>JBBPBT010000888.1:232555-256141 GCA_037974875.1 Cicer bijugum | reverse complement strand
GTGTTTTTTTACGTGATTTTTTGTCACAAATTGAAGATTGATTTCTCGTCTTAATGCAATGTTTATTTGATTTTCCATCTTGTTTCAGTATTCTTTTAGAACAAAAGCATTTGATTGAGCCTAAATTAATAACACCCATTATAGAGTCTAATTCACATTATGTCCTTAATTCACATTAATAACACCCGTTATAGTTATAGAGTCTAAATTAATAACACCCACTATAGAGTCTAATTCACATTATGTCCTTAATAACAAAAGCCAATTAATAACACCCATTATGTCCTTAATTCACATTATAGAATCTAAATTAATAACACTCAAAAGCATTTGATTGAGATGGAAAATGTATTTTTCAGTTTAACTTGTGATCTATTTTCCAGTTGGACTCACATGTTGCAAGTGCTACTAGAGAGGTAAATATACATTTATTTGCATGTGATCAACAAACCCTATGGTGGTCCCTACGTTGGATTGTGCATAAATCTTCTCACACTAAATTTTATAATAAAAAAATAAAAATATAAAAGTAAAACTCATTTCCTTTAATCTCATCACTATCCAACTCATGAAACTCTATTATCTCAAGAAATAAAGAGGACAAAAAGTAGTATATAATTAAGGGTCTCTCTACTCTCTCAAAAATAAATTAGGAGTCTACACAAAAAGTAATATTCAATACCCTTTCTTTAAATTGTTTTTATCATGACAATTATTTGCATTCAAAATACTTTCATGTGATATGATTCATCTTGTTCCTCAAATTATTTTGATTCGACTACTCACTTACTTACAAGCATGTGCCTAATATTATTATATTTCAATACTAGTCAAAAATTAATAATTCAATAAATGAGTCAATAGGAGTCTACATATTTAAACTAAAATTTCCAATATTGATTAATATTTGATACCCTTGCTTTCAATTGTCTTCATCATGATAATTATTTGTCCAACAAAATACGTTGATTTGATGTAGTTCGTCTTGTACCTCAAATTATTTTGATTTCATTACTCACTTACTTACAAGCACGTGCCTAATATTACTATATTTCAATACCGGTCAAAAATTAATAATTCAATAAATTAGTCAATTTGAGTCTACACATGTAAACTGAAATTATCCATATTGATTAATATTCGATACTCTTGCTTTCAATTGTCTTCATCATGATAATTATTTGCCCAACAAAATACGTTGATGTGATGTGATTCGTCTTGTTCCTCAAATTATTTTGATTCGACTACTCATATTACTTACAAGCACGTGCCTACTATTACTATATTTCAATACCAGTAAAAAAATTATAATTCAATAAATGAGTCAATGTGAGTTTACACATTTAAACTGAAATTATCCATATTGATTAATATTCAATACCCTTGCTTTCAACTGTCTTTATCATGATAATTATTTGACAATATTACTATATTGTCAAAAATTAATAATTCAATAAATGAGTTGACCCGAGTCTACACATTTAAACTGAAATTACCCATATTAATTAATACTCGTACCCTTGCTTTCAATTGCATATATTAAAAAGTGACAAACAAAAAAAGTAGAAAATAAAATTTGCAATGTGAAATTATATATTAATATTCATACCAATGATTTTGATATGGTAACTCAAATTACTAAAGATAATTTTGACGTCACAAATTTTAGTCACGTGCCTTAACCCACATAGAAAATTTAACTTAGATAGAGACAAACACTACTAACATCAAGAGGGTGCACAAGAAGAAAAAGATGATGATTACTTTGAAAGTGGCTATTGAAGGAGTCATTGTAACATATAAGAGAAGCAATTCATTGTGATGTTTGTAAAGTGTTTACAAATAAGATGATGATTACTTTGAAAGTGGCTATTGTAGTTTTGTTTAGTTATTGTGGTTTCATTTTTTTCTCATGTATTTTTTTTATATAACTTATAATTATTCCTTCTCATCATTGTCCATCTTTTATGCTAGAATGTGGTTATTAAGATGGATGTTCAAATCCAAATCGATATAAATCGCTTTAAAATAATTGAAAAATGTACAAAATTGTATATTAATTTAATATGTAAACCGCATAAAACTGAATATTATTGAATATGTTTGAATCTCTTTATATGTAAACTACATAGATGAGAATGAATTTCAAATTCAATTTTTAAAATTTAATCAAATTACTGTAGCAACCCAATTTTGTCCGACCATTTAAAAAAAATTCAAAAAATAATACGTCATAACAATGTCTTTAATTTTATATATTTACGATCACATTTTATTGTACTAAAAAATTTCAAATCAAAATAAACTCTTAAATCTACTCCAATAATTGAGCTTACATTATCATTGATGTTTCAACAAAGTCCAATTTAAATTATAAAAATATAAATAAATAAATAAAAAACAACAATAACTATCAAACAAATAAAAATATTGTTTTTGGTAGAAATAGTACAAGTTTTTCTCCTCCACATTTTAAGCTTTCATGTTTCCCTCCTTTTGAATATTCACCAACTTTGCACTTCATCAAACTTTGCACTCCATCAAACTTTGCACTCAATCAAACTTTGAATTCCATCAAGAAATAGAAGTCCCCTCTTCATCAAACTTTTCACTCCATCAAACTTTGCACTCTATCAAACTTTGCACTCAATCAAATTTTGCATTCCATCAAAAAATAGAAGTTCCATCTTCATCAAACTTTGCACTCAATCAAACATTGCATTCCATCAAACAATAGAAGTCTCATCTTCACCAACTTTGCGCTCCACCAAAAAGTAGAAGTCTCATCTTCAATTGTCACTCCATAATTTATGCAAAACAATAGAAAAACTATAACTCAATTTATCTACTAGACGCAAAGATTCATTCTTGTAGCCTATAAATTGAGAACCAAAATTTAGTTTGGGGGAGGGTTTTGATTTTCCTAAAAAATTAGAATAGAGAAAATAGAGTTCTTCTTTGCTTCTAAGATCAACAAAGAAAACCACAATCCTCTTAAAATATAGAGAGTTACATAGAGCATGAGCTACACATCACCATCTTTATCATCATTTGCAATCCCTTAGGAAACCATCATCAAATCAACCTCCACAAATCACCACCACGAGCACTACCGTCAGAGAGTCCACACAACCACCTCCGTCAATTTTGACCTCCGACGAACCACCATCACGAGTGCTATCACTAAAGCGTTTACTCAGCCACCACCGTCAACTTTGACCGTAGACGAACCACCACCATGAGCAACTCCCCTTTCGTGCCGTTTTTTGTGAGTTTGTTTTGTCTCTCTCTTTCTTAATAATGAAACTTATTTCTCTTTGTGTGTGTATGTTTACCTTTTTTTTATAAAAAACATTCATAATAAATAAATATTAGATTAATTAGATGTGACATCTTTTTAATCTTTGAGTTGTTAAAACACAAGTTGTACCACTTGGCAGCTTTATAACCTAATTTTAATATCGAAGACTTCTTCCTTTGTGGTTTGAATCACCATTGAAGCGTCTTCCTCTTCCTCGTCCTCTTCCTTGTTCACATCCAAGTCTAGTTTAATTATTGAATCCTCTATCATCCTTCAATGAAGCTTTGATATGGAGAACTTTCTTCTTGAGCTTGCGAAGAACCTTCTAATTCCTTAATGGATATTGAGTCAAGAGATTTTGTTTCCTCAATAACGCAAACCACATAATCAAAATTAGGAGTCAATGAACGAAGAATCTTCTCTACAACATAAACATCTTTTATTTTGTTCCTATATCTCTTCATCTGATTAATAATTGTAATAACACTTGAGCAATAATCTGAAATTGATTTAGAATCCTTTATCTTCAAAGCTTCAAAATCTCCCCTCTGAGTGATTCTCCAAAATCTTCCAAGCTTCCTTTGAATTCGTATCATCGACAACCTTCTCAAACATAAAATCATCCAATCATTGATGAATGAGATTAAGATCTTGTTGATCCTTCTTTCTTGTCTTTGATAAACCTCCTTCTTAACTTGAGACAATCCCTCTTTATCTTGTGACTTTTCATAGCCTTTTTCCACAATCTCCCATGCACCTTGAGAGACAAGCAATGCATTATGTGAAGACACCATTTTTCATAATTCTCTTTTCTACAAGAAGAAAGTTGAAAGTAGTGTAATCACAAGTCGCCATTTCTCAACTATCACAATCAAGCTCTAGATACCACTTTCTTAGAGGAAGAAATTTTTTTTAAAAGAAAACTCACAATTTGTTTGATGTTTAATTTTAAGTACAATTGAGTATTGATAGGTACAAATAGATAACTCTATACATATTTCTTAGAATTTCCTAATTAATATCCACCTCTAGATACATCCCACATTTTTCTACAATTAAATCACTTCTAAATTCTTACATAGAATTTTTATATGGTTCTAGACTTATCTAATTTCAAATTATTCATAATATAGTATATGCTCAATCTAATTATTGAAATTACTAATCACACACACAAAAATCATTATAATCATTAAGAGATACTCCTTCAAAAATCAAATGTAAACACAAATACATCTATTTTTTATAATATTATCTTTGTTTATATTTTGTTTTGAATGAAACTTATTGTTCAACATTTTTTTTTGGTTGACTAAAAAATAAATTTTTATTATAAATCTTTGTTGAAGTGGACTTTTTTCTCTAAGTTAATTGGAGACACTTTTTCGCATAATCTAAATTTTTGTTAATAAAATTTCGTAGAGTTAAAAAATTCAATACATTATTGAATTGTCTTTTACTCACAAAAGTGTCTTCAATGTGTTCTACATTGGACAAACACAACATGTGTTCTTTGTAGACAAATTTTTAAAAATCATTTGAAACTTTAATAATGATTGTTAATACTTATCAGAAGTATAAATTTATGGCTCTTTTTGTTCTTATGGTTGAAACAGTGACTTAATTGGTGCCGGTTCAATAAACTTCTACTTTTATGAAACAACATATATTGTCGTTAAATGTTTAAACAAATTTTGAAGTATCAATCTACATGATGGATCACTTATCTTGTCTTTTCTTCTACCAACTTAGAATTTAAATTTTGAAAGAAAAAAAAATACATATATTGTATCAAACCATAAAGGAGGATAAAAAAGAACAATACTTTCGTAATTGGTCCCGTGCTTGAATGTTATTTGCGGAATTCACTTGTGATTTGTTAATAATGATAAACAAACATAAACATATAATACAAGAAAACGAAGAAGAGAAAGAACCCACTAGGGTTTCATAAACAAAATGAACAAAAGCTTAGAGTATAGAGTTACAATAAGTATATATACAAGAGAATAGAAAAGTATAAAACATCCTTACTACTAATATATCATAATATTATCTAACGTCTCCCGTCCAAATCATGATGCATTAACATGGAACATCGAGAGTTTGTCAACCAAAAAATAAAAACGTTTAATGGAATGCATCATTGTAAACAAATCAACAATTTGTAAGGAAGATGATTCAAACGATATAGTAATGGTTCTATGTTGAAGATGATGATGAGTAAGATAACAATAAATCTCAATGTGCTTGGTGTGTTTATGAAAAACCGAGTTTTGAGGAATTTGAATATCGCTCTTGTTATCATAGTTCATCGGAGTTGGCTCAAAAAGAGAGATACTTATATCAGACAAAATATAGCGCAACAAAAGCATTTCAATAATAGTGGATGCCATAGCATGATAAGTAGTTTCTATAGAAGAGCGAGAGACAATGTCCTGTTTCTTAATTTTTCAAGATATAAGATTGTCTCATCGAAAGATACATAATCATGTGGTGGACTTACGATTTGAGGTGTCACCAGCCCAATCAACATTAGAATAAGCTCGTAACTCCAATGAGGATGACGATAGAAAGGGAAGGCTTTGAAATTAAGTTCCTCGAAAATAATAGAGAATATGAAGAACAATTCCCAATGTATTGTAGTGGGAGAGACAATAAACTTGCTGAAAACATAAACATCATAAGCAATATCAGGTATGGTAATTGTAAGATACACCAAGATGCCAACCAAAGTATGCTACAAAGTGGGATCTGGTAAAGGAACACAATTTAAGGGATCATATTTAATATTCAACTCACGAGGAGTATCTATTACTCAAGTATCAGAAAGACAAACTTGTTCCAGAATATTGGCAATGTACTTGTATTAAGAAATAATGTAGCCTCTAGGAGGGTAGGCAACTTCAATCCTAAAAAAATAGCAAAGAGTTCCCAAGTCATTCATCTCAAACTGTTTGGCTAACTGCAATTTCAACTCATTGATTCTACTAACATCATCACCTATAATAATCATATCATCAACATACAAAGAAAGTATAATACGACCATAAGTGGTAGACCTTATAAAAAATGCAAAATCATGTTCACTAGAGCTGAAATCAAAAGAAGTTATCACAATAGAGAATTTCTCAAACCAAGCTCAGAGAGCTTGTTTTAGACCACAAAGAGTTTTTTCTTAACTTACACATTTCCCCCTAATTATGAGAAAATCCTCATGGAGGGACCATATAGACTTCTTCATGAAGCTCACCATTTAAAAAGTCATTTTTGACATCCATTTGGGAAATATGCCATTGATGAATAGATGCAACTGCAATAAGAGTACGAA
The DNA here is from genome assembly GCA_037974875.1 of Cicer bijugum. NCBI lineage: Eukaryota > Viridiplantae > Streptophyta > Magnoliopsida > Fabales > Fabaceae > Cicer > Cicer bijugum. The sequence continues at coordinate 249,509 of JBBPBT010000888.1, read as the reverse complement.
AAGTGGTCGTCTTGGCTACAAGAGAAAACATTTCTTCATAATCCATACCATATTTTTGAGAGAACCAAGGGGGGCAAGAGGGATGCCATCATGTCAAGTAATAGTATTTGTCCTACAATTCTCAATATTACAATCACTAAAAGCTTTATCATTAGGACCAAACTGATCAATATTGGTTAGTTAGGAACCCTTAGTAATATGAGAATCAGAGCAAACATAGTGTAAAAGCTTTATCATTAGGACCAAACTGATCAATATTGGTTAGTTAGGAACCCTTAGTAATATGAGAATCAGAGCAAACATAGTAGAAAGAGTTGTGCTCAATTAAAAAAACATTACGAGAAACTTATAGTTTTCTTTGCATGAGGATCATAATAACGATAACCCTTTTGACCATCCTCATAACCAAGAAAAACACACTAGGAAAAACAAGAAAACAACTTACTACGCTCTGCTTGTGGACGAAGAACAAAATAAGTAGAATCAAAGACTTTTAAAGAGTACTAATTAGAGATAAAAGCATACAATTTTCTATGGGAGGCAAACCTGATATGACATACGATAGAGTTCCATTAATAGCTTAGATAACAATAAGAACTGTTTCTACACCAAACTCACTGGGACCTAAAGCAAGCAACTAAAGGGAATGAACAGTCTCAATAATATGATGGGGTTTCCTTTTAGCAACTCCATTTTGTTGAGAACCATCAGTAAAAGATGTATGGTGAAGGGTGCCATCATAAGAAACTAATTCAAATAATTTATTAGAGGTATATTCATAACATAAATCACAACAAAATCACTTTATAACAATATTATGTTGAGACTTGACTATAGCACGAAACACATGATATATGTAAAAAAATTCACACCAATTTTTCATAAGATAAACCCAACATTAGCGAGTGTAATCATCACTAAATGAAACATAATATCTAGATCCACCTTTAGTGAGAACCGATGATAGACTCCAAACATTATAGTGAACTAAATGAAAAGGCCGATATGAAACATAAATGCTTTTACTATATGATAAGTTGGAAACTTAGCAATTTTATAGCCACAATAATTTGAAATATCACTAGTTTTTTACTTTCCTAAAGCTCCAATAGAAGTCAAATATTTTAATCTAGAAGCATGAAAATGTCCAAGGTGAGAATTCCATAAATAAAAACTAGAAGACGAAGAATTCAAACGAAAACTAGATAATGAGTTGTAACTGTTGAGGCTGTAGTATTTGGGACTCACAGGTCATCCCAAACATAAAGTCCCCCTGTCTATGGCCTATCCCAATCAGCCTCCCGAAATGTGGATCCTTCACACAGCAAGAAATGGAAGAAAATATAACAGAATAACTAAAATCACATATTTGACTAATAGAAGCAAGACTCAAAGTGAGATTAGGAATATAATAAACATCATAAAAAGATAAGTTTGGGGTGGAGACATAAGCAATTCCTTCTAATGGCATACGAGTGCCATCAACAGTCATAAATGACACAAACGAGGCAAGATTCACAAAACACAAAAGATTTATCATCATATGTCATATGGCGAGATGCTCAAGAATCAAGAATCCATATGGAAGGAGATATACCTCATAGACTAAAGGAGTTCAAATATTTAGTAAAAGAGGCAGACATGACATGTCATTGAGTGGAAAAAGTTTTTAGAGTTGTTCTGCAATATCAGATATTTGGTAAACAGTCTCAGATGACTATACATAATCAGAACTAGAGTCAATGGTAAGAGGAACAAAAACAACAACATTGGACGGTGTCCCCCTAAAATTATTCCCAATTTCAGACAATGTGTTTTACAATGGCTTTTTTCTTTGCAAAAAGCACATTCGTCATTATCAAGCCCAACTTAAATATAATTTCTTCTGCCAACAATTCACGAACTACTAATTCAACATTAGGAATAGGAGAATGATGCAAAATACTCCTACGAAACCCTCAAAATCATCACGAAGAGCCATAAGAAACCAAACCAAACATTGCTTATCTCTCAAACCAATGTATGCTTTGATGACTTTCACCTCAATTGATTTCATAATAGCCAATTGATCTCACAAATTTGTCATTGCCGAATAGAATTCCTTAATGGTCATATTCTTTTGCTTAAGGGCCCTAATATCATTTACCAACTAATAACATTTTGTAAAGTTAGACTGAATATACAAATGTTTCAAGTGATCCAAAATCTCTTTAGCAATATCAAATTTTACTAGTTGCACACTTATAGACAACTCAATAGAATATTAATCCAAGTAATGATTTTTGAATTACAAATATTCTATATTTTTAAATATTTTTCATATTTAGCCCCATCCCTTTTATATGTAGGCTTAACAAAAATTTCGTCAACATAACTCCACATATCTTTTAGCACTCGATTTTTTTTCTTCATCACATAACTCCAATAAGAGTAATTTTATCCATTGAGGTGGACACTAAAAACTTGAAGAGATTTGTCCTTAGCTCCAACCATAATAAATAGTGACAGGAAAATATGACGAAGACAATCAATGAGGCAAAATAAATTAGGGATAACTTGTCAATAACATTGTCAACCAAGAATCAAACAAAATTGTGTCAGAAACAGAAGAACAAAATTGCACTGGAAACAGAAGAGAAGAAACATAATCAAATCAAAAACGAAGGGAGCAAATCGGTATTGACTAAGTTGTGGACATTACGATAAGTGTAAGACCCATAATTCTGAATTATACTTTATGTATTTTAGTGTATTTTGGGTATTGAACTCGGAGGCTTTTAGCCCAGTTATTAATATTTTTTGAGCTTAAATGCCCAAAAATATATTTTGATACCCCGATTAAAATTGTTTGTCGATAAATAAATTAAATTAAATGCGGTGAATCCTTTACGAAGAATTAAATTCTGAGCAGTTTCGTTAAAAATGTCTCGGATTGCTAAAAATTGCATTTGTCAATTGAGTTGCGACGATAGTAGATATTTTTAACAAAAAGTGGTGAAATGGTAATTTTAATAAATATCTAGATATTTTGAGATATTTGTTAATTATAATTAATATATATATATATATATATTTATATATATATATATATATATTATATATGTATATGTTTGTGTGGAGGGAAAAGAGGAGGAAATAGAAAGAAAATAAATAGAAAGGAAGGAAAAAGGAAGAAAGGAAAAGAGAAAAAAAGAATTAATACATTTCCATCTCCTTCCTCTCCTTGCCTCGCGTGAAACTCCCTCCCTTCTTCTTCAATTTTTGTTTTCTTTGCTTCCTTTTAGTTCAAGAAAAGAAACCCAAGGCTTAGTGGGTGAGAAAGATCAAATTCCCAGCTTCTTCCTTCTTCCCAGATTCGAAAACGGAGATAGGGATTTCAAAACTGTCAAACACAAACCTCCCCATTTCATCTAGATCTATGCTTCGTTTTGTGAAGAGATAGAAGGGAAAGTTGCTCACTACCACGCTACGGTGCTAGGGAACCAACTTTGGAAGCGACGTTGCGAGTGGAGATTTTATCGGATTTACTCGCGGTACCGTAATCGCACGTTAAAGCTAGCGTGAAGGTAAGGGCTCCTTCCAAACTTCTAGTTTGCATTTAGGGACTTATCTGTGGTTGCGTGAAAAAGAATTTGTTAGGGTTGAAGTGTTGATTTGGGGAAAATGAATTTAATGCTTTTATGGGTGAAATTCTAATGTGGGGTTTTGGTGATTTTGATGAAGGTTTCGTGGAAAATAAATTTAACTGATTTATGTATGATTTTGAGTAAACGAAATTTGATGTGATTGAGTGGTATGTTGTGATGATTTGTGTTCATATTATTTGACATGTTCATAATTAATGCTTATGAAATTTGATATGTGTATGGTTGGATTTTGTGGAGATATGAATTGATGTGTTTTGGTGTGAATTGTGAATATGTTTGAGTATGTTCTATGTGGAATTTGAAAACCATTAGAGTTAAACGAGTATTAAGAATGGGGAATCTCTTAATGTCTACGTTAACTTAATATTGTCGTGAAAACCATTAGAGTTAAACGATTATTAAAAATGGGGAATCTTTTAATATCTCTGTTTACTTAATGTTTGTTGTGAAAATCGTTTAAGTTAAATGAGTATTAAGAACGGGGAATCTCTTAATATCCTTGTTTACTTAAGGTTTAATGTGAAAATCGTTTAAGTTAAATGAGTATTAAGAATGGGGAATCTCTTAATATCCTTGTTTACTTAATGTTTGTCATGAAAACCATTAGAGTTAAATGAGTATTAAAAATGGGGAATCTTTTAATATCTCTATTTACTTAATGTTTGTTGTGAAAATCGTTTAAGTTAAATGAGTATTAAAAATGGGGAATCTTTTAATATCTACATTTGCTTAACGATTGTCGTGGATGGAGTCAGGTTAAGCTCATGCATTTTCATTTTTTTGTAAATCGTGCAGACCCGTGATAGGTGGCACCTTAATAAATAGTACTTTGGCCTGCGTTAGGCAGTACATTTAAGATTTACGTTTTTGTAAATTGTGCAGACCCGTGATAGGTGGCACCTTGGTAAATTGTACTTTGGCCCGTGATAAGCGGTGCATTTACGATTAACGGGTTTTTGAAAATTGTGCTGACCCGTGTTAGGTGGCACCTTGGTAAATAGTACTTTGGCCTGTGATAGGCGGTACATTTACGATTTACGTTTCTTTTTAGTAAACCGTGCAGACCTGTGATAGGTGGCACCTCGGTAAACGGTACGGGCCCGTGATAGGTAGTACGTTTATGGTTTACGCTTTTTAGTAAATCGTGCAGACCCATGATAGGTGGCACCTCGGTAATTGGTACTTCGACCTGCCATAGGCGGTACATTTATGATTTACGGCCCTTCGAGGAGGGTTTTGGTTTGGAATTCCGAGTCCATGCATTTTGGCATATACGCATTGCATTAGGGTGCTTGGCACACGAGTCGTGTTTGATTCAAGTTCATGATTGAGTGTTTGAACTTGAGAAGTCGTGGTAATTGTGTTGAAATTGCTAAGTGTTATGTATTGATATTGTGTGTAAGTGTGATGGATTTTAAAACTATTTCGAAACCCAAGTTGTCGTGGTGATTGTGCGGAAATTGTTAAGTGTTATGTTTTGGAGTTTTGTATGAATGTGATTGATTTAGTTTATGTAGTTTTAGAAAAACATTCAGGGAAATCGATTCTGAAATCGATTTTGTGAAAAGGCATTATAAAAATCGATTTGCCAATCGATTTGATGTATTACAAGAGCTCAACTATTTTGACAAAATCGATGTACCAATCGATTTGGTAAATAAGTTTCATAAAACCAATTAAGAAATCGATTTCCCAATCGATTGTTGTGTCTCCTGTTTTCTTAAATCCTGAAAAGATATTGAGCCAATCGATTTGCCAATCGATTTGGGTTATTACAGTAGCTTAGCTAATTGGTCCTTATCGATTTGCCAATCGATTGAATTTGTTACAGGGGCTTAGCTATTCATTCAATTGATTGCCCAATTGATTGATTTAAGCAAAGAGTACAGGTTTCACTATTAAACATTCAAGAAATCGATTTCACAATCGATTTGCTTAGTAGAAACTCTTACTCTGAGTTAGATAATCGATTGCTCAATTGATTCATCAATCGATTGGTCAGATATTTATTACTTGATTGATTAAAAAATTTATTTTGATTTCATTTTGCTTGGCAAGTATTATATGAACGTTTAGCATATGGAAAACCCTTTTAAGGTGCATGCTAAGTTGAAAGGTTATTTTGTGCATTTAAAAGCTTAAATGTTGTGTTAATTGTTAATTTCGGTTGGTGACCCTTTACAACTATTGTGGAAATATGGGCTTTGCCCTCAGATGAGAGCTTGGACAATCCTACTGGTTCGTACCCTGTGGATGGGAATGTAGATAGGAACGCTTGACTGGAGGTAGGTTAGGAGGATCTTACGGGGCACGTGGAGATCACTCAGGGTGTTTAGTTGTTTTGTAGAATGATCAGATTACGTTGACATAGAGGGAACATATGTCTTTCTTTTGAATTGTGTTTATTTTAAATTGGAAGACTGTACCTATACTAATATTGTCAGCATGACATGTTATTTTCGATGGGTTCCATGTACCACTTTTTGATGTGTAAATACTTTGGATTCATATTTCGAAAAACTGTTCCGCTGCTTGTAAATTATATTGACTTAAATATTTATCCAAAGGTATTTCCTTATTTATTTCTCTATTTTATTTTAATTTCTTTTGAAAAAAAAATACACTCTTGCTTTGAAAATCGGGGTGTTACATTGTGGTATCAGAGCCTGGTTTGGTTTTCTTTGGGGGTTGTGGAGCCTTTGGGTATAGATTGTAGGTTAACGTGTAGGTTGAGAGTTGTTATCTGATCATGCGTCGGTTTAGGTGGTTTGAGTTGTCAAGTCCAAAATAATTATTATGTGTTGATGTGGTCGGAAGTTAGTTTTGGAATTATTTGAAGTAGTGTTAAGATTCTACTTGTTGATGGTTTTATAGGAAAACCATGCCGCCAAGAAGGAATGATGCTCCGAGAGCCAATGCTAATAGGGATGATCGAATGGCAGAGGCCATGAATAGCACGACTGCTTCTGTTGATGCACAAACTGCTGCCAAGACTCAACGTGATCTTGAAAAGAGGGAATGAGAGATCCGTGCTGCAGAGTCAAGAGGATTAGAAGACTTTCGTCGTTACAATCCTCCCAAGTTTAAGGAAGATGAGAATTCAGAGAAAGCGGATCAATGGATCCAAGAAGTGGAGAAGATCTTCGAAATGATTAACTGTCATGCGGGAGTGAAGGTCAACTATGCCACTTATATGCTATTAGGGGATGTTGAGTACTGGTGGAGGAGTGCAAGATTGTTGATGAGATCAGCTCACGAGGAAGTGAACTAGGAATCATTCAAAAGGAAGTTTTTAGACAAATACTTTCTGATGAGGACCATGACTAAATTGGGCAATGATTTCCTGAAACTGCATCAGGGGAACATGACTGTGGGCGAATATGCTGCTAAGTTTGAATCGCTATCAAGATATTTCAGGTTTTTCCGTGAAGAGAATGATGAACCCTTCGTATGTCATCGTTTCCAAGACGGACAAAAGTATGAGATTCAAGACTCTGTCTTGCCCTTGGGAATTCAACGTTTCCATGTTCTTGTGGAAAAATGTGGGGAAGTTGAGGATATGAAGAATAAGAGGGCTAGCCGAGGACGGAATTATAGTGCAGGAGGGCCTAGTCAGGTGAATTATCAGAACAACAAGGGGAAACAAGTTGCTAAACCTTATAATCGACCACAAAATAACAACGGTGGGCAGAATTGCCCAGGGAACCAGAATTTCGGGAGACAATTGGGACAAGTGGTTTGATGTTTCCAATGTGGGGAAGAGGGACATTATGTTAACGCTTGTACCCCTAATACTCCCACCTGCTACAATTTTCAGAAGCCAGGACACATGGCAAAGGATTGCACGGCTCGGAAGGTAGAACCAGTTGTGAATGTAACATGGGCTACTCGTCCTACTGCTAGAGGATGCATTTATTGTGTGAGTGCTGAAGATGGGAATCCATCTGGCAATCTGATTCAACGTGACTGTGAGATTGCAGGTAACACTCTAACAGCACTTTTTGATTCGGGGGCAACCCATTCCTTCATTGCTATGGATTGTGTGAATCGTTTGAAGTTATTTGTGTCTTCTTTACCTTTTGATTTGGTTGTTTCCACTCCTACTAAGACTTTGACAGTAAATTCTGCATGTTTGCATTGTCAAATAACTGTTCAGAATAGGGATTTCTTGGTTAATTTGATTTGTTTACCTGTACAATCACTCGAGGTCATTCTCGGTATGGATTGGATGTCTTACCATTATGTGATCTTGGATTGTGCTCGTAAATTGGTTCTTTTCCCAGAACCAGGAGTTGTTAAGTATCTAGCCGCCAACAAACTCTGAGTGTCGCTAAGAGAAGCAACTCATGAGTTTATGTCTCTGGCTAATGTGGAGGCAAAGATAAAAGTGGACATAGAAGATGTGATGCTCGTCAATGAGTACCGGGACGTATTTCCAACGAAAATCCCAGGATTGCCACCAGTAAGAGAAGTGAAATTTTTCATTGATTTGCACCCAGGAGTCGGACCCATTTCAATTGCACCGTATGGAATGTCGCCATTGGAATTAAATAAGCTCAAAAGCCAAATTGAAGATTTGTTGGAGAAGAAATTTATTAGACCAAGTGTATCACCATGGGGAGCTCCAGTTTTGCTAGTTAAGAAGAAGGACGGAAGCTCGCTCTTATGGGTGGAATATAGACAACTTAATAAGGCAACTATTAAGAAACATTATCCTTTGCCACGCACTGATGATTTAACGGATCAATTGAGAGGGACCGCGATATTTTCGGAGATTGACTTGAAGTCGGGTTACCATCTGATTCGAGTAAGGGAAGGAGATATTCAGAAAACTGCTTTCAGAACCCGTTACGGACATTATGAATATATCGTTATGCCGTTTGGGGTTACCAATGCACCAGCTATTTTCATGGATTACATGAACAGAATCTTTAATCCATTCCTTGATAAGTTTGTTGTGGTGTTCGTTGATGATATATTAATTTATTCAAGAACTTAAGAAGAGCATGGAGAACATTTACGTCAAGTTCTCGAGATTTTACGCGAGAAGCGATTGTATGCCAATTTGTCGAAGTGTGAGTTTTGGCTAGAGAAAGTGAATTTCTTAGGACATGTGATAACCAAGGAAGGAATCGTTGTAGATCCGACTAAGATTGAGGCGGTTCTTGCTTAGAAACAGCCTCAAACTGTCACTAACATACAAAGTTTTGTAGGACTGGCAGGGTACTATAGGAGGTTTATTGAAGGTTTTGCTAAGATTGTGACTCCATTGACACAACTTACCAGAAAAGATCAACCGTTCGCATGGACGGAGAAGTGTGAGAAAAATTTTCAGTTACTAAAGAGAAAATTGATGACCTCACTAGTATTGGTATTATCGCAATCAGATGAACCCTATGAAGTTTATTGTGATGCATCTCACCAAGGTTTGGGATGTGTTAAGATGCAACACAAGAAAGATGTGGCTTATGCCTCAAGGCAATTGAAGATTCATGAGAGAAAGTATCCTACTCATGATTTGGAGCTTGCTGCTGTTGTTTCTGCATTGAAGATCTGGAGGCACTATTTATATGGGTGCACGTTCACAGAGTTCAGTGACCATAAAAGTTTGAAATATTTGTTTGATCAGAAGGAGTTGAACATGCGCTAGAGACGATGGATGGAGACTCTCAAGGATTTTGATTTCACACTGCAGTACCACCTTGGGAAGGCCAATGTAGTGGCTGATGCATTGTGTAGAAGAAGTGTATCGGTGTCTTCTACAGTTATGGCTAGACAACAAGAGTTGTGGGAAGCTTTTAGAGACCTACACTTGAACGTCGAGTTTGCCCCGGGAATTTTGAAATTCAGAATGATTAAGATTTCGAGTGGACTACTTGAAGATATTGTAAATTCTCAAGATGACGTCTTAATTCAAGAGAAGAGGAATCTAATGGAGCAAGGGAAGACAACAAAGTTCAAGATTGGATCAGATAATATTTTGCGATGTAAGGGTAGGATTTGTGTACCAGAAATTACAGATATGAGGAAAACAATTTTAGAAGAGTGTAAGACCCTTAATTTTAAATCCTAAATTATACAATTTTAGGGTATTCGGTGTGGAGTTTCTTAGGCTGTTAGCCCGGTTTTGGGTATTGAGTGAGTTAAATGCCAAAAATATATTTTGGAAATTGGATTAAAATTATTTGTCGGAAAATAATTTATTTACGTTACGAAGGATTTAATACCGGGCAATTTTGTTAAAAATATCTCGGGTTGCTAAAAATTGTACCGGCCATTTGAGTTGCGACGAGAGTAGATATTTTTATTAAATTAGATTAAGAGGGGAATGAAATGATGGGGGTAAGAGTTGTTAGATAATTGTGGTTTTGTTTTAATTATAATATATTAATATATAAATATATATATATATATATGTATACATTATAAGTAATTTATATATATATATATATATGGTTGGAGGGAAATAGAAAGAAGAGAAAATAGAAAAGAAGGAAAAAGAAAGAAAAGAAAAGAAAATGAAAGAAAGGCAAAAGAAAGAAAACGTGAAAACTTCTCCTTCTTCCTCTGCCTCGCGCATCATCCTTCTCCCTTTTCCTTCATTCGTTGGTTTTGTTTCCTTTTTCTTTCTTTGACTTCAAGAATAGAAACCCAAGGATTTCTCAACTTCATACTTCCTCGTTGTTTCGAAAACAAAGAAAAACGGTGTTAGGGATTTCAAAACCGTCAAACACAAACCTCCCCGTTTCATATTGATCTAAGCTTCGTTTCACAAAGAGATAGAAGGGAAAGTTGTTCACTACCACGATACGGTGCTAGGGAACCAACTTTGGAAGCGACGTTGCGAGCGGAGATTTTACCAGATCTACTTGTGGTACCGTAATCGCACGTTAAAGCTAACGTGAAGGTAAGGGCTCCTTCCAAACTTTTAGTTTGCATTTAAGGACTTACCTGTGGTTGTGTGGAAAAGAATTTTGTTAGGGTTAAAGTGGTGATTTGGGGAAAATGAATTTAACCCATTATGTATGATTTTGAGTAAATAAAATTTGATGTGTTTGAATGTTATGTTGTGTTGATTGTGTTCATCGTATTTGACGTATTCATAAAACAGTCTTAAATTAAAACAAGTACCAATTAAACAAGTATTTGACGTAGTCATAAATCAAACCCAAACCCAAACCAGTCTCAATTAAACAAGTACCAATATAAATTAGTCCCAAATTAAAACAGAAAATAAATAAATAAAACTAGAATAAACACAAATTAAATCAATTTGGTATTAAACCAACAATTAAACTAGTAATGTATACAAACCAAGTCATACAAAATCAGAGGGTCGGTTGTAGTTCTTGTAAGACCCGTAGTTTTTAAATCCTAAATTATACAATTTTAGGGTATTTTGTGTGGAATTTCTTAGACTGTTAGCCCAGTTTTTGGTATGAAGTGAGCTAAATGCCAAAAATATATTTTTAGAAATTGGATTAAAATTATTTGTCGGAAAATAATAAATTTAGATTACGAAGAATATAATTCCAGACAGTTAGTTAAAAATATCACTCGTTGCTGAAAATCTATCTGTCAATTGAGTTGCAACGAGAGTAAATATTTTTTATCAAATAGTTTGAGATGGGAGTGAAGTGATGGGTGTGAGAGTTGTTAGATATTTATTGATTTAGTTATAATATATATATATATATATTAATATATATTAATATATAAATAAGTTATATATATATATATAAGTGGGAATGGAAGAAAGAAGGGGAAAAACAGAAACAGAGGAAGAAAAGGCACGCTCCCTCCAATCTCGTGAACAATCATCTTCCTCTCTCCCATTTTGTTCATTTTCGTTGCTTGTTTTGCTTCAAAAAGAGAAACCCATGGCTTGGGGTGAGAAGACAAGGATTTCTCAGCTTCTTCCTTCTTCCCAGATTCGAAAACGGAGTTAGGGATTTCAATACCGTCAAACACAAACCTCCCCGTTTCATCTATATCTAAGCCTCCTTTCATGAAGTGATAGAAAGGAAAGTTGCTCACTACCACGCTACGGTGCTAGGGGACCAACATTGGAAGCGGCGTTGCGAGCAGAGATTTTACCGGATTTGCTCGTAGTACTGTAATCGCACGTTACATCTAATGTGAAGGTAAGGGCTCCTTCCAAACTTTTAGTTTGCATTTAGGGACTTACTTGTGGTTGTGTGGAAAAGAATTTGGTTAGGGTTAAAGTAATGTTTTGTGGAGAATGAATTTTAAACCCATTTATGTATGATTTTGAGTATATGAAAGTTGTTGTGTTTGAGTGATGGATTGTGTTAATTTGTGTCGTCGTATTCGGCGTGTTCATACTTGATGTTTGTTAATTGATGTGTTTTGGTGTGAATTACGGATTGAATGTGAAAGTATGTTTTGAGTTTGTTTTGTTTGGAATTTGAAAACCATTAAGTTAAACGAGTATTAAGAATGGGGAATCTCTTAATGTCTTGTTTACTTAATGTGAGTTTATGAAAATCGTTTAAGTTAACTAGGCGTTAAGAATGGGGAATCTCTTAATGTCTTAGTTACTTAATGTTGTTTGAAAATTGTTTAAGTTAACTGAGCGTTAAGAATGGGGAATCTCTTAATGTCTTGGTTACTTAATGTTTGTTTTTGAAAATGGTTTCAGTGAAATGAGTATTAAGAATGGGGAATCTCTTAATGACTTGTTTATTGAATGTTTTGTGGTGGAAATCGTTTAAGTCAAAAGTATATTAAGAATGGGGAATCTCTTAATATCTGCGTTTACTTAATGTCGTCGTAAAAATGATTTTGTGGGGAAATGAATTGTTGTGTTTTGGCGTGAATTGTGTATTAAATTCGTGAATATGTTTGAGTTTGTTCTGTGTGGGATTTGAAAACCATTAAGTTAAATAAGTATTAAGAATGGGGAATCTCTTAATGTCTTGTTTACTTAATGTGTGTTTGTTTGTTTGAAAATCGTTTAAGTTAACTGGGCATTAAGAATAGGGAATCTCTTAATGTCTCGGTTACTTAATGTTGTTTTGAAAATCGTTTAAGTTAACGGGGCGTTAAGAATGGAGAATCTCTTAATGTCTTGGTTACTTAATGTTTGTTTTGGAAAATCGTTTAAGTTAAATGAGAATTAAGAATGAGGAATCTCTTAATGTCTCGTTTACTTAATATTTGTTTTGAAAATCGTTTAAGTTAAATAAGTATTAAGAATGGGGAATCGCTTAAAGACTTATTTACTTAATGTTGTTTTGAAAATTGTTTAAGTTAACTGGGCGTTAAGAAGGGGGAATCTCTTAATGTCTTGGTTACTTATTGTTTGTTATGGTAAATCGTGCTGACCCGTGATAGGTGGCATCTCGGTAAACAGTACTGACCCGGGATAGGTGGTACGTTTACGATTTACGTTTGGTAAGTTGTGCTGACCCGTGATAGGTGGCACCTCGGTAAGCAGTGCTGACCCGTGATAGGTGGTACCCTTACGACTTACGCTTTTTCGTTTGGTAAATCGTGCTGACCCGTGATAGGTGGCACCTCGGTAAACAGTACTGACCCGGAATAGGTGGTACGTTTACGATTTACGTTTGGTAAGTTGTGCTGACCCATGATAGGTGGCACCTTGGTAAGCAGTGTTGACCCGTGATAGGTGGTACCCTTACGACTTACGCTTTTTCTTTGGGTAAATCGTGCTGACCCGTGACAGGTGGCACCTCGGTAAACAGTACTAACCCGTGATAGGTGGTACGTTTACGATTTACGTTTGGTAAGTTGTGCTGACCCGTGATAGGTGGCACCTCGGTAAACAGTACTGACCCGTGATAGGTGGTACGTTTACGACTTACGTTTCTTGGTGAATTTTGTTTGTCCGTGAGAGACTGCACATGTGTTTGTCCATGAGAGATTGCACAGGTGTTTGTCAGTGAGAGACTACACCCTGTTAAATTGTGAATTGTTGGTTCATTTTGTTTGTGTGGGTATTGCGTTGTAACTGTTAAGCGGTATGTTTTGAAATTGTGTGTAAGTGTGTTGATTCAAGTTTATGATTGAGTGTTTTGAAACTTGAGATGTCATTGTGATTGTGTTGATTATGTTAAGTGTTATGTTTTGGAATTTGGTGATAACATGTTGATTGCAATACCATTTCGAAACTCATGATGTTGTAGTGATTGTGTTATAAGTGCTAAGTGTTATGTTTTGGAATTGTGTGATAGCATGTCTGATTGCAAAACTATTTCGAAGTTCATGACGTCGTGGTGAATGTGTGGGAATTGCTAAGTGTTAAGATTTGGAGTTGTGTATGAATGTGATTGAGTTAGTTTATGTATTTTTGGAAGAATATGCAGGGAAATCGATTTCCCAATCGATTGGCATTAAGTCCGTGGCTCAGCTATGCTGTCAATCGATTGCCCAATCAATTGCCCAATCAATTGTCGATTGAATTAAGCCCTGAGTTCAAACTTCACTAAAAACCTTCAGGAAATCGATTTGGAAGTCGATTGGCATTAAGTCAGTGGCTCAACTATGCTGTCAATCGATTGCCCAATCAATTGCCCAATCGATTGAATTAAGCCCATGGTTCAAATTTCACTAAGAACCTTCAGGAAATCGATTGGCTTTAATACAGGGGCTCAATTATCCATTTAATCGATTTCCCAATCGATTGGCTTAGTGGAAATTTTTATTTTGAGTTAGATAATTGATTGCTCAATTAATTTATCAATGTTTGTTCCGTTGTGTATTACTTGATGGATTGAGAACTCTATTTGATTTCATTTACATTTGGCAAGCATTGTATGAACTTTTAGCATATGGAAAATCCTTTTAAGGTGCATGCTAAGTTGAAAATGTATTTTGTGCATTTGAAAACTTAAATGTTATGTGTTAACTGTTAATTTCGGTTGGTGACCCTTTACAATTATTGTGGAAATCTGGGCTTTGCCCTCAGATGAGAGTCAGGATGATCCCACCGGTTCGTACCCTCCGGACGGGAATGAGGATGGGAGTGCTTGATTGGAGCTACAATAGGAGGAACTCACGGGGCGCGTGGAGATCATTCAGGGTGTTTAGTTGTTTTGTAAAATGATCAGACTAGGTTGACACAGAGGGAACATATGTCTTTCTTTTGGGTTGCTTTTATTTTTAAACTGGAAGATTGTACCACCTTTGTTATGTAAATATTTTGAATTCATATTTTGAGAACTTTTTCCGCTGCTTGTAAATTATAATGACTTAATTATTTATCCAAAGGTGTTACCTTATTTATTTCTCTGTTTTATTTTAATTTCTTTTGAAAAAAAAAATACACCCTCGCTTTGAAAAACGGGGTGTTACAGTTCTCTTACTAAACCTCATATGAAAATGACATTCCTTCATGCAATTTACAATCATCCATTTTTTATCACTTGTTTGAAGTATAATTTTTTTTCCATAGCATATTGTTATATAGCCGCTTTTACACCAAATGTTGTGTTAAACTTCATTACCAACTCAAACTGAACACAATCATTACCTACAGGAATCTTAAAGTTTGGGAACTTTGGCCTTGAGTCCTCATGTTCATGACTCCCTAAAGGTGTTTCTAATTGATCAAAATCTTCATTCTCATCTTCAAAATCATCTTTCTTATTTGAATACACATTGAGTGAAGTTCCTACATCGGGTTGAGACGGAAGTACAGTAGTCCAATTCATATCTTTTCACTTTCATCAGAACTCTCATTATCTTTACTAACATTATCTTCACTACTCCAAACATATTCATTATCTTCACTACCCTTCATTTTCAAATTCAGGTCCATCTTGAATTTTAGGTTCAACTTCTTCAACTACAATTGTAGATTCATCTTCACTTTCAACTACAACTTTCGGTTCACTATCACATTCACCACCACCACCGTCAAACTTGTATTCATCAACATCAATAACTATTTTCTCCTCAATACTTTGTGTCTTCTTATTTTTGTCATTCACAACTATAATTAGAGTATCGATAAGGTACTCCATATATACTTCTACAAGTTCCTTACCTTTCACATCTTCAATAAATTTTATAACATTAGCATATGAGTTAAGAGGCGTCAATCCACGAGTAAGTGAAAACTTAGGGTGCCTATACCATAGACATCTAACTTCTTTATAATCCAAAGTTCTTATCATTTTTTTTATATCCATATACAACATGGGGTCTACATCCCAATCCCAATTCATTTCATCAACTTGACCTTGAACATATAATTTGCAAGGATTATTTACAAACATTTCGCTATGGTATATTCGTAATCTAACAATTTGAACCATTGATAGCCTGTAAAAAGTCATAACTTGATTAAACAAAGTCACAAATAAACCCTAAACAAAATAACCACATAAATCAGAACTTGATTCAAAAAAATCTTTAGAATACGATGAGCGAACAATTGTTACCTTGTAAAACACTAAATCATTCATGAAAACCCTAAACCCCATTCAAAACTAACAATATTTGAAAGCAACCAATACAAACACACATGACAAACCACAAAAATCACATACCTGGAAATATACTTTCCATCCTCTTTTGTGTATGAAGAAAGAACTGAATCATATGGATTTCTTGGAGTTCCATCGCAATTGAGTTTCGTGATTTCCATCTCATTTTTCCTTGAATCCATTACAAAGAACATATCATAACGATAATGAGTGCAAGAAAGAGACGATTTTAATGGGATTCACGATTAAAGCTCGTTCAGCGTCGTTTCTTGTTTTTCAATTTTGTGACTTTGTTCTTTTTCTTCTCTTTCTACGTTTGTGTTTCTACTTTGTCTATGTTTCTATTTTAGGGTTCATAAATTTGTTTAACAAATTTTAGTTTTCTTTTATTTATTTTTTAAAAGTATTTTGCTTTATATTTTAAAACTATAAAGTATTATAATGATATTAGCTACTTACTAATTAATAAAATTGAAAATTGAAAATTAAATATGATATAGATGACACATCAACTTTATTAGTTGTCACGTCATCAAATTCAAGAGTAAAGATGAGAGTTGAACAAAATGTCATAATTTTAAGAAATAGAAAGAATAAAATTCCGAATAAAAAAATAAAGTGGGCAAAATTGCATATTGAATAAAATAAGGAAATTAAAAGTGTATTTAAGTTTCTTTTTTAATCTAAATATTTTGATTACCACCTGAGAAAAGAGAAGGATTTATACAAATTGTGATTTTGTCTTTTTAATACAAATTTTTGTAAATTTGTTGAAGAGCTTTTCCTAAATCTCAATAATTGTCACGTCATCAAATTTTAGAGTCAAAATCAGAG
>JBBPBT010000888.1:195079-210983 GCA_037974875.1 Cicer bijugum | reverse complement strand
TTCTAATATGATGGTATTATTATAATGTGAGTATTTTGAGAAATAAGTATAACTGTAGAGATTATTTTGAATGTGAGAGTTTTGATTATTAGTAATATGTTTTTTTTATATTGATTATTTTAATTACACTAATTTATAAGTTATTGGTATTAATTGGAAAATTGGAAGAATATTAAAAAGGAGATTAACCAATTATTAATTTTATTTTAGCAAAAAAAAAATAATAATAATAATAATAAAATGAGGTTAAATGAGTTAGATTAATAATAACTAATATATATATATATATATATATATATATATATATATGTATATATAAAATATCAAATATAACCAAATAGGTTACAATTTAGGAAAGATGAACCAGTCGCACTTGGAAGAAAAAAATAGAAAATTGGCACTGATCGATAACTATTCCAGAAAACTTTCTCCATTTTCTTTCAAATTTGAGTATGTTGTTTCTTATATTTAGTTAGTCAATTAAACATAATTTTCCAGATTTTTTACACCCTCAATTTCTCTCAAAAATACCCGACTTATCCGTTTGTGGAATTCGTTATTTTGCATCGTTCTCCTTCACCGTAAGTCCGATTTGAGTGAAACCAACGCCAAAACGACCGTGTGAAAAGTGGCTATATTATCCACAGATTAGTTTTTTGGTTTATAGTAATTTTCTTTGACCGATTTTCGAATTTAGTTTTTTAGAATATCTCCTCATAATTTATTTTTGACGTTTACCCATAAATTATCAAGTTAGATCGATTGAAGGACCAATAGTCAAAGAACAAAGATTGTTTGGGCGTCGAATTGTATTCATAGTTGAAAGCGTCGAAATAAGGTAAGGGGTGAGAGAGTGTTCGAATTCATGAGTATAATATATTGTGAGATGAACGGAAAAACCGTATTTCCCAACGATTCATCCGGGCTCGCTACGTATGGCAGTAGCCCTTTGAGGGATAAATTAATTAATATGCAAATATGGAAATTGTGAGATTAAAATATAGAATAGAAATATTTGTAGGGTGTTGATTGATTTAATTTATTTGAATGTGTGATATTGATATTATTGTGATATTGGATGTCGAATTAAATTTATATATGTGTGTGATTAGATGAGTTTATGTGATGTGATAACAAAATATGAACGTGTTGTGATAATTTTATGTAATGATGATGATGTACGATTAATAATTGTGATGCAATAAATTTGTGATGAGTTTATGTGATGATGATGATAGTGATGTTCTAAACCATGATGAGAATATTGAATTAACCTCATAGTTGATGAAATAGTGGTGATTTTAATTTGTGTTTGAGATGACAGTTTTAATGGAGTATCATATACCAACGAGGGGAGAAAATAAATATTGTAAATTTGTGAAGTGGAGATTATTTTGTCATCATATATGTAAGACCCATAATTTTAAAGTGTACTTTATGTATTTTAGTGTATTTTTGGTATTGAACTCGAAGGCTTTTAAGCCAAAGTTATTAATACTTTGGAGTTTATATGACCAAAAAGATATTTTGATGCCCGATTAGAATTACTCGTCGATAAATAAATTAAATTAACTGTGGTGAATCCTTTACGAAGAATTTAATGCGTTATGGGTAAACTGGTAAATTTAATAAATATCTAGATTTGGAGATATTTGTTAAAAATAGTTAATATATATATATATATATATAGAGAGAGAGAGAGAGAGAGAGAAAAGGAAAGGAAGGAATTGGAAGGAAAAGAAAAAGAAAGGAAAGAAAAAGGAAGAAAGGAAAAGCAAAGGAAAGAAAACAGAAACTTCATCTCCTTCCACTGCCTCGCGCTCAATCCTCCTCCTTCCTCCATCTTCATCCATTTTTGTTGTTCTTGCTTCCTTTGAGTTCGAAAATTGATAATGGGTGATAGGACAAGGATTTCTCAACTTCACTCTTCCTCTTTGATTCGAAAACGAAGAAAAACGGTATTAGGGATTCAAACACAAACCTCCCCGTTTCACCTAGATCTAAGCTTCATTTCAAGAAGTGATAGAAGGGAAGGTTGATCACCTCCGTGCTACGGTGCTAGTGGACCAACAACGGAAGCGGCGTTGCGAGTGGAAAATTTACCTGATTTACTCGCAGTACCGTAATCGAACGTTTAAGCTAACGTGAAGGTAAGGGCTCCTTCCAAACTTTTAGTCCGCATTTAGGGCCTTATCTGTGGTTGTATGGAAAAGAATTTTGTTAGGGTTGGAGTATTGATTTGGGGAAAATGTATCTAAGGCTTTATGGGTAAAATCTTAGAGTTAGGTTTTGGTTATCTTGATGAATGTATCGTGGAAAATGAATTTAAACTCATTTATATATGATTTTGAGTAAATGAAACTTGTGTGTTTGAGTGGTGGATTGTGTTGATTTGTGTTCGTTGTTTTTGACGTGTTCTTAATTGATACAGATGAAATTTGATATGTGTATGGTTGGATTTTGTGGAAAAATGAATCGATGTGTTTTGATGTGGATTGATAATATGTTTGAGTTGTTTTGCGTGGAATTTGAAAACCATTAAGTTAAATGAGTATTAAGAATGGGGAATCTCTTAATGTCTTGTTTACTTAATGTGTGTTTGGGAAAATCGTTTAAGTTAACTGGGCATTAAGAATGGGGAATCTCTTAATGTCTTGGTTACTTAATGTTGCTTTGAAAATCGTTTAAGTTAACTGGACATTAAGAATGGGGAATCTCTTAATGTCTTGGTTACTTAATGTTGTTTTGAAAATCGTTTAAGTTAACTGGGCATTAAGAATGAGGAATCTCTTAATGTCTTGGTTACTTAATGTTTGTTTTTGAAAATCGTTTCAGTTAAATGAGTATTAAGAATGGGGAATCTCTTAATGTCTTGTTTACTGAATGTTTTGTTGTGGAAACCGTTTAAGTCAAAAGTATATTAAGAATCGGGAATCTCTTAATATGTTTGTTTGCTTAATGTTTGGTGTGAAAATCGATTAAGTAAATGAGTATTAAAAATGGGGAATCTTTTAATATTTGCATTTACTATGATAGGTGGTACCCTTACGACTTACGCTTTTTCTTTTGGTAAATCGTGCTAACCCATGATAGGTGGCACCTCGGTAAACAGTACTGACCCGTGATAGGTGGTACGTTTACGATTTATGCTTTTTAGTAAATCGTGCTGACCCGTGATAGGTGGCACCTCGGTAATTGGTACTTTGGCCTGCGATAGGCGGTACAATTAAGATTTACGGCCCTTCGAGGAGGGTTTTGGTTTTGAATTCCGAGTCCATGCATTTTGGCATATACGCATTGCATTAGGGTGCTTGGCACATGAGTCGTGTTTGTTTCAAATTTATGACTGTGATGATATTACTAAGTGCTATGTTTTGGAACAGATTGTGTGTAGTGTGTTTGTTTCAAGTTTATGACTGAGTGTTTTGAACCTGAGATGTCATTGTGATTGTGTTGAATTGGTAAGTGTTACATATTGATTATCGTGTGTAAGTGTGATGAATGATAAAACTATTTCGAATCCCAATTGTCGTGGTGTTTGTGTGGAAATTGCTAAGTGTTAAGATTTGGAGTTGTGTTTGAATATGATTTGAGTTAGTTTATGTATTTTTTGGAAGAATTTACAGGAAAATCGATTTACCCAAACGATTTGGTAATGTGTTTTTTTAAAACCACTTTAGAAATCGATTAGCAAATCGATTGGATTCATTACAGGGGCTCTGTCTTTCACGAAATCGATTTGCCCAATCGATTGGATTCATTATAGGGGCTCTGTCTTTCACGAAATCGATTTGCCCAATCGATCGGATTCATTTCAGGGGCTCTGTCTTTCACGAAATCGATTTGCCTAATCGATTGGCCAATACAGGGGCTCAGTCTTTCACAAAATCAATTTCCCCAATCGATTGATATAAGTTCAAAGTTCAATTTTCACTAAAAACTTTCAGGAAATCGATTTGCCCAATCGATTGGCTCAGTGGAAAATCTTATTTTGAGTTAGATAATTGATTGCTCAATAGATTTATCAATTTTTTGATCAATTATATATTACTTGAAGGATTGAGAACTTTATTTGATTTTATTTGCATTTGGCAAGCATTATATGAACTTTTAGCATATGGAAAATTCTTTTAAGGTGCATGGTTAGTTGAGAGGATATTTTGTGCATTTAAAAACTTAAATGTTATGTGTTAATTGTTAATTTCGATTGGTGACCCTTTACAACTATTGTGGAAATCTGGGCTTTGCCCTCAGATGACAGCCAGGATGATCCTACTGGTTCGTACCCTACAGATGGGAATGTAGATGTGAATGCTTGATTGAAGCTACTTTAGGAGGATCTCACGGGGCGCGTGGAGATCACCCAGGGTGTTTAGTTGTTTTGTAAAGTGATCAGACTAGGTTGACACAGAGGGAACATATGTCTTTCTTTTGGGTTGCTTTTATTTTTAAATTGGAAGATTGTACCACTTTTGTTATGTAAATATTTTGAATTCAAATTTTGAGAACTTTTTCCACTGCTTGTAAATTATAATGACTTAATTATTTATCCAAAGGTGTTACCTTATTTATTTCTCTGTTTTATTTTAATTTCTTTTGAAAAAAAAAATACACCCTCGCTTTGAAAAACGGGGTGTTACATTGTGGTTAGGGGTGGGCAAAATTCAGTTATGCTTGAAAACTGAACCGAACCAAACCAAACTAATTTTCAGTTCAAAAAAAACCGAACCGAACTGGTTTACAGTTTGTAAAACCGAACCGAACTAGTTTTATAAACCAGTGCACCGGTTTAATATTCCAAACCAAACCAAACCGGACCAGTTATATAAACCAGTGAACCGGTTTAATATTCCGAACCAAACCAAACTGAACTGGTTCTTTAAACCAATGAACCGGTTTATAAACCAGTGAACCGGTTTTATAAACCAGTGAACCGGTTCTATAAATTGAAATTGTTTACACATTTTCACTTTTTGCCCATAATTATTTGGAAAAAAAGGCATGCATTCACAATTGATATTGTATACCAAAATCTGATTTAAACGCCGATGGAATTGAATAAAAAATCCAAAAACTAAAACCACTGTCAAAGACATCAAGTTTTGTACTAATAATGGATGAAATCCAATCCTCCAAAAGGAAAAAAGAAAGAAAAAAGCCCACTAGCTCAAACACACTACAATGAAGGCTTTCCTTTAGCTGGAAACAATATGTTACTGCTACTATTCTTCCTTTTATCTTCTTGCATGCTTGGGAGTTTGATCCTTTCCATCCTCATTCTTCCAAAGGAAAAAAAACATGGATAAGTTTTATTATCAAGCACAGATCAAACCAATGTATAATACTACTATGGCCCAAGAATAAATGTATCACTGTATTAGATAATCTATTTAAGATTTAAAGTTTAAACTAACAATAATATCATACATCAAAGTTGCCAATGATAAAAAATCATTAATGAATTGTCAGTATAAAGAAAAGCCACACTGCCACAAAGACACAGCCACTACTTCAAAAGCAATCAATATTTAGAACCCAAGATCCAGTACATATGTAACACCCCGTTTTTCAAAGCGAGGGTGTATTTTTTTTTTCAAAAGAAATTAAAATAAATCAGAGAAATAAATAAGGTAACACCTTTGGATAAATAATTAAGTCATTATAATTTACAAGCAGCGGAAAAAGTTCTCAAAATATGAATTCAAAATATTTACATAACAAAGGTGGTACAATCTTCCTGTTTCAAAATAAAAGCAACCCAAAAGAAAGACATCTGTTCCCTCTATATCAACCTAGTCTGATCATTTTACAAAACAACTAAACACTCTGAATGATCTCCACGCGCCCCGTGAGATCCTCCTAACGTATCTCCAATCAAGCATTCCCATCTACATTCCCATCCATAGGGTACGAACCGGTAGGATCATCCTGGCTCTCATCTGAGGGCAAGGCCCAGATTTCCACAATAGTTGTAAAGTGTCACCAACCGAAATTAACAGTTAACACATAACATTTAAGTTTTTAAATGCACAAAATATCCTCTCAACTAAGCATGCACCTCAAAAGGATTTTCCATATGCTAAAAGTTCATATAATGCTTGCCAAATGTAAATGAAATCAAATAGAGTTCTCAATCCATCAAGTAATACATAACTGAACAAAACATTGATAAATTAATGGAGCAATCAATTATCAAACTCAAAATAAGATTTTCCACTGAGCCAATCGATTGGGTAAATCGATTTCCTGAAAGTTTTTAGTGAAAATTGAACTCTGGACTTACATCAATTGATTGGGGCAATCGATTTTGAGAAAGACTGAGCCCCTGTATTGGCCAATCGATTGGGCAAATCGATTACGTGGAAGACAGAGCCCCTGTAATGAATCCAATCGATTTGGCAAATCGTTGTTCTTAAGTGGTTTTGAAAAACATATTACAAAATCGATTGGGTAAATCGATTTCGTGAAAGACAGAGCCCCTGTAATGAATCAAATCGATTTGGAAAATCGATTTTCTTAAGTGGTTTTGAAAAACATATTACAAAATCGATTGGGTAAATTGATTTCGTGAAAGACAGGGCCCCTGTAACTCATCGAATCAATTGGGTAAATGGATTTCCCTGTGTATTCTTTCAAAAATTCATAAACTAACTCAATCACGTTCATATATAATCCCAAATCTTAACACTTAGCACTAATAACGCAATCGCTACAACATCATGAGTTTCGAAATAGTACTGCAATCAAACACGCTATCACCAAATTCCAGAAAATAGCACTTAACACTTATAACACAATTACTACAACATCATGAGTTTCGAAATGGTATTGCAATCAAACATGTTATCACCAAATTCCAAAACATAACACTTAACACATATAACACAATTACTACAACATCATGAGTTTCGAAATTGTATTGCAATCAAACATGTTATCACCAAATTCCAAAACATAACACGTAACACTTATAACACAATTACTACAACATCATGAGTTTCGAAATTGTATTGCAATCAAACATGTTATCACCAAATTCCAAAACATAACACTTAACACTTATAACACAATTACTACAACATCATGAGTTTCGAAATGGTATTGCAATCCACATGTTATCACCAAATTCCAAAACATAACACTTAACACTTATAACACCATACCCACACAAACAAAATGAACCAACAATTCACAATTTACCAGGGTGTAGTCTCTCACGGACAAACATCTGTACAGTCTCTCACGGACAAACACAGTTCACCAAGAAACGTTAGTCGTAAACGTACCACCTATCACGGGTCAGTACTGTTTACCGAGGTGCCACCTATCACGAGTCAGGACGACTTACCAAACATAAATCGTAAGCGTACTACCTATCATGGGTCAGTACTGTTTACTGATGTGCCACCTATCACGGGTCAGCACGATTTACCACCTATCACGGGTCAGTACTATTTACCGAGGTGCCACCTATCACGGGTCAGTACTATTTACCGAGGTGCCACCTTTCACGGGTCAGCACAACTTACCAAACGTAAATCGTAAACGTACCACCTATCACGGGTCAGTACTGTTTACCGAGGTGCCACCTATCACGGGTCAGCACAACTTACCAAACGTAAATCGTAAACGTACCACCTATCACAGGTCAGTACAGTTTACCGAGGTGCCACCTATCATGGGTCAGCACGATTTACTAAAACAAACAATAAGTAACCAAGACATTAAGAGATTCCCCATTCTTAACGCCCAGTTAAATTAAACGATTTTCAAAACAACATTAAGTAACCGTGACATTAAGAGATTCCCCATTCTTAACGCCCAGTTAACTTAAACGATTTTCAAACAACATTAAGTAACTAAGACATTAATAGATTCCCCATTCTTAACGCCCAATTAACTTAAACAATTTCCACAAACTCACATTATGTAAACAAGACATTAAGCGATTCCCCATTCTTAATACTTGTTTAACTTAATGGTTTTGAAATTCCACACAAAACAAACTCAAACATACTTTCACATTCAATCCATAATTCCCACCAAATCATTTTTCCACACAAACCACACAAAACACATCTCAAATTCTATAATTATCAATTATGAACACGTCGAATACGACGACACAAATCAACACAATAAATTTCATTTATTCAAAATCATACATACATGAGGTAAATTCATTTTCCATGAAACATTCATCAATATCACCACAACCCCACATTAGAATTTCACCCATAAAGCATTAATTCGTTTTTCCCCAAATCAACGCTTCAACCCTAACAAATTCTTTTCCACACAACGACAAGTAAGTCCCTAAATGCAAACTAAAAGTTTCGAAGGAGCCCTTACCTTCACGTTAGCTTTAACGTGCGATTACGGCACCACGAGTAAATCCGGTAAATTTTCCGCTCGCAACGCTGCTTCAAAAGTTGGTTCCCTAGCACCGTAGCGTGGCAGTGAGCAACTTTCCCTTCTATCTCTTTGCGAAACGAAGCTTAGATCTAGATGAAACGGGAAGGTTCGTGTTTGACGGTTTTGAAATCCCTAACTCCGTTTTCGAATCCGGGAGGAAGGAAGAAGCTGGGAACTTGATCTTCCTCACCCACTAGCCTTGGGATTCAATTCTCGAACTTAAAGGAAGTAAGGAAAACGAAAAATGGAAGAAAAGGGAGAGGGAGAAGGGTTCGCGAATGGGAGGGCTTCGTTTCCTCTGTTTCCTACTCTTTCGCTATTCCTTCCTCTGTTTCCTATCCTTTGCAATATATATATACATATTACCTAATATATATATATATATATATATATTCATATATTAATACATACATATATATTTTTATATATATATATATATTATAATTACAACTAAATCAATAAATATATACAACTCTCACACCCATCACTTCACTCCCATCTCAATCTAATTTAATAAAATATCTACTCTCGTCGCAACTCAATTGTCAAATACAATATTCAGCAACCCAAGATATTTTGAACAAAACCGCCCAGAATTAAATTCTTCGAAATCCAAATAAATTATTCTTCGACAAATAATTTTAGTCCAATTTCCAAAAGTATATTTTCGACCTAAATACCGAAAACTGGGTTAAAAGCCTAAGCAATTTAACACAAAATACCCTAAAATTGTATAACTTAGGATTTAAAACTACGGGTCTTACATTACTACCCCCCTAAAATTAGTTTCGTCCTCGAAACTACGCGTCGATAAATAACTCTGGTGTTGTTCCCTCATTTTGCTCTCCAGTCCCCAGGTCGCGTCCCCAGTAATTGGGTTCCAAATCACTTTTGACCGACGAAACATCCTTGGTCCTCAATCGCTTAATCTTTCTATCATCAATTCTCACGGGTGGTACTTCGAACGACAAGTTATCCTTTAGCCGGATTGTGTCTGGTTCGATCACATAAGATGGATCTGCAAGCTATTTCCTCAATTGTGACACAGGAAACACATCATGGATATTGGACAGCATCGGAGGCAATGCAATCCGATAAGTAACAGGCCCAATTCGTGCCGAAATCTGATATGGTCCAATGTATTTCGGAGTCAACTTCTTCGATTTCAATGCTCTACCAACTCCAGTAGTAGGTGTGACTCTCAGAAATACATGGTCACCCTGTTCGAATTCTAAAAGTCCGCGACGCTTGTCCGCATAACTCTTCTGATGATCCCGTGAAGTCTTCATTTTCTCATTGTTTTTGGCAATCCAGTTATAAAATCCATGGAAATGCTGTCCCACTACCACTCAGATATATCTAAAGGTTGTAACACCCCAATGGGTCGCTAATGTTCCACCTTGTACGGAACATCCATCTAATACCAAACCTAAACACTAAGTATGACACCGACACATTGAGTACAATATATCATTACCTAACGATAGGACTTCCAATCCATACCAAAAATGATCTTGGGTTACTGTAGAGGTAAACAAATCAAATTAATCGAGAAATCTCTATTATGGACAATTATATGGCAATGTAAATGTAAGACCCGTAATTTTAAATTATACCTTATGTATTTTAATGGATTTTGGTATTGAACTCAAGGGCTTTTTAGCCAAGTTAATAATATTTTTGAGTTTATATGATCAAAAAGATATTTTGATACCCGATTAGAATTACTCGTCGATAAATAAATTAAATTCATTGCGGTGAATCTTTTAAGAAGAATTTAATGCGTTATGGGTAAACTGGTAAATGTAATAAATATCTAAAGATTTTGAGATATTTGTTAATTATAATTAATATATATATATATATATATATTAAATAAAGAAAAGGAAATGAAGAAAATAAGAAGAAAAGAGATAGAAAGGAAAGAAAAAGGAAGAAAGGAAAAGAGAGAGAAAGAAAACAGAACATTTTCCCTTCTCCCTCCTCTGCCTCGCGTGAACACTCAATCCTTCTCCTTCCTCCATCTTCATCCATTTTCGTTGTTCTCGCCGTTTCTTTTGGATCCAAGCTTCGTTTCACAAAGGGATAGAAGGGAAAGTTGCTCACCACTACACTACGGTGCTAGTGAGCTAACTTTAGAAGCGACGTCGCAAGCAAAGTTTTTACTGGAATTGATCGTGGTGCCGTAAATCGACGTTAAAGCTAACGTTAAGGTAAGGGCTCCTTCCAAACTTTTAGTTTGCATTTAGGGCGTTATCTGTAGTTGTGTGGAAAAGAATTTTGTTAGGGTTAGAGTATTGTTTTGGGAAAATGTATCTAAGGCTTTATGGGTAAAATCTTAGAGTTAGGTTTTGGTGATATTGACGAATGCTTCGTGGTAAAATCTTAGAGTTAGGTTTTGGTGATATTAACGAATGCTTCGTGGAAAATGAATTTTAAACTCATTTATGTACGATTTTGAGTGAATGGAACTTGTGTGTTTGAGTGGTGGATTGTGTTGATTTGTGTTCGTTGTTTTTGGCGTGTTCTTAATTGATACTGATGAAACTTGAGATGTGTTTGTGTGGTTTGTGTGGAAAATGATTTGGTGCGAATTATGGATTGAATGTGAAAGTATGTTTGAGTTTGTTCTGTGTGGAATTTGAAAACCATTAAGTTAAACGAGTATTAAGAATGGGGAATCTCTTAATGTCTCGTTACTTAATGTGAGTTTGTGAAAATCGTTTAAGTTAAATGAGAATTAAGAATAGGGAATCTCTTAATGTCTCGTTTACTTAATGTTTGTTTTTGAAAATCGTTTCAATGAAATGAGTATTAGGAATGGGGAATCTCTTAATGACTTGTTTACTGAATGTTTTGTTGTGGAAATCGTTTAAGTCAAAAGTATATTAAGAATGGGGAATCTATTAATATGTATGTTTGCTTAATGTTTTGGTGTGAAAATCGGTTGAGTAAATGAGTATTAGAAATGGGGAATGTTTTAATATCTGCATTTACTTAACGATTATTGTGAATGGAGTTAGTGTATGCTCATGCATTTCATTTGGTAAATTGTGCTGACCCATGATAGGTGGCACCTCGGTAAACTGTACTGACCCGTGATAGGTGGTACGTTTACGATTTACTTTTTGGTAAGTTGTGCTGACCCGTGATAGGTGGCACCTCGGTAAGTAGTACTTTGGCCAGTGATAGGAAGTACCCTTACGACTTACGCTTTTCTTTTGGTAAATCGTGCTGACCCGTGATAGGTGGCACCTCGGTAATTGGTACTTTGGCCTACGATAGGCGGTACAATTATGATTTACGGCCCTTCGAGGAGGGTTTTGGTTTGGAATTCCGAGTCCATGCATTTTGGCATATAAGCATTGCACTAGGGTGCTTGGCACACGAGTTGTGATTGATGCAAATTATGATTGTGTTGATTTTGCTAAGTGTTATGGTTTGAAACTATGTGTAAGTGTGTTTGATTCAAATTGTGATTGTGTTGATTGTTCTAAGAGTTATGTTTTGGAATAGTGTGATAGTATGTTAGATTGTAAAACGTTTACGAAACTCATAATGTCGTGGTGATTGTATGGGTATTGCTAAGTGTTAAGGTTTGGAGTGGTTTGGGTATTGCTAAGTATTACTTTTGAAAGAATATACAGGGAAATCAATTTACCCAATCAATTTGATGAGTTACAAGGGCTCTGTCTTTCACGAAATCGATTTACCCAATCGATTTGGCCAATACAGAGGCTCTATCTTTCACGAAATCGATTTGCCCAATCGATTTGATGAGTTACAGGGACTTCCCTTGCCAAAAATCGATTTACCCAATCGATTGGCTCAGTGGAAAATCTTATTTTGAGTTTGATAATTGATTGCTCAATTGATTTGTCAATGTTTTGTTCAGTTATGTATTACTTGATGGATTGAGAACTTTCTTTTGATTTCATTTATATTTTGCAAGCATTACATGAACTTTTAGCATGTGGAAAACCCTTCTAAGATGTATGATAAATTGAAAAGGCTATTTGTGCATTGAAAAGCTTAAATGTTATGTGTTAACTGTTAATTTCGGTTGGTGACCCTTTACAACTATTGTGGAAATCTGGGCTTTGCCCTCAGATGAGAGTCAGGATTATCCTACCGGTTCGTACCCTCCGGATGGGAATGTGGATGGGAGTGCTTGATTGGAGCTACGTTAGGAGAATCTCACGGGGCGCGTGGAGATTACTCAAGGCGTATAGTTTTTGTTATGTATAGAATGATCAGACTAGTTTGTCACTCATGACACATATGTCTTTCTCTTGGGCTACCTTTATGTTGAGTTGAAAGGATGTACCTGTACTATTTTTGACTTCAAGACATGCTTTGGATTTATATTTTGAAAAACTTTTCCGCTGCTTGTAAATTTTAATGACTTAATTATTTATCCAAAGGTTTTACCTTATTTATTTCTCTGTTGTATTTTAATTTCTTTTGAAAAAAAAATACACTCTCGCTTTGAAAAACGGGGTGTTACGTTGTGGTATCAGAGCTTTGGTTTGGTTTTCTTTGGGGGCTGTGGAACCTTTAGTTCTAGATTGTAGGTTAGGAGTTGTTGTCTGATCATGTGTCGGTATAGGTGGTTTGAGTTGTTAAGTTCAAAATAATTATTATGTGCTGATGTGGTCGAAAGTTATTTTGGAATTATTGAAGTAGTGTTAAGACTCTACTTGATGATGGTTTTATAGGAAAACCATGCCACCAAGGAGGAATGACGTTCTGAGAACCAATGCCAATAGGGATGATAGAATGGCAGAGGCTATGAATAACATGGCTGCTTCTGTTGCTGCACAGACTGCTGCCAAGACTCAACGTGATCTTGAAAAAAGGGAAAGAGAGATCCGTGCTGCGGAGTCAAGAGGGTTAGAAGACTTCTGTCGTTACAATCCTCCTAAGTTTAAGGGGGATGAGAACTCAGAGAAAGCGGATCAGTGGATCCAAGAAGTGGAGAAGATCTTCGAAATGATTAACTGTCAGGTGGTAGTGAAGGTCAACTATGCCACTTATATGCTACTAGGGGATGCTGAGTACTCGTGGAGGAGTGCCAGACTATTAATGAGTTCGGCTCACGAGGAAGTGAACTAGGAATCATTCAAAAGGAAGTGACATAGTTGACTATGCCATTTGAATGATTCCCAATTCACTTCCTCGTGAGCCGATCTCATTAACAATCTGGCACTCCTCCACCAGTACTCAGCATCCCCTAGTAGCATATAAGTGTCATAGTTGACTTTCACTGCCGCCTGACAATTAATCATTTCAAAGATTTTCTCCACTTCTTGGATCCACTGATCCGCTTTCTCTGAGTTCTCATCCCCCTTAAACTTAGGAGGATTGTAACGACGGAAGTCTTCTAACCCTCTCGACTCCGCAGCACGGATCTCTCTTTCCCTCTTTTCGAGATCACGTTGAGTCTTGGCAGCAGTCTGTGCAGCAACAGAAGCAGCCATGTTATTCATAGCCTCCGCCATTCGATCATCCCTATTGGCATTGGCTCTCGGAACATCATTCCTCCTTGGCGGCATGGTTTTCCTATAAAACCATCATCAAGTAGAGTCTTCACACTACTTCAATAATTCCAAAAATAACTTCCGACCACAACAACACTTAATAATTATTCTGAACTTGACAACTCAAACCACCTAAATCGACACATGATCAGACAACAACTTCTAACCTACAATCTAGAACTAAAGGTTCCATAGCCCCCAAAGAAAACCAAACCAAAGCTCTGATACCACAATGTAACACCCCGTTTTTCAAAGCGAGGGTGTATTTTTTTTTTTCAAAAGAAATTAAAATACAACAAAGAAATAAATAAGGTAAAGCCTTTGGATAAATAATTAAGTCATTAAAATTTACAAGCAGCGGAAAAGTTTTTCAAAATATAAATCCAAAGCATGTCCTGATATCAACAATAGTACAGGTACATCCTTTCAACTCAACATAAAGGTAACCCAAAAGAAAGACATGTGTGTTCTGAGTGACAACCTCGTCTGATCATTCTATACATAACAAAAAGCTATACGCCTTGAGTAATCTCCCCGCGCCCCGTGAGATTCTCCTAACGTAGCTCCAATCAAGCACTCCCATCCATATTTCCGTCCGGAGGGTACGAACCGGTAGGATCATCCTGACTCTCATATGAGGGCAAAGCCCAGATTTCCACAATAGTTGTAAAGGGTCACCAACCGAAATTAACAATTAACAAACAACATTTAAGTTTTTAAATGCACAAAATAACATTTCAACTTAGCATACACCTTAAAAGGGTTTCTATATGCCAAACATGCATACACAAAGTTGAAAAATGAAGTTTTTAACAAAACAACACGGTTGTATTCGAATTCAGCATCTTTGTATTCGAATACAGGGCTATTTCAGCATTTAGCGGCAAAACAGCATGTCTGTATTCAACTACAACAGTCTGTATTCGACTACACAGTAAGTCAGTGGCAAAACAGCATAATTCAGCATTTTTCAGCTTTTCAAAGGGTTTCGAAATCAATCAAAACTTACCCACAACTCCAAACAATCAAACATAGCAATTATAGCGCAATCACCACGACTTCTTGAGTTTCGAGACAATTTTGCAATCAATCACACTTACACACAACTCCAAAACAAAACACTTAACGACTATAACACAATTACCACGACATCTTAAGTTTCGAAATGGTTTTGCAATCAATCACGCTATCACACAATTCCCAAACATCCACACTTGGAAATTATAACACAATCACCACAACAACTTTAGTTTCAAAATAGTTTTGCAACCAAACACACTATCACACAATTCCAAAACATAACACTTAGCAAATAAAACCCAATTACCACCACAACTTAAGTTCAAACACTCAATCATAAACTTGAATCAAACACACTTACACACAATCTATTCCAAAACATAGCACTTAGTAATATCATCACAATCATAAATTTGAATCAAACACGACTTGTGTGCCAAGCACCCTAATGCAATGCGTATATGCCAAAATGCATCGACTCGGAATTCCAAACCAAAACCCTCCTCGAAGGGCCGTAAATCATAATTGTACCGCCTATCGCAGGCCAAAGTACCAATTACCGAGGTGCCACCTATCACAGGTCAGCACGATTTACTAAAAAGTGTAAATCATAAACGTACCACCTATCACGAGTTAGTACTGTTTACCTGTAAGACCCATAATTTTAAAGTGTACTTTATGAATTTTAATGGATTTTGGTATTGAACTCAGGGGCTTTTTAGCCAAAGTTATTAATATTTTGGAGTTTATATGATCCAAAGGTATTTTGATGCCCGATTAAAATTACTCGTCGATAAATAAATTAAATTAACTGCGGCGAATCTTTCGCGAATAGTTTAATGCGTTATGAGCGAAAGGGTAATTTAATAAATATCTAAAGATTTTGAGATATTTGTTATTTATAATTAATATATATATATATATATATA
>JBBPBT010000888.1:158521-195069 GCA_037974875.1 Cicer bijugum | reverse complement strand
TAACACTTATAACACAATTACTACAACATCATGAGTTTCGAAATTGTATTGCAATCAAACATGTTATCACCAAATTCCAAAACATAACACTTAACACTTATAACACAATTACTACAACATCATGAGTTTCGAAATGGTATTGCAATCCACATGTTATCACCAAATTCCAAAACATAACACTTAACACTTATAACACCATACCCACACAAACAAAATGAACCAACAATTCACAATTTACCAGGGTGTAGTCTCTCACGGACAAACATCTGTACAGTCTCTCACGGACAAACACAGTTCACCAAGAAACGTTAGTCGTAAACGTACCACCTATCACGGGTCAGTACTGTTTACCGAGGTGCCACCTATCACGAGTCAGGACGACTTACCAAACATAAATCGTAAGCGTACTACCTATCATGGGTCAGTACTGTTTACTGATGTGCCACCTATCACGGGTCAGCACGATTTACCACCTATCACGGGTCAGTACTATTTACCGAGGTGCCACCTATCACGGGTCAGTACTATTTACCGAGGTGCCACCTTTCACGGGTCAGCACAACTTACCAAACGTAAATCGTAAACGTACCACCTATCACGGGTCAGTACTGTTTACCGAGGTGCCACCTATCACGGGTCAGCACAACTTACCAAACGTAAATCGTAAACGTACCACCTATCACGGGTCAGTACAGTTTACCGAGGTGCCACCTATCACGGGTCAGCACGATTTACTAAAACAAACAATAAGTAACCAAGACATTAAGAGATTCCCCATTCTTAACGCCCAGTTAAATTAAACGATTTTCAAAACAACATTAAGTAACCGTGACATTAAGAGATTCCCCATTCTTAACGCCCAGTTAACTTAAACGATTTTCAAACAACATTAAGTAACTAAGACATTAATAGATTCCCCATTCTTAACGCCCAATTAACTTAAACAATTTCCACAAACTCACATTATGTAAACAAGACATTAAGCGATTCCCCATTCTTAATACTTGTTTAACTTAATGGTTTTGAAATTCCACACAAAACAAACTCAAACATACTTTCACATTCAATCCATAATTCCCACCAAATCATTTTTCCACACAAACCACACAAAACACATCTCAAATTCTATAATTATCAATTATGAACACGTCGAATACGACGACACAAATCAACACAATAAATTTCATTTATTCAAAATCATACATACATGAGGTAAATTCATTTTCCATGAAACA
Source organism: Cicer bijugum (assembly GCA_037974875.1). Lineage (NCBI taxonomy): Eukaryota > Viridiplantae > Streptophyta > Magnoliopsida > Fabales > Fabaceae > Cicer > Cicer bijugum. The sequence goes on along the minus strand of JBBPBT010000888.1, from coordinate 193,834 downwards.
TTCATCAATATCACCACAACCCCACATTAGAATTTCACCCATAAAGCATTAATTCGTTTTTCCCCAAATCAACGCTTCAACCCTAACAAATTCTTTTCCACACAACGACAAGTAAGTCCCTAAATGCAAACTAAAAGTTTCGAAGGAGCCCTTACCTTCACGTTAGCTTTAACGTGCGATTACGGCACCGCGAGTAAATCCGGTAAATTTTCCGCTCGCAACGCTGCTTCAAAAGTTGGTTCCCTAGCACCGTAGCGTGGCAGTGAGCAACTTTCCCTTCTATCTCTTTGCGAAACGAAGCTTAGATCTAGATGAAACGGGAAGGTTCGTGTTTGACGGTTTTGAAATCCCTAACTCCGTTTTCGAATCCGGGAGGAAGGAAGAAGCTGGGAACTTGATCTTCCTCACCCACTAGCCTTGGGATTCAATTCTCGAACTTAAAGGAAGTAAGGAAAACGAAAAATGGAAGAAAAGGGAGAGGGAGAAGGGTTCGCGAATGGGAGGGCTTCGTTTCCTCTGTTTCCTACTCTTTCGCTATTCCTTCCTCTGTTTCCTATCCTTTGCAATATATATATACATATTACCTAATATATATATATATATATTCATATATTAATACATACATATATATTTATATATATATATATATATATTATAATTACAACTAAATCAATAAATATATACAACTCTCACACCCATCACTTCACTCCCATCTCAATCTAATTTAATAAAATATCTACTCTCGTCGCAACTCAATTGTCAAATACAATATTCAGCAACCCAAGATATTTTGAACAAAACCGCCCAGAATTAAATTCTTCGAAATCCAAATAAATTATTCTTCGACAAATAATTTTAGTCCAATTTCCAAAAGTATATTTTCGACCTAAATACCGAAAACTGGGTTAAAAGCCTAAGCAATTTAACACAAAATACCCTAAAATTGTATAACTTAGGATTTAAAACTACGGGTCTTACATTACTACCCCCCTAAAATTAGTTTCGTCCTCGAAACTACGCGTCGATAAATAACTCTGGTGTTGTTCCCTCATTTTGCTCTCCAGTCCCCAGGTCGCGTCCCCAGTAATTGGGTTCCAAATCACTTTTGACCGACGAAACATCCTTGGTCCTCAATCGCTTAATCTTTCTATCATCAATTCTCACGGGTGGTACTTCGAACGACAAGTTATCCTTTAGCCGGATTGTGTCTGGTTCGATCACATAAGATGGATCTGCAAGCTATTTCCTCAATTGTGACACAGGAAACACATCATGGATATTGGACAACATCGGAGGCAATGCAATCCGATAAGTAACAGGCCCAATTCGTGCCGAAATCTGATATGGTCCAATGTATTTCGGAGTCAACTTCTTCGATTTCAATGCTCTACCAACTCCAGTAGTAGGTGTGACTCTCAGAAATACATGGTCACCCTGTTCGAATTCTAAAAGTCCGCGACGCTTGTCCGCATAACTCTTCTGATGATCCCGTGAAGTCTTCATTTTCTCATTGTTTTTGGCAATCCAGTTATAAAATCCATGGAAATGCTGTCCCACTACCACTCAGATATATCTAAAGGTTGTAACACCCCAATGGGTCGCTAATGTTCCACCTTGTACGGAACATCCATCTAATACCAAACCTAAACACTAAGTATGACACCGACACATTGAGTACAATATATCATTACCTAACGATAGGACTTCCAATCCATACCAAAAATGATCTTGGGTTACTGTAGAGGTAAACAAATCAAATTAATCGAGAAATCTCTATTATGGACAATTATATGGCAATGTAAATGTAAGACCCGTAATTTTAAATTATACCTTATGTATTTTAATGGATTTTGGTATTGAACTCAAGGGCTTTTTAGCCAAGTTAATAATATTTTTGAGTTTATATGATCAAAAAGATATTTTGATACCCGATTAGAATTACTCGTCGATAAATAAATTAAATTCATTGCGGTGAATCTTTTAAGAAGAATTTAATGCGTTATGGGTAAACTGGTAAATGTAATAAATATCTAAAGATTTTGAGATATTTGTTAATTATAATTAATATATATATATATATATTAAATAAAGAAAAGGAAATGAAGAAAATAAGAAGAAAAGAGATAGAAAGGAAAGAAAAAGGAAGAAAGGAAAAGAGAGAGAAAGAAAACAGAACATTTTCCCTTCTCCTTCCTCTGCCTCGCGTGAACACTCAATCCTTCTCCTTCCTCCATCTTCATCCATTTTCGTTGTTCTCGCCGTTTCTTTGGGATCCAAGCTTCGTTTCACAAAGGGATAGAAGGGAAAGTTGCTCACCACTACACTACGGTGCTAGTGAGCTAACTTTAGAAGCGACGTCGCAAGCAAAGTTTTTACTGGAATTGATCGTGGTGCCGTAAATCGACGTTAAAGCTAACGTTAAGGTAAGGGCTCCTTCCAAACTTTTAGTTTGCATTTAGGGCGTTATCTGTAGTTGTGTGGAAAAGAATTTTGTTAGGGTTAGAGTATTGTTTTGGGAAAATGTATCTAAGGCTTTATGGGTAAAATCTTAGAGTTAGGTTTTGGTGATATTGACGAATGCTTCGTGGTAAAATCTTAGAGTTAGGTTTTGGTGATATTAACGAATGCTTCGTGGAAAATGAATTTTAAACTCATTTATGTACGATTTTGAGTGAATGGAACTTGTGTGTTTGAGTGGTGGATTGTGTTGATTTGTGTTCGTTGTTTTTGGCGTGTTCTTAATTGATACTAATGAAACTTGAGATGTGTTTGTGTGGTTTGTGTGGAAAATGATTTGGTGCGAATTATGGATTGAATGTGAAAGTATGTTTGAGTTTGTTCTGTGTGGAATTTGAAAACCATTAAGTTAAACGAGTATTAAGAATGGGGAATCTCTTAATGTCTCGTTACTTAATGTGAGTTTGTGAAAATCGTTTAAGTTAAATGAGAATTAAGAATAGGGAATCTCTTAATGTCTCGTTTACTTAATGTTTGTTTTTGAAAATCGTTTCAATGAAATGAGTATTAGGAATGGGGAATCTCTTAATGACTTGTTTACTGAATGTTTTGTTGTGGAAATCGTTTAAGTCAAAAGTATATTAAGAATGGGGAATCTATTAATATGTATGTTTGCTTAATGTTTTGGTGTGAAAATCGGTTGAGTAAATGAGTATTAGAAATGGGGAATGTTTTAATATCTGCATTTACTTAACGATTATTGTGAATGGAGTTAGTGTATGCTCATGCATTTCATTTGGTAAATTGTGCTGACCCATGATAGGTGGCACCTCGGTAAACTGTACTGACCCGTGATAGGTGGTACGTTTACGATTTACTTTTTGGTAAGTTGTGCTGACCCGTGATAGGTGGCACCTCGGTAAGTAGTACTTTGGCCAGTGATAGGAAGTACCCTTACGACTTACACTTTTCTTTTGGTAAATCGTGCTGACCCGTGATAGGTGGCACCTCGGTAATTGGTACTTTGGCCTACGATAGGCGGTACAATTATGATTTACGGCCCTTCGAGGAGGGTTTTGGTTTGGAATTCCGAGTCCATGCATTTTGGCATATAAGCATTGCACTAGGGTGCTTGGCACACGAGTTGTGATTGATGCAAATTATGATTGTGTTGATTTTGCTAAGTGTTATGGTTTGAAACTATGTGTAAGTGTGTTTGATTCAAATTGTGATTGTGTTGATTGTTCTAAGAGTTATGTTTTGGAATAGTGTGATAGTATGTTAGATTGTAAAACGTTTACGAAACTCATAATGTCGTGGTGATTGTATGGGTATTGCTAAGTGTTAAGGTTTGGAGTGGTTTGGGTATTGCTAAGTATTACTTTTGAAAGAATATACAGGGAAATCAATTTACCCAATCAATTTGATGAGTTACAAGGGCTCTGTCTTTCACGAAATCGATTTACCCAATCGATTTGGCCAATACAGAGGCTCTATCTTTCACGAAATCGATTTGCCCAATCGATTTGATGAGTTACAGGGACTTCCCTTGCCAAAAATCGATTTACCCAATCGATTGGCTCAGTGGAAAATCTTATTTTGAGTTTGATAATTGATTGCTCAATTGATTTGTCAATGTTTTGTTCAGTTATGTATTACTTGATGGATTGAGAACTTTCTTTTGATTTCATTTATATTTTGCAAGCATTACATGAACTTTTAGCATGTGGAAAACCCTTCTAAGATGTATGATAAATTGAAAAGGCTATTTGTGCATTGAAAAGCTTAAATGTTTTGTGTTAACTGTTAATTTCGGTTGGTGACCCTTTACAACTATTGTGGAAATCTGGGCTTTGCCCTCAGATGAGAGTCAGGATTATCCTACCGGTTCGTACCCTCCGGATGGGAATGTGGATGGGAGTGCTTGATTGGAGCTACGTTAGGAGAATCTCACGGGGCGCGTGGAGATTACTCAAGGCGTATAGTTTTTGTTATGTATAGAATGATCAGACTAGTTTGTCACTCATGACACATATGTCTTTCTCTTGGGCTACCTTTATGTTGAGTTGAAAGGATGTACCTGTACTATTTTTGACTTCAGGACATGCTTTGGATTTATATTTTGAAAAACTTTTCCGCTGCTTGTAAATTTTAATGACTTAATTATTTATCCAAAGGTTTTACCTTATTTATTTCTCTGTTGTATTTTAATTTCTTTTGAAAAAAAAATACACTCTCGCTTTGAAAAACGGGGTGTTACGTTGTGGTATCAGAGCTTTGGTTTGGTTTTCTTTGGGGGCTGTGGAACCTTTAGTTCTAGATTGTAGGTTAGGAGTTGTTGTCTGATCATGTGTCGGTATAGGTGGTTTGAGTTGTTAAGTTCAAAATAATTATTATGTGCTGATGTGGTCGAAAGTTATTTTGGAATTATTGAAGTAGTGTTAAGACTCTACTTGATGATGGTTTTATAGGAAAACCATGCCACCAAGGAGGAATGACGTTCTGAGAACCAATGCCAATAGGGATGATAGAATGGCAGAGGCTATGAATAACATGGCTGCTTCTGTTGCTGCACAGACTGCTGCCAAGACTCAACGTGATCTTGAAAAAAGGGAAAGAGAGATCCGTGCTGCGGAGTCAAGAGGGTTAGAAGACTTCTGTCGTTACAATCCTCCTAAGTTTAAGGGGGATGAGAACTCAGAGAAAGCGGATCAGTGGATCCAAGAAGTGGAGAAGATCTTCGAAATGATTAACTGTCAGGCGGTAGCGAAGGTCAACTATGCCACTTATATGCTACTAGGGGATGCTGAGTACTCGTGGAGGAGTGCCAGACTATTAATGAGTTCGGCTCACGAGGAAGTGAACTAGGAATCATTCAAAAGGAAGTGACATAGTTGACTATGCCATTTGAATGATTCCCAATTCACTTCCTCGTGAGCCGATCTCATTAACAATCTGGCACTCCTCCACCAGTACTCAGCATCCCCTAGTAGCATATAAGTGTCATAGTTGACTTTCACTGCCGCCTGACAATTAATCATTTCAAAGATTTTCTCCACTTCTTGGATCCACTGATCTGCTTTCTCTGAGTTCTCATCCCCCTTAAACTTAGGAGGATTGTAACGACGGAAGTCTTCTAACCCTCTCGACTCCGCAGCACGGATCTCTCTTTCCCTCTTTTCGAGATCACGTTGAGTCTTGGCAGCAGTCTGTGCAGCAACAGAAGCAGCCATGTTATTCATAGCCTCCGCCATTCGATCATCCCTATTGGCATTGGCTCTCGAAACATCATTCCTCCTTGGCGGCATGGTTTTCCTATAAAACCATCATCAAGTAGAGTCTTCACACTACTTCAATAATTCCAAAAATAACTTCCGACCACAACAACACTTAATAATTATTCTGAACTTGACAACTCAAACCACCTAAATCGACACATGATCAGACAACAACTTCTAACCTACAATCTAGAACTAAAGGTTCCATAGCCCCCAAAGAAAACCAAACCAAAGCTCTGATACCACAATGTAACACCCCGTTTTTCAAAGCGAGGGTGTATTTTTTTTTTCAAAAGAAATTAAAATACAACAAAGAAATAAATAAGGTAAAGCCTTTGGATAAATAATTAAGTCATTAAAATTTACAAGCAGCGGAAAAGTTTTTCAAAATATAAATCCAAAGCATGTCCTGATGTCAACAATAGTACAGGTACATCCTTTCAACTCAACATAAAGGTAACCCAAAAGAAAGACATGTGTGTTCTGAGTGACAACCTCGTCTGATCATTCTATACATAACAAAAAGCTATACGCCTTGAGTAATCTCCCCGCGCCCCGTGAGATTCTCCTAACGTAGCTCCAATCAAGCACTCCCATCCATATTTCCGTCCGGAGGGTACGAACCGGTAGGATCATCCTGACTCTCATATGAGGGCAAAGCCCAGATTTCCACAATAGTTGTAAAGGGTCACCAACCGAAATTAACAATTAACAAACAACATTTAAGTTTTTAAATGCACAAAATAACATTTCAACTTAGCATACACCTTAAAAGGGTTTCTATATGCCAAACATGCATACACAAAGTTGAAAAATGAAGTTTTTAACAAAACAACACGGTTGTATTCGAATTCAGCATCTTTGTATTCGAATACAGGGCTATTTCAGCATTTAGCGGCAAAACAGCATGTCTGTATTCAACTACAACAGTCTGTATTCGACTACACAGTAAGTCAGTGGCAAAACAGCATGTTCGTATTCGAATACAGCTTGCTGTATTCGAATACACATCAGACAACACCAGAAAAACAGCATAATTCAGCATTTTTCAGCTTTTCAAAGGGTTTCGAAATCAATCAAAACTTACCCACAACTCCAAACAATCAAACATAGCAATTATAGCGCAATCACCACGACTTCTTGAGTTTCGAGACAATTTTGCAATCAATCACACTTACACACAACTCCAAAACAAAACACTTAACGACTATAACACAATTACCACGACATCTTAAGTTTCGAAATGGTTTTGCAATCAATCACGCTATCACACAATTCCCAAACATCCACACTTGGAAATTATAACACAATCACCACAACAACTTTAGTTTCAAAATAGTTTTGCAACCAAACACACTATCACACAATTCCAAAACATAACACTTAGCAAATAAAACCCAATTACCACCACAACTTAAGTTCAAACACTCAATCATAAACTTGAATCAAACACACTTACACACAATCTATTCCAAAACATAGCACTTAGTAATATCATCACAATCATAAATTTGAATCAAACACGACTTGTGTGCCAAGCACCCTAATGCAATGCGTATATGCCAAAATGCATCGACTCGGAATTCCAAACCAAAACCCTCCTCGAAGGGCCGTAAATCATAATTGTACCGCCTATCGCAGGCCAAAGTACCAATTACCGAGGTGCCACCTATCACAGGTCAGCACGATTTACTAAAAAGTGTAAATCATAAACGTACCACCTATCACGAGTTAGTACTGTTTACCTGTAAGACCCATAATTTTAAAGTGTACTTTATGAATTTTAATGGATTTTGGTATTGAACTCAGGGGCTTTTTAGCCAAAGTTATTAATATTTTGGAGTTTATATGATCCAAAGGTATTTTGATGCCCGATTAAAATTACTCGTCGATAAATAAATTAAATTAACTGCGGCGAATCTTTCGCGAATAGTTTAATGCGTTATGAGCGAAAGGGTAATTTAATAAATATCTAAAGATTTTGAGATATTTGTTATTTATAATTAATATATATATATATATATATAAATATAGAAAAGGAAGGGAAGGAATTGGAGAGAAAGCAAATAGAAAGGAAAGAAAAAGGGAGAAAGGAAAAACAAAGGAAAGAAAATAGAAAATTTCCATCTTCTTCCTCTGCCTCGCGACAAACTCGATCCTCCTCCTTCCTCCATTTTCGTCCATTTTCGTTGCTCTTGCTTCCTTTGAGTTCGAAAATTGATATTGAGTGATAGGACAAAGGTTTCTCAACTTCACTCTTCAACTTTGATTCGAAAACGAAGAAAAACGGTATTAGGGATTCAAACTCAAATCTCCCCATTTCATCTAGATCTAAGCGTCGTTTCAAGAAGTGATAGAAGGGAAAGTTGCTCACCACTACACTACGGTGCTAGTGAGCTAACTTTGGAAGCGACGTCGCGAGCAAAGTTTTTTACCGGAATTGATCGTGGTTCCGTAAATCGATGTTAAAGCTAACGTTAAGGTAAGGGCTCCATCCAAACTTTTAGTTTGCATTTAGGGACTTATCTGTGGTTGTGTGGAATAGAATTTGATGTATTTGAGTGTTATGAATTCGTGATTTGTGTTCATCGTACTTGGCGTGTTCATATTTGATGTTGTTGATTGATGTGATTTGGTGTGAATCATTGATTGATTTGGATGGAATTTGATAACATGTTTGAGATGTGTTTGTGTGGCTTGTGTGGAAAAATGATTTTGTGTCAGTTATGGATTGAATGTGAATGTACGTTTGAGTTTGTTTTGTGTGGGATTTGAAAACCATTAAGTTAAATGAGTATTAAGAACGGGGAATCTCTTAACATCTTGTATACTTAATGAGAGTTTGTGAAAAATTGTTTAAGATAAATGAGTATTAAGAATGGGGAATCTCTTAATGTCTTATTTACTTAATGTTGTCGTGAAAACCATTAGAGTTAAACGAGTATTAAGAATGGGGAATCTCTTAATGTCTCGTTTACTCAATGTGTGTTTTGGAAAATCGTTTAGGTTAAATGAGAATTAAGAATGGGGAATCTCTTAATGTCTTATTTACTTGAAGTTGTTTTGAAAATCGTTTAAGTTAACTGGGCGTTAAGAATGGGGAATCTCTTAATGTCTTAGTTACTTAATGTTTGTTTTGAACATCGTTTTATTTAAATGAGTATTAAGAATGGGGAATCTCTTAATGACTTGTTTACTGAATGTTTTGTATGGAAATCGTTTAAGTCAAATGAGTGTTAAAAATGGGGAATCTTTTAATAACTGCATTTGCTTAACGATTGTTGTGAATGGAGTCAGTATACGCTCATGCATTTTCATGCTTTTGTAAATCGTGCAGACCCGTGATAGGTGGCACCTTGATAAATAGTACTTTGGCCTGTGATAGGTGGTACATTTATGATTTACGTTTTTGTAAGTTGTGCAGACCCGTTATAGGTGGCACCTTGGTAAATAGTACTTTGGCCCATGATAGGCGGTACATTTACGACTTACGGTTTTTTGTAATTTGTGCAGACCCGTGATAGGTGGCACCTCGGTAAAGAGTACTTTGGCCTGTGATAGGCGGTACCTTTACAACTTACGTTCTTTTTAGTAAGCCGTGCAGACCTGTGATAGGTGGCACCTTGGTAAACGATACGGGCTCGTGATAGGCAATACGTTTATGGTTTACGCTTTTTAGTAAATCGTGCAGACCCGTGATAGGTGGCACCTCGGTAATTGGTACTTTGGCCTGCGATAGGCGGTACAATTATGATTTACGGCCCTTCGAGGAGGGTTTTGGTTTGGAATTCCGAGTCCATGCATTTTGGCATATACGCATTGCATTAGGGTGCTCGGAACACGAGTCGTGGTTGATTTTGCTAAGTGAACTAGGTTTATGGTTGTGTTGATTTTGCTAAGTGTTATGGTTTGAAATTATGGGTAAGTGTGTTTTGATTCAGAATGTGATTTCGTTGATTGCACTAAGAGTTATGTTTTGGAATTGTTTGATAGTATGTTAGGTTGTAAAAACGTTTTCGAAACTCATAATGACGTGGTGCTTGTATGAGTATTGCTAAGTTATAAGGTTTGGAGTGGTGTTTGTATGTGATTGAGTTAGTTTATAAATTTTGAAAGAATACACAGGGAAATCGATTTACCCAATCGATTGGATGAGTTACAGGGGCCCTGTCATTCACGAAATCGATTTACCCAATCGATTTTGTAAGAAGTATTTCAAAATCATTTAAGAAATCGATTTGGTAAATCGATTTGTTATGTATAGAATGATCAGACTAGGTTGTCACTCAGGACACATATGTCTTTCTTTTTGGGCTACCTTTATGTAAAGTTGAAAGGATGTACCTATACTATTGCTGACAGCATTACATGCTTTGGATTTATATTTTGAAAAACTTTTCCGCTGCTTATAAATTTTAATGGCTTAGTTATATATATCCAAAGGTTTTATTTTATTAATTTGCTCGGTTTTATTTATTTCCTTGTTGTATTTTTAAATTCTTTCGAAAAAAAAAATACACCCTCGCTTTGAAAAACGGGGTGTTATATTACCGAGGTGCCACCTATCACGGGTCAGCACGATTTACCAAAAGAAAAAACGTAAGTCGTAAGTGTACCGCCTATCACAGGCCAAAGTACTACTTACCTAGGTGCCACCTATCACGGGTCAGCACAACATACCAAAAAGTAAATCGTAAACGTACCACCTATCACGGGTCAGTACAGTTTACCGAGGTGCCACCTATCACGGGTCAACACAATTTACCAAATGTAATGCATGAGCATACACTATCTCCATTCACAACAATCGTTAAATAAATGCATATATTAAAAGATTCCCCATTATTAATACTCATTTACTTAACCGATTTTCACACCAAAACATTAAGCAAACAAACATATTAAGAGATTCCCCATTCTTACTATACTTTTCACTTAAACAATTTCCACAACAAAACATTCAGTAAACAAGTCATTAAGAGATTCCTCATTCTTAATACTCATTTAACTGAAACGATTTTCAAAAACAAACATTTAGTAACCAAGACATTAAGAGATTCCCCATTCTTAACGCTCAGTTAACTTAAACGATTTTCCAAACACACATTAAGTAAACAAGACATTAAGAGATTCCCCATTTTTAATACTCATTTAACTTAATGGTTTTCAAATTCCACACAAAAAAAACTCAAACATACTTTCACATTCAATCCATAATTCACACCAAATCATTTTTCCACACAAACCACACAAAACACATCTCAAATTTCATCAGTATCAATTAAGAACATGTCAAAAACAACGAACACAAATCAACACAATCCACCACTCAAACACACAAGTTTCATTTACTAAAAATCATACATAATGAGTTTAAATTCATTTTCCCCGAAACATTCATCAATATAACCAAAACATAACTCTAAGATTTTACCCATAAAGCCTTAGATACATTTTTCCCCAAATCAATACTCCATCCCTAACAAAATTCTTTTCCACACAACCATAGATAAGGCCCTAAATGCAAACTAAAAGTTTGGAAGGAGTCATTACCTTCACTTTAGCTTTTTCGTTCGATTTCGGTACCGTGAGCAAATCCGGTAAAAATCTCCGTTTGCAACGCCGCTTTTTAAAGTTGGCTCACTAGCACCGTAGTGTAGTGGTGAGTAACTTTCACTTCTATCACTTCTTGAAACGACGCTTAGATCTAGATGAAACGGGGAGATTTGAGTTTGAATCCCTAATAGCGTTTTTCTTCGTTTTCGAATCAAAGGTGAAGAGTGAAGTTGAGGAATCCTTGTCCTATCACCCACTATCAATTTCGAACTCAAAGGAAAGAAAAGGGAGCAAAAACGAGCAACAATGGAGGAAGGGAGAATTTGAGGATGCGTGAGACAAAGAGAGGAAGGAGGCGGAAAATGTTTTCTGTTTTCCTTCAGTTTTCCTTTGTTCATTTTTCTTTCCTTTCTATTTCTTTTTCTCCCATTTCCTTCCTTTCCTTTTCTTTATATATTAACTATTTTTAACAAATATCTCCAACTCTTTAGATATTTATTAAATTACTCTTTTACCCATAACGCATTAAACTATTCGTAAAAGATTCACCGCAGTTAATTTAATTTATTTATCGACGAGTAATTCTAATCGGGCATCAAAATACCTTTTTGATTATATAAACTCCAAAATATTAATAACTTTGGCTAAAAAGCCTCCGAGTTCAACACCAAAAATACACTAAAATACATAAAGTGTAATTTAAAAATTATGGGTCTTACAAACTCAAGGGCCAAATTGAAGATTTGTTGGAAAGGAAATTTATTAGACCAAGCGTATCGCCATGGGGAGCTCCAGTTTTACTAGTTAAGAAGAAGGACGGAAGCTCATGCTTATGCGTGGATTATAGACAGCTTAATAAGGCAACTATTAAGAATCGTTACCCTTTGCCACACATCGATGATTTGATGGATCAATTGAGAGGGGCCGCGATATTTTCAAAGATTGACTTGAAGTCGGGTTACCATCAGATTCGAGTAAGGGAAGGAGATATTCAGAAAACCGCTTTCAGAACCCGTTATGGGCATTATGAATATCTGGTTATTCCGTTTGGAGTTACCAATGCACTGGCAATTTTCATGGACTACATGAACAGAATATTTAGTCCATTCCTTGATAAGTTTGTTGTGGTGTTCATTGATGATATATTAATTTATTCGAGAATTGAAGAAGAGCATGGAGAACATTTACGTCAAGTTCTTGAGATTTTACGCAAGAAACGATTGTATGCCAATCTGTCGAAGTGTGAATTTTGGCTAGAAAAAGTGAATTTCTTGGGACATGTGATAACCAAGGAAGGAATCGCTGTAGATCCGGCTAAGATTGAGGCGGTTCTTGCTTGGAAACAGCCTCAGACTGTCACGGACATACGAAGTTTTGTAGGACTGGCAGGGTACTACAGGAGGTTTATTGAAGGTTTTGCTAAGATTGTGACCCCATTGACACAACTTACCAGAAAGGATCAACCTTTCGCATGGACGGAGAAGTGTGAGGAAAATTTTCAGTTACTGAAGACGAAATTGACGACCTCACCAGTGTTGGTGTTACCGCAATCAGATGAACCTTATGAAGTTTATTGTGATGCGTCTCACCAAGGGTTGGGGTGTGTTCTGATGCAACACAAGAAAGCTGTAGCTTATGCCTCCAGGCAATTGAAGATTCATGAGAGAAACTATCCTACTCATGATTTGGAGCTTGCTGCTGTTGTTTTTGCATTGAAGATCTGGAGGCACTACTTATATGGGTGCATGTTCACCATGTTCATTGACCATAAGAGTTTAAAATATTTGTTTGATCAGAAGGAATTGAACATGCGTCAGAGAAGATGGATGGAGACTCTCAAGGATTTTGATTTCACACTGCAGTACCACCCTGGGAAGGCCAATGTAGTGGCTGATGCGTTAAGTAGAAGAAGTGTATCGGTGTCTTCAACAATTACGGCTAGACAACAAGAATTATGGGAAGCTTTTAGAGACCTACACTTGAACGTAAAGTTTGCACCGGGAATTTTGAGATTCGGAATGATTAAGATTTCGAGTGGACTACTTGAAGACATTGCAAATTCTCAAGATGACATCTTGATTCAAGAGAAGAGAAACCTAATAGTGCAAGGGAAGACAACAGATTTCAAGGTTGGGTCAGATAATATTTTGCGATGTAATGGTAGGATTTGTGTACGAGAAATTACAGATATGAGGAAAGCAATTTTAGAAGAGGCTCATAAGTGCAAGTTGAGTATTCACCCTGGAGCAACATAGATGTATCAGGATTTGAGACAGAATTACTGGTGGCCAGGAATGAAGAAACATGTAGCGGAGTATGTGTCCACTTGTCTAACTTGTCAGAAAGCGAAGGTGGAACATCAGCGACTTGCTGGGATGTTGCAACCTTTAGATATACCCGAATGGAAGTGGGACAGCATTTCCATGGATTTCATAACTGGATTGCCTAAAACAAGGAGAAATAATGATTCTATATGGGTGATAGTGGATCGATTGACTAAATCCGCACACTTTTTGCCAGTAAAGACCACCTACAAGGTAGATCAGCTGACAGAGATATACATTGCCGAAATTGTGAGGTTACATGGGGTACCATCGAGTATCGTATCAGACCGTGATCCGAAGTTCACATCACATTTTTGGGGAGCATTGCAGGAAGCGTTGGGAACGAAACTACGATTAAGTTCAGCTTACCATCCCCAAACGGACGGACAGACTGAAAGGACGAATCAGTCCCTTGAAGATCTGTTGAGGGCATGTGTGTTAGATGATAGAGGAAGTTAGGATGATGTACTTCCGTTTATTAAGTTCACCTACAACAATAGTTTCCACGCAAGTATTGGAATGGCACCAGATGAGGCTTTATATGGGCGAAAGTGTCAAACGCCCTTGTGTTGGTATAAGGACGGTGAAAATATGATCGTCGGATCAGAGATGGTGCAACAGACTACAGCTAAGGTAAGGAAGATCAAGGAGAAAATGAAGACTTCACAGGATCGTCAGAAGACTTTTGGAATTCGAACAGAGTGACCATGTATTTCTAAGAGTCACACCTACTACCGGAGTTGGTAGAGCATTGAAATCGAAGAAGTTGACTCTGAAATTCATTGGACCATACCAGATTTCTGCACGAATTGGGCCCGTTTCTTATCAGATTGCATTACCTCCGATACTGTCCAATATTCATGACGTGTTTCATGTGTCACAGTTGAGGAAATATCTTGCAGATCCATCTCATGTGATCGAACCAGACACAATCCAGCTAAAGGATAACCTGTCATTCGAAGTACCACATTTGAGAATTGATGATAGAAAGATTAAACGACTGAGGACCAAGGATGTTTCGTTGGTCAAGGTGATTTGGAACCCAATTACTGGAGATGCGACTTGGGAACTGGAGAGCAAGATGAGAGAACAACACCCAGAGTTATTTATCGACGCATAGTTTCGAGGACGAAACTAATTTTAGGGGGGTAGTAATGTAAGACCCGTAATTTTAAATTATACCTTATGTATTATAATCGATTTTGGTATTGAACTCAGGGGCTTTTTAGCCAAGTTAATAATATTTTGGAGTTTATATGATCAAAAAGATATTTTGATACCCGATTAGAATTACTCGTCGATAAATAAATTAAATTCATTGCGGTGAATCTCTTAATGTCTCGTTTACTTAATGTGAGTTTGTGAAAATCGTTTAAGTTAAATGAGAATTAAGAATAGGGAATCTCTTAATGTCTCGTTTACTTAAAGTTTGTTTTTGTAAATCGTTTCAGTGAAATGAGTATTAAGAATGGGGAATCTCTTAATGACTTGTTTACTGAATGTTTTGTTGTGGAAATCGTTTAAGTCAAAAGTATATTAAGAATGGGGAATCTCTTAATATGTCTGTTTGCTTAATGTTTTGGTGTGAAAATCGGTTGAGTAAATGAGTATTAAAAATGGGGAATCTTTTAATATCTGCATTTACTTAACGATTGTTGTGAATGAAGTGAGTGTATGCTCATGCATTTCATTTGGTAAATTGTGCGGACCCGTGATAGGTGGTACCTCGGTAAACTGTATTGACCCGTGATAGGTGGTACGTTTACGATTTACTTTTTGGTAAGTTGTGCTGACCCGTGATAGGTGGCACCTCGGTAAGTAGTACTTTGGCCAGTGATAGGCAGTACCCTTATGACTTACGCTGTTCTTTTGGTAAATCGTGCTGACCCGTGATAGGTGGCACCTCGGTAAACAGTACTGACCCGTGATAGGTGGTACGTTTATGATTTACGCTTTTTAGTAAATCGTGCTAACCCGTGATAGGTGGCACCTCGATAATTGGTACTTTGGCCTGCGATAGGCGGTACAATTATGATTTACGGCCCTTCGAGGAGGGTTTTGGTTTGGAATTCCGAGTTCATGCATTTTGGCATATACGCATTGCATTAGGGTGTTGGGCACACGAGTTGTGATTGATGCAAATTATGATTGTGTTGATTTTGCTAAGTGTTATGGTTTGAAACTATGTGTAAGTGTGTTTGATTCAAATTGTGATTGTGTTGATTGTTCTAAGAGTTATGTTTTGGAATTGTGTGATAGTATGTTAGATTGTAAAACGTTTTCGAAACTCATAATGTTGTGGTGATTGTATGGGTATTGCTAAGTGTTAAGGTTTGGAGTGGTGTTTGAATGTGATTGAGTTAGTTTATGTACTTTTGAAAGAATATACAGGGAAATCGATTTACCCAATTGATTTGATGAGTTACAGGGGCTCTGTCTTTCACGAAATCGATTTACCCAATCGATTTGGCCAATACAGGGGCTCTGTCTTTCACGAAATCAATTTGCCCAATCGATTTGATGAGTTACAGGGACTTCCCTTGCCAAAAATCGATTTACCCAATCGATTGGCTCAGTGGAAAATCTTATTTTGAGTTTGATAATTGATTCCTCAATTGATTTATCAATGTTTTGTTCAGTTATGTATTACTTGATGGATTGAGAACTTTCTTTTAATTTCATTTATATTTGGCTAGCATTACATGAACTTTTAGCATGTGGAAAACCCTTCTAAGGTGTGTGATAAATTGAAAAGGTTATTTGTGCATTGAAAAGCTTAAATGTTATGTGTTAACTGTTAATTTTTGTTGGCGACCCTTTACAACTATTGTGGAATCTGGGCTTTGCCCTCAGATGAGAGTCAGGATGATCCTACCGGTTCGTACCCTCCGGATGGGAATGTGGATGGGAGTGCTTGATTGGAGCTACGTTAGGAGAATCTCACGGGGTGCGTGGAGATTACTCAAGGCGTATAGTTTTTGTTATGTATAGAATGATCAGACTAGGTTGTCACTCAGGACAGATATGTCTTTCTTTTGAGCTACCTTTATGTTAAGTTGAAAGGATGTACCTGTACTATTGTTGACATCAGGACATGCTTTGGATTTATATTTTGAAAAACTTTTCCGCTGCTTGTAAATTTTAATGACTTAATTATTTATCCAAAGGTTTTACCTTATTTATTTCTCTGTTGTATTTTAGTTTCTTTTGAAAAAAAAAATACACCCTCGCTATGAACAACGGGGTGTTACAATAAACATGCAATATTTTCAGTCAAAGTCTTAGCATGCATAAAAACAAACAAATCAAAAGGGTAGTAACGACGCAGATAACTTCAAACAATTCACACAATCCATAATAATGAAGGAATGGGTTGTCCCCGAATCAGAAAGTGTAGTTAGGGGTTACCTATAATCGCACAGTCATATTGAATCAGATTGCTTGATAAATTTCCAACTTCAGCGTCGACGCAATAAACATGTCCTCTTGCAGTAGGAAGAGTAATCCTAGCTACATTCACCATTGGTTCCACCTTCGGAGCCTTGCAATTCTTTGCAAAGTGCCCTGGTTTATGGCAATTGTAGCAAGTAGGACTGTTAAAGGTACAAGCATAAGCATAATGTCCCTCTTCTCCACATCGGAAACATCGTATCCCTTGTCCCACTTGCCTCCCAAAGTCTTGGTTCCCTGGGTTATTTTGTCCCCCGTTGTTATCTTGTGATCGATTATAAGGTTTAGTCACTTGTTTTCCCTTGTTCTGATACTTCACCCGACTAGGCCCTCCTGAGTTAAAATTCCCTCCTCGGCTAGCTCTCTTATTCTTCATATCCTCAACTTCTCTACATTTTTCCACAAGAACTTGGAAATGTTGAATTCCCAAGGGTAAGACAGAGTCTTGAATCTCATAATTTAGTCCGTCATTGAAACGATGACACAAGAATGGCTCGTCAATCTCTTTACGGAAAAATATGAAATGCCTTGATAGTGATTCAGACTTAGCAGCATATTCACCCACGGTCATGTTCCCCTGATGCAGTTTCAAGAAATCATCACCTAGTCTAGTCCTGGTACTCATCGGGAAGTATCTGTCTAAAAACTTCCTTTTGAAAGATTCCCAGTTCACCTCCTCGTGAGCTGATCTCATCAACAACCTTGTACTCCTCCACCAGTACTCAGCATCCCCTAGAAGCATATAAGTGGCGTAGTGGACCCTCACTCCCACCTGACAGTTAATCATTTCGAAGATCTTCTCCACTTCTTGGATCCATTGATCCGCTTCCTCTGAATTCTCATCCCCCACAAACTTGGGAGGATTGTAACGACGAAAGTCTTTTAATCCTCTTGACTCTACAGCACGGATCTCTCTTTCCCTCTTTTCGAGATCACGTTGAGTCTTGGCAGCAGTCTGTGCAGCAACAGAAGCAGCCATGTTATTCATAGCCTCTGCCATTCGATCATCCCTATTGGCATTGGCTCTCGGAACGTCATTCCTCCTTGGCGGCATGGTTTTCCTATAAAACCATTATCAAGTAGAGTCTTAACACTACATCAATAATTCCAAAAATAACTTCCGACCACATCAGCACATAATAATTATTCTGAACTTGACAACTCAAACCACCTAAACCGACACATGATCAGACAACTCCTAACCTACATTCTAGAACTAAAGGTTCCACAGCCCCCAAAGAAAACCAAACCAGAGCTCTGATACCACAATGTAACACCCCGTTTTTCAAAGCGACGGTGTACTTTTTTTTTCAAAAGAAATTAAAATAAAACAGAGAAATAAATAAGGTAACACCTTTGGATAAATAATTAAGTCATTATAATTTACAAGCAGCGGAAAAAGTTCTCAAAATATGAATTCAAAATATTTACATAACAAAGGTGGTACAGTCTTACAGTTTTAAAATAAAAGCAACCCAAAAGAAAGACATTTGTTCCCTCTGTATCAACCTAGTCTGATCATTTTACAAAACAACTAAACACCCTGAATGAGATCCACGCGCCCTGTGAGATCCTCCTAACGTAGCTCCAATCAAGCATTCCCATCCGTAGGGTACGAACCGGTGGGATCATCCTGGCTCTCATCTGAGGGCAAAGCCCAGATTTCCACAATAGTTGTAAAGGGTCACCAAACCGAAATTAACAGTTAACACATAACATTTAAGTTTTTAAATGCCCAAAATATCCTCTCAACTAAGCATGCACCTCAAAAGGATTTTCCATATGCCAAAAGTTCATATAATGCTTGCCAAATGTAAATGAAATCAAATAGAGTTCTCAATCCATCAAGTAATACATAACTGAACAAAATATTAATAAATTAATTGAGCAATCAATTATCAAACTCAAAATAAGATTTTCCACTGAGGCTATCGATTGGGTAAATCGATTTCTTGAAAGTTTTTAGTGAACATTGAACTCTGGACTTACATCAATCGATTGGGGCAATCGATTTTGAGAAAGACTGAGCCCCTGTATTGGCCAATCGATTGGGCAAATCGATTTCGTGGAAGACAGAGCCCCTGTAATGAATCCAATCGATTTGTCAAATCGACGTTCTTAAGTGGTTTTCAAAAACATATTACAAAATCGAATGGGTAAATCGATTTCGTGAAAGACAGAGCCCCTGTAATGAATCCAATCGATTTGGCAAATCGATTTTCTTAAGTGGTTTTGAAAAACATATTACAAAATCAATGGGGTAAATTGATTTCGTGAAAGACAGGGCCCCTGTAACTCATCGAATCGATTGGGTAAATCGATTTCACTGTGTATTCTTTCAAAAATTCATAAACTAACTCAATCACGTTCATATATAATCCCAAATCTTAACACTTAGCACTGATAACGCAATCGCTACAACATCATGAGTTTCGAAATAGTATTGCAATCAAACATGCTATCACCAAATTCCAAAACATAGCACTTAACACTTATAACACAATTACTACAACATCATGAGTTTCGAAATGGTATTGCAATCAAACATGTTATCACCAAATTCCAAAACATAACACTTAACACTTATAACACAATTACTACAACATCATGAGTTTCGAAATTGTATTGCAATCAAACATGTTGTCACCAAATTCCAAAACATAACACTTAACACTTATAACACAATTACTACAACATCATGAGTTTCGAAATTGTATTGCAATCAAACATGTTATCACCAAATTCCAAAACATAACACTTAACACTTATAACACAATTACTACAACATCATGAGTTTCGAAATTGTATTGCAATCAAACATGTTATCACCAAATTCCAAAACATAACACTTAACACTTATAACACAATTACTACAACATCATGAGTTTCGAAATGGTATTGCAATCAACATGTTATCACCAAATTCCAAAACATAACACTTAGTACAATTAACAAAATCACAATTCGAATCAAAACACACTTACACAAAATTTCAAATCATAACACTTAGCAAAATCAACACAATCATAATTTGAATCAACCATGACTCGTGTGCCAAGCACCCTAATGCAATGTGTATATGCCAAAATGCATGGACTCGGAATTCCAAACCAAAACCCTCCTCGAAGGGTCGTAAATCATAATTGTACCGCCTATCGCAGGCCAAAGTACCAATTACCGAGGTGCTACCTATCACGGGTCTGCATGATTTACAGCGTAAACCATAAACGTACTGCCTATCACGGGCCCGTATCGTTTACCAAGGTGCCACCTATCACGGGTCTGCACGGCTTACTAAAAAGAACGTAAATTGTAAAGGTACCGCCTATCACAGGCCAAAGTACTCTTTACCGAGGTGCCACCTATCACAGGTCTGCACAATTTACAAAAAACCGTAAGTCGTAAATGTACCGCCTATCACGGGCCAAAGTACTATTTACCAAGGTGCCACCTATCACGGGTCTGCACAACTTACAAAAACGTAAATCATAAATGTACCGCCTATCACAAGCCAAAGTACTATTTATCAAGGTGCCACCTATCACGGGTCTGCACGATTTACAAAAGCATGAAAATGCATGAGCATATACTGACACCATTCACAACAATCGTTATGCAAATGCAGTTATTAAAAGATTCCCCATTTTTAACACTCATTTGACTTAAACGATTTCCACACAAAACATTCAGTAAACAAGTCATTAAGAGATTCCCCATTCTTAATACTCATTTAATTGAAACGATGTTCAAAACAAACATTAAGTAACTAAGACATTAAGAGATTCCCCATTCTTAACGCCCAGTTAACTTAAACGATTTTCAAAACAACTTCAAGTAAATAAGACATTAAGAGATTCCCCATTCTTAATTCTCATTTAACCTAAACGATTTTCCAAAACACACATTGAGTAAACGAGACATTAAGAGATTCCCCATTCTTAATACTCGTTTAACTCTAATGGTTTTCACGACAACATTAAGTAAATAAGACATTAAGAGATTCCCCATTCTTAATACTCATTTATCTTAAACAATTTTTCACAAACTCTCATTAAGTATACAAGATGTTAAGAGATTCCCCGTTCTTAATACTCATTTAACTTAATGGTTTTCAAATCCCACACAAAACAAACTCAAACGTACATTCACATTCAATCCATAACTGACACAAAATCATTTTTCCACACAAGCCACACAAACACATCTCAAACATGTTATCAAATTCCATCCAAATCAATCAATGATTCACACCAAATCACATCAATCAACAACATCAAATATGAACACGCCAAGTACGATGAACACAAATCACGAATTCATAACACTCAAATACATCAAATTTCTTTTACTCAAAATTATACATAAATGAGTTAAATTCATTTTCTCCAAATCAATACTTCAACCCTAACAAAATTCTATTCCACACAACCACAGATAAGTCCCTAAATGCAAACTAAAAGTTTGGAAGGAGCCCTTACCTTCACTTTAGCTTTTTCGTTCGATTTCGGTACCGTGAGCAAATCCGGTAAAAATCTCCGCTCGCAACGCCGCTTCCAAAGTTAGCTCACTAGCACCGTAGTGTAGTGGCGAGCAACTTTCCCTTCTATCACTTCTTGAAACGACGCTTAGATCTAGATGAAACGGAGATATTTGAGTTTGAATCCCTAAAACCGTTTTTCTTCGTTTTCGAATCAAAGGTGAAGAGTGAAGTTGAGAAATCCTTGTCCTATCACCCACTATCAATTTCGAACTCAAGGAGGCAAGGAAGAACGAAAATGGATGAAGATGGAGGAAGGAGAAGGATTGGTTCACGCGAGGCAGAGGAGGGAGAAGGGAAAATGTTGTTTTCTTTCTCTCTCTTTTCCTTTCTTCCTTTTTCTTTCCTTTCTATTTCTTTTCTTCTTATTTCCTTCCTTTCCTTTTCTTTATATAATATATATATATATATATATATTAATTATAATTAACAAATATCTCCAACTCTTTAGATATTTATTAAATTACTCTTTTACCCAAAACGCATAAAACTATTTGCAAAAGATTCGCCGCAGTTAATTTAATTTATTTAGCGACGAGTACTACTAATCAGACATCAAAATACCTTTTGATTATATAAACTCCAAAATATTAATAACTTTGGCTTTAAAGCCCCTGAGTTCAATACCAAAATCCATTAAAATACATAAAGTACACTTTAAATTTAAGGGTCTTACAGTTTAAGTCAACTGAGCGTTAAGAATGGGGAATCTCTTAATGTCTTGGTTACTTAATGTTTGTTTTTTAAAATGGTTTCAGTGAAATGAGTATTAAGAATGGGGAATCTCTTAATGACTTGTTTATTGAATGTTTTGTTGTGGAAATTGTTTAAGTCAAAAGTATATTAAGAATGGGGAATCTCTTAATATGTCTGTTTGCTTAATGTTTGGCGTGAAAATTGTTTAAGTCAAATGAGTGTTAAAAATGGGGAATCTTTTAATAACTGCATTTGCTTAACGATTGTTGTGAATGGAGTCAGTATACGCTCATGCATTTTCATGCTTTTTGTAAATCGTGCAGACCCGTGATAGGTGGCACCTTCATAAATAGTACTTCGGCTTGTGATAGGCGGTACATTTATGATTTACGTTTTTGTAAATTGTGCAGACCCGTAATAGGTGGTACATTTATGATTTACGTTTTTGTAAATTGTTTACCTCTACAATCACTCGAGGTCATTCTCGGTATGGATTGGATGTCGTATCATTATGTGATCTTAGACTGTGCTCGCAAATTGGTTCTTTTCCCCGAACCAAGAGTTGTTAAGTATTTAGCCGCTAACAAACTCCGAGTGTCGCTAAGTGAAGGGACTCATGAGTTTTTGTCTCTGGCCCATGTGGAGGCAAAGATAAATGTGAACATAGAAGATGTGATGCTTGTCAATGAGTACCGGGATGTATTTCCAACGGAAATTCCAGGATTGCCACCGGTAAGAGAAGTGGAATTTTTCATTGATTTGCACCCAGGAACGGGACCAATTTCGATTGCACCGTACCGAATGTCACCATTGGAATTAAATGAGCTCAAAGGTCAAATTGAAGACTTGTTGAAGAGGAAATTTATTAGACCAAGCGTATCGCCATGGGGAGCTCCAGTTTTACTAGTTAAGAAGAAGGACGGAAGCTCATGCTTATGCGTGGATTATAGACAGCTTAATAAGGCAACTATTAAGAATCGTTACCCTTTGCCACACATCGATGATTTGATGGATCAATTGAGAGGGGCCGCGATATTTTCAAAGATTGACTTGAAGTCGGGTTACCATCAGATTCGAGTAAGGGAAGGAGATATTCAGAAAACCGCTTTCAGAACCCGTTATGGGCATTATGAATATCTGGTTATTCCGTTTGGAGTTACCAATGCACTGGCAATTTTCATGGACTACATGAACAGAATATTTAGTCCATTCCTTGATAAGTTTGTTGTGGTGTTCATTGATGATATATTAATTTATTCGAGAATTGAAGAAGAGCATGGAGAACATTTACGTCAAGTTCTTGAGATTTTACGCAAGAAACGATTGTATGCCAATCTGTCGAAGTGTGAATTTTGGCTAGAAAAAGTGAATTTCTTGGGACATGTGATAACCAAGGAAGGAATCGCTGTAGATCCGGCTAAGATTGAGGCGGTTCTTGCTTGGAAACAGCCTCAGACTGTCACGGACATACGAAGTTTTGTAGGACTGGCAGGGTACTACAGGAGGTTTATTGAAGGTTTTGCTAAGATTGTGACCCCATTGACACAACTTACCAGAAAGGATCAACCTTTCGCATGGACGGAGAAGTGTGAGGAAAATTTTCAGTTACTGAAGACGAAATTGACGACCTCACCAGTGTTGGTGTTACCGCAATCAGATGAACCTTATGAAGTTTATTGTGATGCGTCTCACCAAGGGTTGGGGTGTGTTCTGATGCAACACAAGAAAGCTGTAGCTTATGCCTCCAGGCAATTGAAGATTCATGAGAGAAACTATCCTACTCATGATTTGGAGCTTGCTGCTGTTGTTTTTGCATTGAAGATCTGGAGGCACTACTTATATGGGTGCATGTTCACCATGTTCATTGACCATAAGAGTTTAAAATATTTGTTTGATCAGAAGGAATTGAACATGCGTCAGAGAAGATGGATGGAGACTCTCAAGGATTTTGATTTCACACTGCAGTACCACCCTAGGAAGGCCAATGTAGTGGCTGATGCGTTAAGTAGAAGAAGTGTATCGGTGTCTTCAACAATTACGGCTAGACAACAAGAATTATGGGAAGCTTTTAGAGACCTACACTTGAACGTAAAGTTTGCACCGGGAATTTTGAGATTCGGAATGATTAAGATTTCGAGTGGACTACTTGAAGACATTGCAAATTCTCAAGATGACATCTTGATTCAAGAGAAGAGAAACCTAATAGTGCAAGGGAAGACAACAGATTTCAAGGTTGGGTCAGATAATATTTTGCGATGTAATGGTAGGATTTGTGTACGAGAAATTACAGATATGAGGAAAGCAATTTTAGAAGAGGCTCATAAGTGCAAGTTGAGTATTCACCCTGGAGCAACATAGATGTATCAGGATTTGAGACAGAATTACTGGTGGCCAGGAATGAAGAAACATGTAGCGGAGTATGTGTCCACTTGTCTAACTTGTCAGAAAGCGAAGGTGGAACATCAGCGACTTGCTGGGATGTTGCAACCTTTAGATATACCCGAATGGAAGTGGGACAGCATTTCCATGGATTTCATAACTGGATTGCCTAAAACAAGGAGAAATAATGATTCTATATGGGTGATAGTGGATCGATTGACTAAATCCGCACACTTTTTGCCAGTAAAGACCACCTACAAGGTAGATCAGCTGACAGAGATATACATTGCCGAAATTGTGAGGTTACATGGGGTACCATCGAGTATCGTATCAGACCGTGATCCGAAGTTCACATCACATTTTTGGGGAGCATTGCAGGAAGCGTTGGGAACGAAACTACGATTAAGTTCAGCTTACCATCCCCAAACGGACGGACAGACTGAAAGGACGAATCAGTCCCTTGAAGATCTGTTGAGGGCATGTGTGTTAGATGATAGAGGAAGTTGGGATGATGTACTTCCGTTTATTAAGTTCACCTACAACAATAGTTTCCACGCAAGTATTGGAATGGCACCAGATGAGGCTTTATATGGGCGAAAGTGTCAAACGCCCTTGTGTTGGTATAAGGACGGTGAAAATATGATCGTCGGATCAGAGATGGTGCAACAGACTACAGCTAAGGTAAGGAAGATCAAGGAGAAAATGAAGACTTCACAGGATCGTCAGAAGACTTTTGGAATTCGAACAGAGTGACCATGTATTTCTAAGAGTCACACCTACTACCGGAGTTGGTAGAGCATTGAAATCGAAGAAGTTGACTCTGAAATTCATTGGACCATACCAGATTTCTGCACGAATTGGGCCCGTTTCTTATCAGATTGCATTACCTCCGATACTGTCCAATATTCATGACGTGTTTCATGTGTCACAGTTGAGGAAATATCTTGCAGATCCATCTCATGTGATCGAACCAGACACAATCCAGCTAAAGGATAACCTGTCATTCGAAGTACCACATTTGAGAATTGATGATAGAAAGATTAAACGACTGAGGACCAAGGATGTTTCGTTGGTCAAGGTGATTTGGAACCCAATTACTGGAGATGCGACTTGGGAACTGGAGAGCAAGATGAGAGAACAACACCCAGAGTTATTTATCGACGCATAGTTTCGAGGACGAAACTAATTTTAGGGGGGTAGTAATGTAAGACCCGTAATTTTAAATTATACCTTATGTATTATAATCGATTTTGGTATTGAACTCAGGGGCTTTTTAGCCAAGTTAATAATATTTTGGAGTTTATATGATCAAAAAGATATTTTGATACCCGATTAGAATTACTCGTCGATAAATAAATTAAATTCATTGCGGTGAATCTCTTAATGTCTCGTTTACTTAATGTGAGTTTGTGAAAATCGTTTAAGTTAAATGAGAATTAAGAATAGGGAATCTCTTAATGTCTCGTTTACTTAAAGTTTGTTTTTGTAAATCGTTTCAGTGAAATGAGTATTAAGAATGGGGAATCTCTTAATGACTTGTTTACTGAATGTTTTGTTGTGGAAATCGTTTAAGTCAAAAGTATATTAAGAATGGGGAATCTCTTAATATGTCTGTTTGCTTAATGTTTTGGTGTGAAAATCGGTTGAGTAAATGAGTATTAAAAATGGGGAATCTTTTAATATCTGCATTTACTTAACGATTGTTGTGAATGAAGTGAGTGTATGCTCATGCATTTCATTTGGTAAATTGTGCGGACCCGTGATAGGTGGTACCTCGGTAAACTGTATTGACCCGTGATAGGTGGTACGTTTACGATTTACTTTTTGGTAAGTTGTGCTGACCCGTGATAGGTGGCACCTCGGTAAGTAGTACTTTGGCCAGTGATAGGCAGTACCCTTATGACTTACGCTGTTCTTTTGGTAAATCGTGCTGACCCGTGATAGGTGGCACCTCGGTAAACAGTACTGACCCGTGATAGGTGGTACGTTTATGATTTACGCTTTTTAGTAAATCGTGCTAACCCGTGATAGGTGGCACCTCGATAATTGGTACTTTGGCCTGCGATAGGCGGTACAATTATGATTTACGGCCCTTCGAGGAGGGTTTTGGTTTGGAATTCCGAGTTCATGCATTTTGGCATATACGCATTGCATTAGGGTGTTGGGCACACGAGTTGTGATTGATGCAAATTATGATTGTGTTGATTTTGCTAAGTGTTATGGTTTGAAACTATGTGTAAGTGTGTTTGATTCAAATTGTGATTGTGTTGATTGTTCTAAGAGTTATGTTTTGGAATTGTGTGATAGTATGTTAGATTGTAAAACGTTTTCGAAACTCATAATGTTGTGGTGATTGTATGGGTATTGCTAAGTGTTAAGGTTTGGAGTGGTGTTTGAATGTGATTGAGTTAGTTTATGTACTTTTGAAAGAATATACAGGGAAATCGATTTACCCAATTGATTTGATGAGTTACAGGGGCTCTGTCTTTCACGAAATCGATTTACCCAATCGATTTGGCCAATACAGGGGCTCTGTCTTTCACGAAATCAATTTGCCCAATCGATTTGATGAGTTACAGGGACTTCCCTTGCCAAAAATCGATTTACCCAATCGATTGGCTCAGTGGAAAATCTTATTTTGAGTTTGATAATTGATTCCTCAATTGATTTATCAATGTTTTGTTCAGTTATGTATTACTTGATGGATTGAGAACTTTCTTTTAATTTCATTTATATTTGGCTAGCATTACATGAACTTTTAGCATGTGGAAAACCCTTCTAAGGTGTGTGATAAATTGAAAAGGTTATTTGTGCATTGAAAAGCTTAAATGTTATGTGTTAACTGTTAATTTTTGTTGGCGACCCTTTACAACTATTGTGGAATCTGGGCTTTGCCCTCAGATGAGAGTCAGGATGATCCTACCGGTTCGTACCCTCCGGATGGGAATGTGGATGGGAGTGCTTGATTGGAGCTACGTTAGGAGAATCTCACGGGGTGCGTGGAGATTACTCAAGGCGTATAGTTTTTGTTATGTATAGAATGATCAGACTAGGTTGTCACTCAGGACAGATATGTCTTTCTTTTGAGCTACCTTTATGTTAAGTTGAAAGGATGTACCTGTACTATTGTTGACATCAGGACATGCTTTGGATTTATATTTTGAAAAACTTTTCCGCTGCTTGTAAATTTTAATGACTTAATTATTTATCCAAAGGTTTTACCTTATTTATTTCTCTGTTGTATTTTAGTTTCTTTTGAAAAAAAAAATACACCCTCGCTATGAACAACGGGGTGTTACAATAAACATGCAATATTTTCAGTCAAAGTCTTAGCATGCATAAAAACAAACAAATCAAAAGGGTAGTAACGACGCAGATAACTTCAAACAATTCACACAATCCATAATAATGAAGGAATGGGTTGTCCCCGAATCAGAAAGTGTAGTTAGGGGTTACCTATAATCGCACAGTCATATTGAATCAGATTGCTTGATAAATTTCCAACTTCAGCGTCGACGCAATAAACATGTCCTCTTGCAGTAGGAAGAGTAATCCTAGCTACATTCACCATTGGTTCCACCTTCGGAGCCTTGCAATTCTTTGCAAAGTGCCCTGGTTTATGGCAATTGTAGCAAGTAGGACTGTTAAAGGTACAAGCATAAGCATAATGTCCCTCTTCTCCACATCGGAAACATCGTATCCCTTGTCCCACTTGCCTCCCAAAGTCTTGGTTCCCTGGGTTATTTTGTCCCCCGTTGTTATCTTGTGATCGATTATAAGGTTTAGTCACTTGTTTTCCCTTGTTCTGATACTTCACCCGACTAGGCCCTCCTGAGTTAAAATTCCCTCCTCGGCTAGCTCTCTTATTCTTCATATCCTCAACTTCTCTACATTTTTCCACAAGAACTTGGAAATGTTGAATTCCCAAGGGTAAGACAGAGTCTTGAATCTCATAATTTAGTCCGTCATTGAAACGATGACACAAGAATGGCTCGTCAATCTCTTTACGGAAAAATATGAAATGCCTTGATAGTGATTCAGACTTAGCAGCATATTCACCCACGGTCATGTTCCCCTGATGCAGTTTCAAGAAATCATCACCTAGTCTAGTCCTGGTACTCATCGGGAAGTATCTGTCTAAAAACTTCCTTTTGAAAGATTCCCAGTTCACCTCCTCGTGAGCTGATCTCATCAACAACCTTGTACTCCTCCACCAGTACTCAGCATCCCCTAGAAGCATATAAGTGGCGTAGTGGACCCTCACTCCCACCTGACAGTTAATCATTTCGAAGATCTTCTCCACTTCTTGGATCCATTGATCCGCTTCCTCTGAATTCTCATCCCCCACAAACTTGGGAGGATTGTAACGACGAAAGTCTTTTAATCCTCTTGACTCTACAGCACGGATCTCTCTTTCCCTCTTTTCGAGATCACGTTGAGTCTTGGCAGCAGTCTGTGCAGCAACAGAAGCAGCCATGTTATTCATAGCCTCTGCCATTCGATCATCCCTATTGGCATTGGCTCTCGGAACGTCATTCCTCCTTGGCGGCATGGTTTTCCTATAAAACCATTATCAAGTAGAGTCTTAACACTACATCAATAATTCCAAAAATAACTTCCGACCACATCAGCACATAATAATTATTCTGAACTTGACAACTCAAACCACCTAAACCGACACATGATCAGACAACTCCTAACCTACATTCTAGAACTAAAGGTTCCACAGCCCCCAAAGAAAACCAAACCAGAGCTCTGATACCACAATGTAACACCCCGTTTTTCAAAGCGACGGTGTACTTTTTTTTTCAAAAGAAATTAAAATAAAACAGAGAAATAAATAAGGTAACACCTTTGGATAAATAATTAAGTCATTATAATTTACAAGCAGCGGAAAAAGTTCTCAAAATATGAATTCAAAATATTTACATAACAAAGGTGGTACAGTCTTACAGTTTTAAAATAAAAGCAACCCAAAAGAAAGACATTTGTTCCCTCTGTATCAACCTAGTCTGATCATTTTACAAAACAACTAAACACCCTGAATGAGATCCACGCGCCCTGTGAGATCCTCCTAACGTAGCTCCAATCAAGCATTCCCATCCGTAGGGTACGAACCGGTGGGATCATCCTGGCTCTCATCTGAGGGCAAAGCCCAGATTTCCACAATAGTTGTAAAGGGTCACCAAACCGAAATTAACAGTTAAGACATAACATTTAAGTTTTTAAATGCCCAAAATATCCTCTCAACTAAGCATGCACCTCAAAAGGATTTTCCATATGCCAAAAGTTCATATAATGCTTGCCAAATGTAAATGAAATCAAATAGAGTTCTCAATCCATCAAGTAATACATAACTGAACAAAATATTAATAAATTAATTGAGCAATCAATTATCAAACTCAAAATAAGATTTTCCACTGAGGCTATCGATTGGGTAAATCGATTTCTTGAAAGTTTTTAGTGAAAATTGAACTCTGGACTTACATCAATCGATTGGGGCAATCGATTTTGAGAAAGACTGAGCCCCTGTATTGGCCAATCGATTGGGCAAATCGATTTCGTGGAAGACAGAGCCCCTGTAATGAATCCAATCGATTTGTCAAATCGACGTTCTTAAGTGGTTTTCAAAAACATATTACAAAATCGAATGGGTAAATCGATTTCGTGAAAGACAGAGCCCCTGTAATGAATCCAATCGATTTGGCAAATCGATTTTCTTAAGTGGTTTTGAAAAACATATTACAAAATCAATGGGGTAAATTGATTTCGTGAAAGACAGGGCCCCTGTAACTCATCGAATCGATTGGGTAAATCGATTTCACTGTGTATTCTTTCAAAAATTCATAAACTAACTCAATCACGTTCATATATAATCCCAAATCTTAACACTTAGCACTGATAACGCAATCGCTACAACATCATGAGTTTCGAAATAGTATTGCAATCAAACATGCTATCACCAAATTCCAAAACATAGCACTTAACACTTATAACACAATTACTACAACATCATGAGTTTCGAAATGGTATTGCAATCAAACATGTTATCACCAAATTCCAAAACATAACACTTAACACTTATAACACAATTACTACAACATCATGAGTTTCGAAATTGTATTGCAATCAAACATGTTGTCACCAAATTCCAAAACATAACACTTAACACTTATAACACAATTACTACAACATCATGAGTTTCGAAATTGTATTGCAATCAAACATGTTATCACCAAATTCCAAAACATAACACTTAACACTTATAACACAATTACTACAACATCATGAGTTTCGAAATGGTATTGCAATCCACATGTTTTCTCCAAATTCCAAAACATAACACTTAACACTTATAACACCATACCCACACGGACAAAATGAACCAACAATTCACAATTTACCAGGGAGTAGTCTCTCACAGACAAACACCTATGCAGTCTCTCACGGACAAACACAATTCTCCAAGAAACGTAAGTCGTAAACGTACCACCTATCACGGGTCAGTACTGTTTACCGAGGTGCCACCTATCACGGGTCAGCACGACTTACCAATCATAAATCGTAAACGTACCACCTATCACGGGTCAGTACTGTTTACCGAGGTGTCACCTATCACGGGTCAGCATGATTTACCAAACGAAAAAGCGTAAGTCGTAAGGGTACCACCTATCACGGGTCAGTACTGTTTACCGAGGTGCCACCTTTCACGGGTCAGCACAACTTACCAAACGTAAATAGTAAATGTACCACCTATCACAGGTCAGTACTGTTTACCGAGGTGCCACCTATCACGGGTCAGCACAACGGTAAGGTTTGTGTTTGACGGTTTTGAAATCCCTAACTCCGTTTTCGAATCCGAGAGGAAGGAAGAAGCTGGGAACTTGATCTTCCTCACCCACTAGCCTTGGGTTTCAATTCTCGAACTTAAAGGAAGTAAGGAAAACGAAAAATGGAAGAAAAGGGAGAGGGAGAAGGGTTCGCGAATGGGAGGGCTTCGTTTCCTCTATTTGCTACTCTTTCTCTATTTCTTCCTCTGTTTCCTATCCTTTCCAATATATATATACATATTACTTAATATATATATATATATTACTTTATATATATATATTCATATATTAATACATATATATATATATATTATAATTACAACTAAATCAATAAATATCTACAACTCTCACACCCATCACTTCACTCCCATCTCAATCTAATTTGATAAAATATCTACTCTCGTCGCAACTCAATTGTCAAATACAATATTCAGCAACCCGAGATATTTTGAACAAAACCGCCCAGAATTAAATTCTTCGAAACCCAAATAAATTATTCTTCGACAAATAATTTTTGTCCAACTTCCAAAAGTATATTTTCGACCTAAATACCGAAAATTGGGTTAAAAGCCTAAGCAATTTAACACAAAATACCCTAAAATTGTATAAATTAGGATTTAAAACTACGGGTCTTACAACATATCTCTCAGGCATTACAATTTGAGTAACATCTATGAAAAACCAGGAAGCCAGAAACAAAACTCATCCAAAATAAGTACCTGCAACAGTAACAGGAGAATTGTCGTCTTTGGATACAATATCCTTCGCAAGGAGCCTCTCCTGCACTCACGTGGACAACCCTCACAACAACCTCCAATTCTCTACTAACGACATCTGTTTAAATAAATTTGATTAGAAAGTCTACTTTTAATCATTTATTGACACAAAAACAATAACATAAACTAAACTACAAATTATCCAACATAAACTAATTACAAATTATCCAACATAAACCAATATTAATATATGAAATATTTAACTCATTTCTAGTAATACTTAAACCAACACAAATTTATGAGTATAAAGAAACAATCTAATGCTAGCCGCATATGGTTTAATTATCATAAACAAATAATCATATGAGAACTGTGGAAGCAAAGTAATCGCAAAACGATAAAATAAGGGTCAAGCACAAATTGTTCAACACAAATTAAAATAGAAAAGGAGCATCCAATTACAGTTCTTTTTTTTCCTAAATAAAATAATTTCAGTTTCATTTGAAAATAATTCACGTACGAACAATACATAAAAATGTTCAGCTATCTGATTTCTACATGTACGAGCATGATTTATCAAAGGTCCATATAGCGGAAGCTTAGGTCCTTGAGGAATAATACACCACATAATTCAATCATGCATCTGGTGCGCTTGGCAATGATAAGACTGTGAAGATATGGACTCAACAGAAAGACTGATTCAATTTGGAGTCAGGGAAAATGTTCCAATGAATTAGTGAAAATTAAGATAGTAGTAATTGAATACTTGTGGTGATACCTTTTAGCTCATTTTGCAGTTTAGGACTTCGGTTATGGATGAAAATGTGAATTTATGAAAATAATGATGTTTTGGTTGTTTAATAATAAAAAATGTATGTGCTATGAAAATTTAAGGTTCCCTCTAGTTCTATAATATTGGATTAATTGCATACAAAGTTAACTCTGGTTTAACTGAATTTCTTCAAATATTGTGTTATTGATAATCACAAATCCAAGAGACCATCTCTGACACGAGCAGCACCAACATAGGTTCCTTTTGAATTCATTCAACCGTTGATAAAGAGCCATGGATTGTGATTCAAGCTTCATTAAGGACTTAAACCCTGCTTACTCTTAACGAACAAAATTCCATCTTACTGGATACAACTCTCATCTTAAAGCTCGTTTATTGAGTTACAGAAAATTTTCAAAGTGATTGGTTGATAAAAAATTACAAGAGTTTTCAACTCACACTTGATTGAATACTACCGACAAAGTTGAATAGCTGTAATACTCTTCCTAAAGTTTGGATATAAATATAAATTACTCAGGACTTGATGTGGGGCATGAAACAAAGACTTTGGTGAGGCTTTATTAGATGTTTTATCAATTGGTCTTGGGAATTAAGACGCATAAGCTTGAGAAAGGAAAAACTAATTTTTCTTAATATACAGGATACACAAGATGCAACTAATTTCAGTACCACAATATTAAACACAGGCAAGATAACATTAAACAAACATACCATTAACCAGAAACTGGAAAACTTAAGTTGCAGTCCAGGGGTTTCAAAACAGAGTCATCACTTTAGACAGTATTTTATTCAACCACGAGTCCTAACTCCTAGCCATGAATTTTCAGCAATTATTATACATTAAAAAAAATCAAAACTCATAGCTAGAAAACAAACTGAGATTTCGCTTAAAAACTACAAAATTCAAGTCTCAACACAAAATACCTATTTTTTCAGAAACGGATCTAACAATTTGTATTCCTCACTCCACCTTCAAACACTATATGAAAGATAATTTTTGAATCTAAAATGAGAGATAGAAATTTCACTCCGTTTCTGAGCATTGTAAAAACCCTAATCTAGCAGCAAGAACACTTTAAGCCCTCACTCAAAATTTCAAAACCGTCAAAATTTGTAAACTAAAAATCCGTTAAAACTCCAAACCCGCATAGAAGAACAAATAATCAATGAAACAATACCAGAAAAAACAATCAAAAGTAGTAATCATGGTAGAAATAAAATACATGGGAAAAGCATGAACTCACTCAAAAGGTTATCAGACAACCAAAATCATCAACCAAAATAATGATGAACCAAAATGGTGAAACAGCGAAAGCAAAGAGAGAAGAGATGACTCACGAAGAGAGAAAAACGAAGTGCGAAGAGAGAAGACGATTGTTGTGCGAAGAGAGAAGACGATTGATGTGCGATCGTTGTGCGAATAGAGAAGATAGAGGGCAATGAACGAAGAGAGAAGAGATGACCTTTCTATTTGCGGCGGCGGCGGCGGCGAACGGCGGCGGCCATAAACTTCATTTCAATTTTAGGGTTTTTAGATTTTGAGGTTTTGGTAGAAGTAAAACTAAATTTGGTTATAGGGCACCTATTTTCTTTAAAATCAATTCAGTTAAAAAAACTGATTTTAAAATAAAGTTTGGTTTTTAATTTTTTTGAACCGGTCTACTTTATAAATGGTTTGGTTCGGTTCAGTTCTATAAATCAATTCAGTTTTTGGTTTTTTTGCCCATCCCTAATTGTGGTATCAGAGCTTTCGTTTGGTTTTCTTTGGGGGCTGTGGAACCTTTAGTTCTAGATTGTAGGTTAGGAGTTGATGTCTGATCATGTGTCAGTTTAGGTGGTTGAGTTGTCAAGACTCTACTTGATGATTGTTTTATAGGAAAACCATGCCGCCAAGGAGGAATGACGTTCCGAGAGCCAATGCCAATAGGGATGATCGAATGGCGAAGGCTGTGAATAACATGGCTACTTCTGTTGCTGCACAGACTGCTGCCAAGACTCAACATGATCTCGAAAAGAGGGAAAGAGAGATCCGTGATGCGAAGTCAAGAGGGTTAGAAGACTTCCGTCGTTATAATCCTCCCAAGTTTAAGGGGGATGAGAACTCAGAGAAAGCGGATCAGTGGATCCAAGAAATGGAGAAGATCTTTGAAATGATTAACTGTCAGGCGGTAGTGAAGGTCAGCTATGCCACTTATATGCTACTAGGGGATGTTGAGTACTGGTGGAGGAGTGCAAGATTGTTAATGAGATCGGCTCACGAGGAGGTGAACTGGGAATCATTCAAAAGGAAGTTTCTA
>JBBPBT010000888.1:135389-158511 GCA_037974875.1 Cicer bijugum | reverse complement strand
GACCCGTGATAGGTGGCACCTCGGTAAACAGTACTGACCCGTGATAGGTGGTACGTTTATGATTTACGCTTTTTAGTAAATCGTGCTAACCCGTGATAGGTGGCACCTCGATAATTGGTACTTTGGCCTGCGATAGGCGGTACAATTATGATTTACGGCCCTTCGAGGAGGGTTTTGGTTTGGAATTCCGAGTTCATGCATTTTGGCATATACGCATTGCATTAGGGTGTTGGGCACACGAGTTGTGATTGATGCAAATTATGATTGTGTTGATTTTGCTAAGTGTTATGGTTTGAAACTATGTGTAAGTGTGTTTGATTCAAATTGTGATTGTGTTGATTGTTCTAAGAGTTATGTTTTGGAATTGTGTGATAGTATGTTAGATTGTAAAACGTTTTCGAAACTCATAATGTTGTGGTGATTGTATGGGTATTGCTAAGTGTTAAGGTTTGGAGTGGTGTTTGAATGTGATTGAGTTAGTTTATGTACTTTTGAAAGAATATACAGGGAAATCGATTTACCCAATTGATTTGATGAGTTACAGGGGCTCTGTCTTTCACGAAATCGATTTACCCAATCGATTTGGCCAATACAGGGGCTCTGTCTTTCACGAAATCAATTTGCCCAATCGATTTGATGAGTTACAGGGACTTCCCTTGCCAAAAATCGATTTACCCAATCGATTGGCTCAGTGGAAAATCTTATTTTGAGTTTGATAATTGATTCCTCAATTGATTTATCAATGTTTTGTTCAGTTATGTATTACTTGATGGATTGAGAACTTTCTTTTAATTTCATTTATATTTGGCTAGCATTACATGAACTTTTAGCATGTGGAAAACCCTTCTAAGGTGTGTGATAAATTGAAAAGGTTATTTGTGCATTGAAAAGCTTAAATGTTATGTGTTAACTGTTAATTTTTGTTGGCGACCCTTTACAACTATTGTGGAATCTGGGCTTTGCCCTCAGATGAGAGTCAGGATGATCCTACCGGTTCGTACCCTCCGGATGGGAATGTGGATGGGAGTGCTTGATTGGAGCTACGTTAGGAGAATCTCACGGGGTGCGTGGAGATTACTCAAGGCGTATAGTTTTTGTTATGTATAGAATGATCAGACTAGGTTGTCACTCAGGACAGATATGTCTTTCTTTTGAGCTACCTTTATGTTAAGTTGAAAGGATGTACCTGTACTATTGTTGACATCAGGACATGCTTTGGATTTATATTTTGAAAAACTTTTCCGCTGCTTGTAAATTTTAATGACTTAATTATTTATCCAAAGGTTTTACCTTATTTATTTCTCTGTTGTATTTTAGTTTCTTTTGAAAAAAAAAATACACCCTCGCTATGAACAACGGGGTGTTACAATAAACATGCAATATTTTCAGTCAATGTCTTAGCATGCATAAAAACAAACAAATCAAAAGGGTAGTAAAGACGCAGATAACTTCAAACAATTCACACAATCCATAATAATGAAGGAATGGGTTGTCCCCGAATCAGAAAGTGTAGTTAGGGGTTACCTATAATCGCACAGTCATATTGAATCAGATTGCTTGATAAATTTCCAACTTCAGCGTCGACGCAATAAACATGTCCTCTTGCAGTAGGAAGAGTAATCCTAGCTACATTCACCATTGGTTCCACCTTCGGAGCCTTGCAATTCTTTGCAAAGTGCCCTGGTTTATGGCAATTGTAGCAAGTAGGACTGTTAAAGGTACAAGCATAAGCATAATGTCCCTCTTCTCCACATCGGAAACATCGTATCCCTTGTCCCACTTGCCTCCCAAAGTCTTGGTTCCCTGGGTTATTTTGTCCCCCGTTGTTATCTTGTGATCGATTATAAGGTTTAGTCACTTGTTTTCCCTTGTTCTGATACTTCACCCGACTAGGCCCTCCTGAGTTAAAATTCCCTCCTCGGCTAGCTCTCTTATTCTTCATATCCTCAACTTCTCTACATTTTTCCACAAGAACTTGGAAATGTTGAATTCCCAAGGGTAAGACAGAGTCTTGAATCTCATAATTTAGTCCGTCATTGAAACGATGACACAAGAATGGCTCGTCAATCTCTTTACGGAAAAATATGAAATGCCTTGATAGTGATTCAGACTTAGCAGCATATTCACCCACGGTCATGTTCCCCTGATGCAGTTTCAAGAAATCATCACCTAGTCTAGTCCTGGTACTCATCGGGAAGTATCTGTCTAAAAACTTCCTTTTGAAAGATTCCCAGTTCACCTCCTCGTGAGCTGATCTCATCAACAACCTTGTACTCCTCCACCAGTACTCAGCATCCCCTAGAAGCATATAAGTGGCGTAGTGGACCCTCACTCCCACCTGACAGTTAATCATTTCGAAGATCTTCTCCACTTCTTGGATCCATTGATCCGCTTCCTCTGAATTCTCATCCCCCACAAACTTGGGAGGATTGTAACGACGAAAGTCTTTTAATCCTCTTGACTCTACAGCACGGATCTCTCTTTCCCTCTTTTCGAGATCACGTTGAGTCTTGGCAGCAGTCTGTGCAGCAACAGAAGCAGCCATGTTATTCATAGCCTCTGCCATTCGATCATCCCTATTGGCATTGGCTCTCGGAACGTCATTCCTCCTTGGCGGCATGGTTTTCCTATAAAACCATTATCAAGTAGAGTCTTAACACTACATCAATAATTCCAAAAATAACTTCCGACCAC
Organism: Cicer bijugum; assembly: GCA_037974875.1. NCBI lineage: Eukaryota > Viridiplantae > Streptophyta > Magnoliopsida > Fabales > Fabaceae > Cicer > Cicer bijugum. The sequence goes on along the minus strand of JBBPBT010000888.1, from coordinate 155,817 downwards.
ATCAGCACATAATAATTATTCTGAACTTGACAACTCAAACCACCTAAACCGACACATGATCAGACAACTCCTAACCTACATTCTAGAACTAAAGGTTCCACAGCCCCCAAAGAAAACCAAACCAGAGCTCTGATACCACAATGTAACACCCCGTTTTTCAAAGCGACGGTGTACTTTTTTTTTCAAAAGAAATTAAAATAAAACAGAGAAATAAATAAGGTAACACCTTTGGATAAATAATTAAGTCATTATAATTTACAAGCAGCGGAAAAAGTTCTCAAAATATGAATTCAAAATATTTACATAACAAAGGTGGTACAGTCTTACAGTTTTAAAATAAAAGCAACCCAAAAGAAAGACATTTGTTCCCTCTGTATCAACCTAGTCTGATCATTTTACAAAACAACTAAACACCCTGAATGAGATCCACGCGCCCTGTGAGATCCTCCTAACGTAGCTCCAATCAAGCATTCCCATCCGTAGGGTACGAACCGGTGGGATCATCCTGGCTCTCATCTGAGGGCAAAGCCCAGATTTCCACAATAGTTGTAAAGGGTCACCAAACCGAAATTAACAGTTAAGACATAACATTTAAGTTTTTAAATGCCCAAAATATCCTCTCAACTAAGCATGCACCTCAAAAGGATTTTCCATATGCCAAAAGTTCATATAATGCTTGCCAAATGTAAATGAAATCAAATAGAGTTCTCAATCCATCAAGTAATACATAACTGAACAAAATATTAATAAATTAATTGAGCAATCAATTATCAAACTCAAAATAAGATTTTCCACTGAGGCTATCGATTGGGTAAATCGATTTCTTGAAAGTTTTTAGTGAAAATTGAACTCTGGACTTACATCAATCGATTGGGGCAATCGATTTTGAGAAAGACTGAGCCCCTGTATTGGCCAATCGATTGGGCAAATCGATTTCGTGGAAGACAGAGCCCCTGTAATGAATCCAATCGATTTGTCAAATCGACGTTCTTAAGTGGTTTTCAAAAACATATTACAAAATCGAATGGGTAAATCGATTTCGTGAAAGACAGAGCCCCTGTAATGAATCCAATCGATTTGGCAAATCGATTTTCTTAAGTGGTTTTGAAAAACATATTACAAAATCAATGGGGTAAATTGATTTCGTGAAAGACAGGGCCCCTGTAACTCATCGAATCGATTGGGTAAATCGATTTCACTGTGTATTCTTTCAAAAATTCATAAACTAACTCAATCACGTTCATATATAATCCCAAATCTTAACACTTAGCACTGATAACGCAATCGCTACAACATCATGAGTTTCGAAATAGTATTGCAATCAAACATGCTATCACCAAATTCCAAAACATAGCACTTAACACTTATAACACAATTACTACAACATCATGAGTTTCGAAATGGTATTGCAATCAAACATGTTATCACCAAATTCCAAAACATAACACTTAACACTTATAACACAATTACTACAACATCATGAGTTTCGAAATTGTATTGCAATCAAACATGTTGTCACCAAATTCCAAAACATAACACTTAACACTTATAACACAATTACTACAACATCATGAGTTTCGAAATTGTATTGCAATCAAACATGTTATCACCAAATTCCAAAACATAACACTTAACACTTATAACACAATTACTACAACATCATGAGTTTCGAAATGGTATTGCAATCCACATGTTTTCTCCAAATTCCAAAACATAACACTTAACACTTATAACACCATACCCACACGGACAAAATGAACCAACAATTCACAATTTACCAGGGAGTAGTCTCTCACAGACAAACACCTATGCAGTCTCTCACGGACAAACACAATTCTCCAAGAAACGTAAGTCGTAAACGTACCACCTATCACGGGTCAGTACTGTTTACCGAGGTGCCACCTATCACGGGTCAGCACGACTTACCAATCATAAATCGTAAACGTACCACCTATCACGGGTCAGTACTGTTTACCGAGGTGTCACCTATCACGGGTCAGCATGATTTACCAAACGAAAAAGCGTAAGTCGTAAGGGTACCACCTATCACGGGTCAGTACTGTTTACCGAGGTGCCACCTTTCACGGGTCAGCACAACTTACCAAACGTATATAGTAAATGTACCACCTATCACAGGTCAGTACTGTTTACCGAGGTGCCACCTATCACGGGTCAGCACAACGGTAAGGTTTGTGTTTGACGGTTTTGAAATCCCTAACTCCGTTTTCGAATCCGAGAGGAAGGAAGAAGCTGGGAACTTGATCTTCCTCACCCACTAGCCTTGGGTTTCAATTCTCGAACTTAAAGGAAGTAAGGAAAACGAAAAATGGAAGAAAAGGGAGAGGGAGAAGGGTTCGCGAATGCGAGGGCTTCGTTTCCTCTATTTGCTACTCTTTCTCTATTTCTTCCTCTGTTTCCTATCCTTTCCAATATATATATACATATTACTTAATATATATATATATATATATATATATATATTACTTTATATATATATATTCATATATTAATACATATATATATATATTATAATTACAACTAAATCAATAAATATCTACAACTCTCACACCCATCACTTCACTCCCATCTCAATCTAATTTGATAAAATATCTACTCTCGTCGCAACTCAATTGTCAAATACAATATTCAGCAACCCGAGATATTTTGAACAAAACCGCCCAGAATTAAATTCTTCGAAACCCAAATAAATTATTCTTCGACAAATAATTTTTGTCCAACTTCCAAAAGTATATTTTCGACCTAAATACCGAAAATTGGGTTAAAAGCCTAAGCAATTTAACACAAAATACCCTAAAATTGTATAAATTAGGATTTAAAACTACGGGTCTTACAACATATCTCTCAGGCATTACAATTTGAGTAACATCTATGAAAAACCAGGAAGCCAGAAACAAAACTCATCCAAAATAAGTACCTGCAACAGTAACAGGAGAATTGTCGTCTTTGGATACAATATCCTTCGCAAGGAGCCTCTCCTGCACTCACGTGGACAACCCTCACAACAACCTCCAATTCTCTACTAACGACATCTGTTTAAATAAATTTGATTAGAAAGTCTACTTTTAATCATTTATTGACACAAAAACAATAACATAAACTAAACTACAAATTATCCAACATAAACTAATTACAAATTATCCAACATAAACCAATATTAATATATGAAATATTTAACTCATTTCTAGTAATACTTAAACCAACACAAATTTATGAGTATAAAGAAACAATCTAATGCTAGCCGCATATGGTTTAATTATCATAAACAAATAATCATATGAGAACTGTGGAAGCAAAGTAATCGCAAAACGATAAAATAAGGGTCAAGCACAAATTGTTCAACACAAATTAAAATAGAAAAGGAGCATCCAATTACAGTTCTTTTTTTTCCTAAATAAAATAATTTCAGTTTCATTTGAAAATAATTCACGTACGAACAATACATAAAAATGTTCAGCTATCTGATTTCTACATGTACGAGCATGATTTATCAAAGGTCCATATAGCGGAAGCTTAGGTCCTTGAGGAATAATACACCACATAATTCAATCATGCATCTGGTGCGCTTGGCAATGATAAGACTGTGAAGATATGGACTCAACAGAAAGACTGATTCAATTTGGAGTCAGGGAAAATGTTCCAATGAATTAGTGAAAATTAAGATAGTAGTAATTGAATACTTGTGGTGATACCTTTTAGCTCATTTTGCAGTTTAGGACTTCGGTTATGGATGAAAATGTGAATTTATGAAAATAATGATGTTTTGGTTGTTTAATAATAAAAAATGTATGTGCTATGAAAATTTAAGGTTCCCTCTAGTTCTATAATATTGGATTAATTGCATACAAAGTTAACTCTGGTTTAACTGAATTTCTTCAAATATTGTGTTATTGATAATCACAAATCCAAGAGACCATCTCTGACACGAGCAGCACCAACATAGGTTCCTTTTGAATTCATTCAACCGTTGATAAAGAGCCATGGATTGTGATTCAAGCTTCATTAAGGACTTAAACCCTGCTTACTCTTAACGAACAAAATTCCATCTTACTGGATACAACTCTCATCTTAAAGCTCGTTTATTGAGTTACAGAAAATTTTCAAAGTGATTTGTTGATAAAAAATTACAAGAGTTTTCAACTCACACTTGATTGAATACTACCGACAAAGTTGAATAGCTGTAATACTCTTCCTAAAGTTTGGATATAAATATAAATTACTCAGGACTTGATGTGGGGCATGAAACGAAGACTTTGGTGAGGCTTTATTAGATGTTCTATCAATTGGTCTTGGGAATTAAGACGCATAAGCTTGAGAAAGGAAAAACTAATTTTTCTTAATATACAGGATACACAAGATGCAACTAATTTCAGTACCACAATATTAAACACAGGCAAGATAACATTAAACAAACATACCATTAACCAGAAACTGGAAAACTTAAGTTGCAGTCCAGGGGTTTCAAAACAGAGTCATCACTTTAGACAGTATTTTATTCAACCACGAGTCCTAACTCCTAGCCATGAATTTTCAGCAATTATTATACATTAAAAAAAATCAAAACTCATAGCTAGAAAACAAACTGAGATTTCGCTTAAAAACTACAAAATTCAAGTCTCAACACAAAATACCTATTTTTTCAGAAACGGATCTAACAATTTGTATTCCTCACTCCACCTTCAAACACTATATGAAAGATAATTTTTGAATCTAAAATGAGAGATAGAAATTTCACTCCGTTTCTGAGCATTGTAAAAACCCTAATCTAGCAGCAAGAACACTTTAAGCCCTCACTCAAAATTTCAAAACCGTCAAAATTTGTAAACTAAAAATCCGTTAAAACTCCAAACCCGCATAGAAGAACAAATAATCAATGAAACAATACCAGAAAAAACAATCAAAAGTAGTAATCATGGTAGAAATAAAATACATGGGAAAAGCATGAACTCACTCAAAAGGTTATCAGACAACCAAAATCATCAACCAAAATAATGATGAACCAAAATGGTGAAACAGCGAAAGCAAAGAGAGAAGAGATGACTCACGAAGAGAGAAAAACGAAGTGCGAAGAGAGAAGACGATTGTTGTGCGAAGAGAGAAGACGATTGATGTGCGATCGTTGTGCGAATAGAGAAGATAGAGGGCAATGAACGAAGAGAGAAGAGATGACCTTTCTATTTGCGGCGGCGGCGGCGGCGAACGGCGGCGGCCATAAACTTCATTTCAATTTTAGGGTTTTTAGATTTTGAGGTTTTGGTAGAAGTAAAACTAAATTTGGTTATAGGGCACCTATTTTCTTTAAAATCAATTCAGTTAAAAAAACTGATTTTAAAATAAAGTTTGGTTTTTAATTTTTTTGAACCGGTCTACTTTATAAATGGTTTGGTTCGGTTCAGTTCTATAAATCAATTCAGTTTTTGGTTTTTTTGCCCATCCCTAATTGTGGTATCAGAGCTTTCGTTTGGTTTTCTTTGGGGGCTGTGGAACCTTTAGTTCTAGATTGTAGGTTAGGAGTTGATGTCTGATCATGTGTCAGTTTAGGTGGTTGAGTTGTCAAGACTCTACTTGATGATTGTTTTATAGGAAAACCATGCCGCCAAGGAGGAATGACGTTCCGAGAGCCAATGCCAATAGGGATGATCGAATGGCGAAGGCTGTGAATAACATGGCTACTTCTGTTGCTGCACAGACTGCTGCCAAGACTCAACATGATCTCGAAAAGAGGGAAAGAGAGATCCGTGATGCGAAGTCAAGAGGGTTAGAAGACTTCCGTCGTTATAATCCTCCCAAGTTTAAGGGGGATGAGAACTCAGAGAAAGCGGATCAGTGGATCCAAGAAATGGAGAAGATCTTTGAAATGATTAACTGTCAGGCGGTAGTGAAGGTCAGCTATGCCACTTATATGCTACTAGGGGATGTTGAGTACTGGTGGAGGAGTGCAAGATTGTTAATGAGATCGGCTCACGAGGAGGTGAACTGGGAATCATTCAAAAGGAAGTTTCTAAACAAATATTTCCCGATGAGTACCAGGACTAAGTTGGGTGATGATTTCCTGAAACTGCATAAGGGGAACATGACCGTGGGCGAATATGCTGCTAAATTTGAGTCACTATCAAGGCATTTCTGGTTTTTCCGTGAAGAGATTGATGAACCATTCATGTGTCATCGTTTCCAAGACGAACTAAATTATGAGATTCAAGACTCTGTCTTGCCCTTGGGAATTCAACGTTTCCAAGTTCTTGTGGAAAAATGTAGGGAAGTTGAGGATATGAAAAATAAGAGGGCTAGCCGAGGAGGGAATTTTAGTGCAGGAGGGCCCAGTCGGGTGAATTATCAGAACAACAAGGGGAAACAAGTTGCTAAACCCTATAATCAACCACAAAATAACAACGGTGGTCAGAATCGCTCAGGGAACCAGAATTTTGGGAGACAATTGGGACGAGTGGTTCAATGTTTCCGATGTGGGGACGAGGGACATTATGCTAGTGCTTGTACCTCTAATGTTCTCTCCTGCTACAATTGTCGGAAGCCAGGGCACGTGGCAAGGGATTGCACGACTCCAAAGGTGGAACCAGTTGTGAATGTAGCTAGGGCTACTCGTCCTACTGCTAGAGGATGCATTTATTGTGTGAGTGTTGAAGAGGGGAATCCATCTGGCAATCTGATTCAACGTGACTGTTAGATTGCAGGTAACACTCTAACTGCACTTTTTGATTCGGGGGCGACCCATTCCTGCATTGCTATGGATTATGTAAATCGTTTGAAGTTATTTGTGTCTGCTTTACCTTTTGATTTGGTTTTCTCCACACCTGCTAAGACTTTGACAGTAAATTTTGCATGTTTACATTGTCAAATAACTATTCAGAATAGGGATTTCTTGGTTAATTTGATTTGTTTACCCCTACAATCACTCGAGGTCATTCTGGGTAAGGATTGGATGTCTTACCATTATGTGATCTTGGATTGTACTCGTAAATTGGTTCTTTTCCCCGAACCAGGAGTTTTTAAGTATTTAGCCGCTAACAAACTCCGAGTGTCGCTAAGTGAAGGGACTCATGAGTTTTTGTCTCTGGCTCATGTGGAGGCAAAGATAAATGTGAACATAGAATATGTGATGCTTGTCAATGAATACCGGGATGTATTTCCAACAGAAATTCCAGGATTGCCACCGTTAAGAGAACTGGAATTTTTCATTGATTTGCACCCAAGAACGGGACCAATTTCCATTGCATCGTACCGAATGTCACCATTGGAATTAAATGAGCTCAAGGACCAAATTGAAGATTTGTTGAAAAGGAAATTTAGTAGACCAAGCGTATCGCCATGGGGAGCTCCAGTTTTGCTAGTTAAGAAGAAGGATGGAAGCTCACGCTTATGCGTGGATTATTGACAGCTTAATAAGGCAACTATTAAGAATCGTTATCCTTTGCCACGCATCGATGATTTAAGGATCAATTGAGCGGGGCTGCGATATTTTCGAAGATTGACTTGAAGTCGGGTTACCATCAGATTCGAGTAAGGGAAGGAGATATTCAGAAAACCGCTTTCAGAACCCGTTATGGGCATTATGAATATCTGGTTATGCTGTTTGGAGTTACCAATGTACCAGCAATTTTCATGGACTACATGAACAGAATCTTTAGTCCATTCCTTGATAAATTCGTTGTGGTGTTCATTGATGATATATTAATTTATTCAAAAACTGAAGAAGAGCAATTATATGCCAATCTGTCAAAGTGCGAGTTTTGGCTAGAAAAAGTAAATTTCTTAGGATATGTGATAACCAAGGAAGGAATCGTTGTAGATCCGACTAAGATTGAGGCAATTCTTGCTTGGAAACAACCTCAGACTGTCACTGACATACGAAGTTTTGTAGGACTGGCAGGGTACTATAGGAGGTTTATTGAAGGTTTTGCTAAGATTGTAACTCCATTGACACAACTTACCAAAAAAGGTCAACCGTTCGCATGGACGGAGAAGTGTGAGGAAAATTTTTAGTTACTAAAGGGAAAATTGACGACCTCACCAGTGTTGGTATTACCGCAATCAAATGAACCCTATGAAGTTTATTGTGATGCATCCCACCAAGGGTTGGGATGTGTTCTGATGCAACACAAGAAAGCTGTAGCTTATGCCTCCAGGCAATTGAAGATTCATGAGACAAACTATCCTACTCATGATTTGGAGCTTGTTGCGGTTGTTTTTGCATTGAAGATCTAGAGGCACTGCTTATATGGGTGCACGTTCACCGTGTTCAGTGACCATAAAAGTTTGAAATACTTTTTTGATCAGAAGGAATTGAACATATGCCAGAGAAGATGGATGGAGACTCTCAAGGATTTTGATTTCACATTGCAGTACCACCCTGGGAAGGCCAATGTAGTGGCTGATGCGTTGAGTAGAAGAAGTGTAACGGTGTCTTCAACAATTATGGCTTGACAACAAGAGTTATGGGAAGCTTTTAGAGACCCACAATTGAATGTAGAGTTTGCACCGAGAATTTTGAGATTCGGGAGAAGACATTGCAAATTCTCAAGATGACGTCTTAATTCAGGAGAAGAGGAACCTAATAGTGCAAGGGAAGACAACAGAGTTCAAAATTGGAGCAAATAATATTTTGCGATGTAATGGTAGGATTTGTGTACCAGAAATTACGGATATGAGGAAAACAATTTTAGAAGAGGCTCATAAGAACAAGTTGAGTATTCATCCTGGAGCAACAATGATGTATCAGGATTTGAGACAGAATTATTGGTGGCCAGGAATGAAGAAACATGTAGCGGAGTATGTATCGACTTGCCTAACTAGTCAGAAAGCGAAGGTGGAACATCAGCGACTTGCTGGGATGTTGCAACCTTTGGATATACCTGAATGGAAGTGGGACAGCATTTCCCTGGATTTTATAACTGGATTGCCTAAAACGAGGAGAAAGAATGATTCTATATGGGTAATAGTGGATCGATTGACTAAATTCGCACACTTTTTGCTAGTAAAGACCACCTATAAGGTAGATCAGCTAACAGAGATCTACATTGCTGAAATTGTGAGGTTACATAGGGTACCATCGAGTATTGTATCAGACCGTGATCCGAAGTTCACATCACATTTTTGGAGAGCATTGCACGAAGCGTTGGGAACGAAACTACGATTGAGTTCAACTTACCATCCCCAAACGGACCGACAGATTGAAAGGACGAATCAGTCCCTTGAAGATCTATTGAGAGCATGTGTGTTAGATGATAGAGGAAGTTGGGATGACGTACTTCCGTTGATTGAGTTCACCTACAACAATAGTTTCCACGCGAGTATTGGGATGGCACCATATGAGGCTTTATATGGGCGCAAGTGTTAAACGCCCTTGTGTTGGTATAAGGACGGTGAAAATATGATGGTCGGACCAGAGATGGTGTAACAGACTACAGCTAAGGTAAGGAAGATCAAGGAGAAAATGAAGACTTCACAGGATCATCAAAAGAGTTATGCGGACAAGCGTCACAGACTTTTGGAATTCGAACAGGGTGACCATGTATTTCTAAGAGTCACACCTACTACCGGAGTTGGTAGAGCATTGAAATCGAAGAAGTTGACTTCGAAATTCATTGGACCATACCAGATTTTTGCACGAATTGGGCTTGTTGCTTATCGGATTGCATTGCCTCCGATACTGTCCAATATTCATGATGTGTTTCATGTGTCACAGTTGAGGAAATATCTTGCAGATCCATCTCATGTGATCGAACCAGACACAATCCAGCTAAAGGATAACCTGTCATTCGAAGTACCACCAGTGAGAATTGATGATAGAAAGATTAAACGACTGAGGACCAAGGATGTTTCGTTGGTCAAGGTGATTTGGAACCCAATTACTAGAGATGCGACTTGGGAACTGGAGAGCAAGATGAGAGAACAACACCCAGAGTTATTTATCGATGCATAGTTTCGAGGACGAAACTAATTTTAGGGGGGTAGTAATGTAAGACCCATAATTTTAAAGTGTACTCTATGTATTTTAGTGTATTTTTGGTATTGAACTCGGAGGCTTTTAAGCCAAAGTTATTAATATTTTGGAGTTTATATGACCAAAAAGATATTTTGATGCCAGATTAGAATTACTCGTCGATAAATAAATTTAATTAACTATGGTGAATCCTTTACGAAGAATTTAATGCGTTATGGGTAAACTGGTAAATTTAATAAATATCTAGATTTGGAGATATTTGTTAAAAATAGTTAATATATATATATATATAGAAAAGGAAAGGAAGGAATTGGAAGGAAAAGAAAAAGAAAAAGGAAGAAAGGAAAAGCAAAGGAAAGAAAACAGAAACATCATCTCCTTCCTCTGCCTCGCGCTCAATCCTCCTCCTTCCTCCATCTTCATCCATTTTCGTTGTTCTTGCTTCCTTTGAGTTCGAAAATTGATAGTGGGGGATAGGACAGGGATTTCTCAACTTCACTCTTCCTCTTTGATTCGAAAACGAAGAAAAACGGTATTAGGGATTCAAACACAAACCTCCCCATTTCACCTAGATCTAAGCATCATTTCAAGAAGTGATAGAAGGGAAGGTTGCTCACCTCTGTGCTATGGTGCTACTGGACCAACTTTGGAAGCGGCGTTGCGAGCGGAAAATTTACCGGATTTACTCGCGGTACCGTAATCGAACGTTTAAGCTAACGTGAAGGTAAGGGCTCCTTCCAAACTTTTAGTTTGCATTTAGGGCCTTATCTGTGGTTGTATGGAAAAGAATTTGGTTAGGGTTGGAGTATTGATTTGGGGAAAATGTATCTTAGGCTTTATGGTTAAAATCTTAGAGTTAGGTTTTGGTTATATTGATGAATGTATCGTGGAAAATGAATTTAAACTCATTTATGTATGATTTTGAGTAAATGAAACTTGTGTGTTTGAGTGGTGGATTGTGTTGATTTGTGTTCATTGTTTTTGACGTGTTCTTAATTGATACTGATGAAATTTGATATGTGTATGGTTGGATTTTGTGGAAAAATGAATTGATGTGAATTATAGACTGAATGTGAAAGTATGTTTGAGTTGTTCTGTGTGGAATTTGAAAACCATTAAGTTAAACGAGTATTAAGAATGGGGAATCTCTTAATGTCTCGTTTACTTAATGTGAGTTTGTGAAAATCGTTTAAGTTAAATGAGAATTAAGAATGGGGAATCTCTTAATGTCTCGTTTACTTAATGTTGTTTTGAAAATCGTTTAAGTTAACTGGGCGTTAAGAATGGGGAATCTCTTAATGTCTTAGTTACTTAATGTTGTTTGAAAATCGTTTAAGTTAACGGAGCGTTAAGAATGGGGAATCTCTAAATGTCTTGGTTACTTAATGTTTGTTTTTTGAAAATGGTTTCAGTGAAATGAGTATTAAGAACGGGGAATCTCTTAATGATTTGTTTACTGAATGTTTTGTTGTGGAAATCGTTTAAGTCAAAAGTATATTAAGAATGGGGAATCTCTTAATATGATTGTTTGCTTAATGTTTGGCGTGAAAATCGTTTAAGTCAAATGAGTGTTAAAAATGGGGAATCTTTTAATAACTGTATTTGCTTAACGATTGTTGTGAATGGAGTCAGTATACGCTCATGCATTTTCATGCCTTTTGTAAATCGTGCAGACCCGTGATAGGTGGCACCTTGATAAATAGTACTTTGTCCTGTGATAGGCGGTACATTTATGATTTACGTTTTTGTAAATTGTGCAGACCCGTGATAGGTGGCACCTTGGTAAATAGTACTTTGGCCCGTGATAGGCGGTACATTTACAGTTTACGGTTTTTTGTAAATTGTGCAGACCCGTGATAGGTGGCACCTTGGTAAAGAGTACTTTGGCCTGTGATAGGCGGTACATTTACAACTTACGTTCTTTTTAGTAAACCGTGCAGACCCGTGATAAGTGGCACCTTGGTAAACGATACGGGCCCGTGATAGGCAGTACGTTTATGGTTTACGCTTTTTTGTAAATCGTGCAGACCCGTGATAGGTGGCACCTCGGTAATTGGTACTTTGGCCCGCGATAGGCGGTACAATTATGATTTACGGCCCTTCGAGGAGGGTTTTGGTTTGGAATTCTGAGTCCATGCATTTTGGCATATACGCATTGCATTAGGGTGTTTGGCACACGAGTCGTGGTTGATTCAAATTATGATGGTGTTGATTTTGCTAAGTGTTTTGTTGGGAAACTATATGTAAGTGTGTTTGATTCAAATTGTGATTGTGTTGATTTTACTAAGAGTTATGTTTTGGAATTGTGTGATAGTATGTTAGATTGTAAAACGATTTCGAAACTCAAGTTGACGTGGTGATTGTGTTGAAAATGCTAAGTGTTAAGATGTGGATTTGTGTATGAATGTGATTGAGTTAGTTTATGTATTTTTGGAAGAAGATGCAGGGAAATCGATTTCCCAATCGATTGGCATTAAGTCACTGGCTCAGCTATGTTGTCACTCGATTCCCCAATCAATTGCCCAACCGATTGAATTAAGCCCAGAGTTCAAATTTCACTAATAACCTTTAGGAAATCGATTTGGAAGTCGATTGGCATTAAGTCAGTGGCTCAGCTATGCTGTCACTCGATTGCCCAATCAATTGCCCAATCGATTGAATTAAGCCCAGAGTTCAAATTTCACTAAAAACCTTCAGGAAATCGATTTGGAAGTCGATTGGCATTAAGTCAGTGGCTCAGCTATGTTGTCACTCGATTGCCCAATCAATTGACCAATCGATTGAATTAAGCCCAGAGTTCAAATTTCACTAAGAACCTTCAGGAAATCGATTTGGAAATCGATTGGCTTTAATACAGGGGCACAGTTATCCATTCAATCAATTTCGATTGGCTTACTGCAAATTCTTATTTTGAGTTAGATAACCGATTGCTCAATTGATTTATCATTGTTTTGGTCAGTTATGTATTACTTGATGGATTGAGAACTTTATTTTGATTTCAATTTTAATTTGGCAAGCATGATATGAACTTTTAGCATATGGAAAACCCTTCTAAGATGCATGATAAGTTGAAAAGGTTATTTGTGCATTGAAAAGTAAATGTTATGTGTTAACTGTTAATTTCGGTTGGTGACCCTTTACAACTATTGTGGAAATCTGGGCTTTGCCCTCAGATGAGAGCCAGGATGATCCTACCGGTTCGTACCCTACGGATGGGAATGTAGATGGGGATGCTTGATTGGAGCTACGTTAGGAGGATCTCACGGGGCGCGTGGAGATCATTCAAGGTGTTTAGTTGTTTTGTAAAATGATCAGACTAGGTTGACACAGAGGGAACAAATGTCTTTCTTTTGGGTTGCTTTTATTTTTAAACTAGAAGATTGTACCACATTTGTTATGTAAATATTTTGAATTCATATTTTAAGAACTTTTTCCGTTGCTTGTAAATTATAATGACTTAATTATTTATCCAAAGGTGTTACCTTATTTATTTCTCTGTTTTATTTCAATTTCTTTTGAAAAAAAAAATACACCCTCGATTTGAAAAACGGGGTGTTACAATATAGGTAGGGCCTAACAAGCCTAGTGATTCTGGGGAAGTACAACTGAATGAGCCTGATCGTGGTGGTCTGCTGTCGAGCCTTAAGGCAAGATTGTTAGACCTTGGAGGTTTTCGGCTGGGGAATTCCTAGGTGACTTGGAGGTAGCACTCCAAATGTTGGGAGCTACCACACAACACACGTTTACCTCGAATGTCACATATATGTGTCTCGGGTTGAGTTGAGGGGATCTATGAGGATAGGGCCAATTGAATTGTCCATCCACCGGGATGGTGGCATAGTATCAAGCCTCCTAACCAAGTACTTCAGAGTTAGAATGGTACCACATTGTGAAGTAGAGTCTAAGTTCATGCATAGCTTTGCATTTTATTGTAATTGTTTTGTTGTTATTAATATGTATCGTGTTTGATGATAATTTCTCTTAGACAATTTGATGTTACAGTGAAATCTATTGATTTTCCTTGAGTGATTTTGACCTTTGAATGTGATATTTTCTTGATTGAATATTTGTGTAATGATACGGTCCTATTATGATTGTTTGTGTGTTCTTCTTACTTGTATTATATTGTCATCATGATTTCGAAACTCACCTTCTTCGTTGTTTGTGTTTGACTGGTTGGGCCCTGCGTTTGCAAAATCGCAATTATTACAGGTTAATGAGTCTTGAAGTTCAAATTTGGGAGGAACCCCGCTCTGATAGGTGATACCGGGAATAAGGGTTTTAATTTGTATTTTAGTTATTTAATTCAAATAGAAATTTTGTATGAAAACCTTAGAAGTACTAGTAAGTTTTTAAAATTAAATCAAGTAGTTATACTTAAATCAAGCTTATCGAGATTGCACTATTTTAATGGATAAAATAAATTTAAAGTGTTTTTATTTCTATTTATGAAAAACGTGATATCCTAAATTAAATAAGAAGTTTTTAATTCCTTGAAAATATATTTTTATTTATCCACTGCAAATTTTGTAGAAATATGATATAAATTATTATATATATTATTATGGGATTTAGGGTGTCACTGAGATAAACGAACTAATAGTCTATTTTAAACCTTTCCTATCCTTTAAATTCATGCACACTTGCAACCCTCAAATTTATAACTCTTGATATATAACAATAATTTTGACATGCCGCTAGAACGATGAGTATAACATGTGAAACAAAGTTAAAAAAAAAATTATTTTAATTTTTTTGCCAAATGTTGCCTTATTGAAGTAAATGTTACAATATTTTTTTTTCATCTTTATAATTTTCAAAACAATAATTAAATTACTATTAGTTAATAAGGTGCAAAACAATAATCAAAATAATAAAAATAAAGAAGAAAACAAAATAATACACTATTATTATATCACTATTAGTTAATATAAATATGATAATGTAGACCAATAGATGAAAAAGTAAAAGACAATAAAATTATTTTAGTTTTTATTTTACTTTAATATTTACAGTCATATATTTTTAATAAACAAAAATAGTTATGGATCATAGTTGAATAAATGTTAATCGTTTGACTGAAGTGTATATTGTGGATAAATTTTTACAATTTACTTTAAAAAAAAACTTCATAAATACTAAGGAAAGTTTTATTGTCCTTCATAAAAATTAAGGAAACTTCATAAAAACTTCATAGATGGAAACCATTACATTTTGAAAAAATAAGAAATCATCTTATTTGTTATGGAATTTTGCTAGAGTTATACTGGATATGGCATGATGATTTATTAAACATGACAAATGTATTAGTATGCTACTATGTCATGTTACATATGTTGAACATTGTAACATAATTGATTCATGGATGCTAGTATGTAAATTTTTACAAATTACTATTGATTGTGTTTTTTTATATTCGTATGATAAACAGTTATAAGTTGTTATTGATTGTATTTTTTAATGTTCGTGTGATAAAAAAAATTTAGGACTCAGTTGATATTGATTGTTTTTTTTTCTTCCAGATATTTGATGACTCGAGATCATTTCATCCCGATCAAATTAAAGAAGGTCAAAAATATTGTGTGGATTTTATTTTGGAATTAATTGAAGGAAATGACAATGCTAATATATGTTTATTGAATATTTCTACATTGTGATTTTCTAATTTTGTTAATTGACATCTAAATTTTTTTTCGTCTTATCAAGATTAGTCAAAAATAGGATACATATTTTTTGTATGAACATGTGATATTGTATATTTTGTTATTAGATGGTTATATAAAATTATGGTTACAAGTACAAAACTATGATTTGAAATGTCATATATATATATATATATATATATATATATATATATATATATCAGTAGCATAAAAATAAAATGAAAAATCTATTAAAACAAATAATTATTTTAACTTTATCTATTAAGCCAGTTGCTAAAAAAATCTGACTTAAAAAGATGATTTGTTGAACTGAGTTTATGATGTTTAGGTCAGTTAAGCTGAATCAAATTAATAGGACAAAGTTCTGTTAAGTTAGTTCATGAAACGAGTTAAAAAACAACATATTTTTTAAGTCGTTTGATGTTAACTTGGACACAAAACCAACTTAAAATATACATTTTAATCGACTTAAAAAGATAAAATTCTACTAGTGTTAGATGTAAATATTTGTGGAGATGTTGTACGAAAAAACATAGCAAAATAAAAATGGAAAGAAACTTGAAAATCACTTTAGTTGTTTATCCTCTAACACTTGTACCAGACTTCTTTGATCAAATATTTTTTACAATTGACTATTTGTTTTGTTATTCAGTTTATTTTGTATGTTTAAGTTGAATGTAACATCATCCTCACTTAAAATGACAAATTAATATATGTTAAATTTTCATCCGATCAAGAATATAAATGACCTATTTTCTAAAATTGATACCCTCAAGAACACAAGTTAGAAGATACATTAATCAAAAAATTTGACCTTTAAAATAATTTTGTTATCAATAAAACATGAGAGAGATTTTGTTTCAACAGTTTAGATGCATAAGCTACCACTTTTCCTTCTTGCATTAAAATATATCCTTAACACAAAATTCATGGAAGAGTCTAATAAAACTAAAACAAGTGTTGAAATAAATCTTCTCTTAAGCTCTTGGAAATTATCCTCACATTTTTTTGTCCCACACAAATGGTTTTCCTTTTTTAGTTAAATTAGTGAGAGGTAAGGCTAGGCTAGGCTAGAAAATCCATCTATAAATTTCCTCTAGTAACCCGCTAATCCTATGAAACTCCATAATTGAATCATTGTTTGAGGTTGGATCCAACTTAACATTGCTTCTACCTTACTAGAGTCAATTGTTGCTCCTTTATTAGAGATGGTATGTCATAAAATTTTCACCTTTTCATGTCAAAACTCACACTTCTCAAGTTTTGTACACAATTTATTATCTCTTAAAACTTGCAATACTATTCTTAGGTGTTTCTCATGCTCATCCAAGCTCCTAGAGTAGAATAGAATATCATCTATGAACACCACAACAAACTTATCTAAATAAAAGTCTAAAAATTTGATTCATATAATACACAAAATAGTAGGGGCTTTGGTAATTCCAAAAGGCATCACTACATACTCGTAGTGTCCATAACTTGTCCAAAAAGTTATCTTAGGTATATCTTCACTTTTGACCCTAATTTGATGGTACTCATATCTCAAGTCTATCTTAGAAAATACTAAAGCTTCCACCAATTGATCTAAAAGATCATCTATCATAGACACTGGATATTTATTCTTCATGGTAACATGATTCAACTTTATATAGTCAACACATACCTCAAACACCCATACTTCTTTACTAATTGTATCAGTAGTCCTTAAGGTGACACATGAGGCCTAATGAATTCTTTTATCAATAAATCTTTCAATTGTTTCTTGAGTTCATCCAACACTAGTGCTGACATCCTATAAGGTGTTATTGATATTGGACCACTCCCTAACACTAAATCGATGGAAATTTATAATTCCCTAATTGGGGGTAAGCTAGATACATCTTTATAAAACACTTCAGGAAATTCACAAACTATAGACATCGAAGTTAAATTATCTTCAACCTCTACCTTAGAAGAAAATAAGAGCACGTATATTTGAGCTTCCTCAACTAAAGACACGAAACATTCAGAAAAAGGTGAATGAATAATCATAGCTTGAGGTTGTCCCCCACTCTTGCAACATCTAACAAAACATTAAATCTTCCCACATTTAAGACATGTAATTCATGTTGCTGGACACAACTAATATCCACGATTGAATCTAAACTTTTCTCATCTTTTACTTTTACTAGTTGAAGCGTGTTCTTTGAAATTGTTGGTATAAGGCGTAGATTCTTCCAAAATTTATTGTCCTTATTGTGGAATTTCTTTCCACCAACATGAAACTTCCCTTTATGTTTCTCAGCTTTCGGTGCTTGCATCTTTTACTCAATGATCCTAGACTTTTTTTACCAAGGTGAGGTAGTCACGGATCTCTAGAATTCTAATAAAGCTTTGCACCTGAGGCTTCAATCATTGCTCAAATTTGATCACCTTCCACTTGTCTTGTGAATTTTCTCTAAGATGGCGAGAGTATCTTGATAGAGCTTCAAACTTGGCCACATACTCTACAAATAACATATCTTTGTTTCCTTCTGAACGTGAATATTGTGAGGAAAATACTTTTCTCGAAATATCTCTTTAAACATATCCCAAGTAATAGGAGCACAATGTGTCAACATACCTCATCTGGCTCTATTCCACCAATGTTCAACATCATACTCTAACATATAAATGGCGAGGTCCACTTTTAGAGACTCATCACAACACATGACTCTAAAGATTTTATCTAACTTCAGCAACCACCCTTGTGCCCTAACTAGATTAGAACTGCCTCAAAAAGGTGGTGCATTGTCCTTTCAAAATTCAAAAGTCCAAAATATTGAGCGTTTATGACTGCTACCGATCCGACATTGGGTCCTCTCAAATAATAAATAATGAATTATCTGAATAAATAATATTATAAAATATTTAAAATAAACTCTTACAAATGAAAGTTCTTTAATAATCAAAATATTCAAAATACGATAGAGACATTGTGTCTACTTATTCTTCATCTACTAATCTAATATAAAGAAATTACTCTTTGCAAAGCAGATAGGCTTCTCCTATCTCGATGTCCTCAACATCTTAGAATTTGAGTTATGAGATACCAAATCCCAGTAAGTTATGAATACAATTTTAAATCAAGTGTTATTCTCAGTCGACATGGTAACCAGAAAAATTGACCATGATACCCATGTTCTTCCAAAAAATTTCTTTTGAAATATAAATAATTTTTCTATAATAATCAATTAGTTTCCATAATTAATACAATCTCATTCACTTAAAATCAACAACAAATTCACATCTATATTAATCAAATAAATCAAATACACACATTTATTATGTAGAAAATAAATAAATCAATTCATTGACACCACATTATTATATGGAGATGTACTACTTTCGCGAAGTGAATATTATTTCATCATGCGGAACACCAGTTCATCTAATGTGGAGTTTAAAACTAATTTCATATGGAGTATAGAACTCATTTATATGGAGCACATCACACATTCGAGTAAATTGTTAAGAGGTACATGACCCACCTATATGAAGCATAAGTACATCTTAAACACATACAAAGAAAATAATTCACTTTTTTACAATCATCTTCGTAAAATCATATTTAAAATGTAATATTTTATTTAAATATACAATAACAACAATAATTTAAAAACACATAATAAAAAACCCTTTCAAAGAATGTATATTCATACAACATAAAAACGACAATTCAAAATAGTAAATAAATAATTTTCATGATTTAAGATTGTATTTCATAAAATCCTGATTTTCATAGAATTAAATTTTTCAAAAAAAAAAATATTTTTATAAAATTACTATTCAAAATATCTAACTCTTTTCACATCTCAAATTCCTAAAATAAATGTATCATAGAAGGTATAAAGAGTGTGATTACACACTTGTTAAGTCAAAGCTAAATTAACTGACCAATATTTTCTTGATTAATTTATGCATTGCTGCCTATAGGTATTTTCTTTTCGTTTTCTAATTTTTGCATGAGTTTATGTGCAACTGTGGTGCCTCAACAATACTATCTCCTATTAATTTTGATCTTAATGGAGATATAGTTTTTGCTCAATTATGTTTGAGTCATTAATAATATAGATAATTAAACAACAAAAGGTTACCTAATTTATTTGTTAAAATAATATTTTAAATAATTTTTCTTATAATAAAATTAAAAACACATCAATAATAATAATTTATAAATTAAACTATTTGAAATTCTTATTATTTTTATTCTTTTGATTTTAGGATGTTAGGGTTTCTACACCGACAAATTTCCTTCTATTGTTCGGTCTATTTTTGTCATTGTGTGAATCACAACTTTCATATAACCAAGTTGTAGTGCTCTTTCTTCATGTCTCTCGCCAAACATGAAAGACTTATCAACTTGTGAATTTAATCTATTAATTCAAATTAATGAAATATATTGTATTGAAAATAATATAAATTAAAATGTATAAATAAAAAAGTACAATAAAAATTAAAAGATTCGTTTATTTTAAGACAATTTATTATTATTGAAATAAATAACTTATTCTAAAACAAATATAATAGAATATATTTAAATGAGATTAAAATATTATTGCACAATTGCCTACACATAATTAAATATGGTACGTATCTACTTGAATGAAGATGTGTTTTTTACAACACAATATGTTTACACATAGATGAATAATTTCACCCAAATTTATTTTCTCAAAGGTCTAATTTTCAAAACATTTGTCAAATACAAATATTTTCTCTTAAATTTTGATAATATTTTATTATAAATTTTTAAAAACTTTATTGGTAT
>JBBPBT010000888.1:99262-115247 GCA_037974875.1 Cicer bijugum | reverse complement strand
GGGGGGGCTAACGCTGGAGGGCCGGGGTGTTACACTATGGATCAAAATTTGTACTTTTTTACACCAAAAAATAAATAATTTTCTAGCCAAGAATGTACAACAGTCGAATTTTGGGATAGCCAAATTACATTTAGGTGAGAGAAGATCTGGTGTGCATGAAACAACAAAATATGAGTTAATCAATTTTTTCTCAAATTTACAAAAATTCACAAATGCCACTAACGATCAACACAACAACACAAATTCAGGAAAAAAATGCACGCAAAATTTAAGGGGACATGCTAATGAAAACACGAAAACAAGACAATTATGGGGCATCATGAATTCCGTCAAATGTTATCACACAATAATTCCTCACTTTGAGGTCCTCCCAAAAGACATTAGTAAACTCATTCCACGTCACCTTGATCACCCCTTTGAAAACTAATTTGAGGTAGAGGTTGAAGTAACAATGTCGTTTTACAAGAAAGGGGGGTTTGAATTGTAAATGCACCTTTTTCAAAATTCCTATTAAAACTTAAAAATATAACTCAAGAATGATCTTGGTTAGAGAAACAGAAAACGGAGAACGTTCTTGGTTTTTATCAGAAAAAGGAGAACGTTCTTGGTTAGCTTTAAAACAGAAATTTAGTTTATGCTTTATCTCAGTTAATTGGTTAAGCTAGATAAATAAAAGGATAAGAGAAAGAATACCACACACAGATATATCCTAGTTCTCCCAACTTGGGCTATATACGTCCAGTCTTCACAACTTGTGAGATTTTCCACTAAGTGTTTCAACATAGAGAACCTTCTTGGTTTTACAGCACCTAGCTTAGATCAACCTTGATCTGTTACAAGCTCTATTTCTTTCCACCCATAAAATAAATTAATCACCTATCAATCTTGATAGGATTTGCTACAATCTACTCAAACTATACTTAAACTCTTATAGCTTGAGTTCTCCTGTTCCTACTTAAACTCTTTTATCTCAGTTAATTAGTTAAGCTTGATAAATAAAAGGATAAGAGAAAGAATACCACACACAGATATATCCTAGTTCTCCCAACTTGGGCTATATATGTCCAGTCTTCACAACTTGTGAGATTTTCCACTAAGTGTTTCAACATAGAGAACCTTCTTGGTTTTACAGCACCTAGCTTAGATCAACATTGATCTGTTACAAGCTCTATTTCTTTCCACCCATAAAATAAATTAATCACCTATCAATCTTGATAGGATTTGCTACAATCTACTCAAACTATACTTAAACTCTTATAGCTTGAGTTCTCCTGTTCCTACTTAAACTCTTTTATCTCAATGATTCGAAAGCCTTCTTTGACTGAGATTTGACCTATTTGTTCTTCGCCATGTACTGATGTCCTTAGTATAAAATTCAGAGGCAAAAGCTTTGTTAAAAGAGTGGAGATTGATTGGTCAAGTCATTGTCACTACAAAAAAAAAACATCTATTGTGACACTCAACCTTTAATGATATTTTATTGTTTGTCACTATAATTACGTTTAGCTACAGACTATTCTCATTTCATATCACTACATCATATTAACTTCAAAAAAAACTCAAATATTCACGTAAAAATTATTTTCTAGTTGACCAACAGTTTTTTCTCGTTGATCCACACTACAGTTCATGTATTCTCTTTTCCTCCCGTTTGGATCTCAGAAATTTGTTTTCCTTATTTCTTCTCAAAATTCACCCAACAATTGATTTCCTTTCTCCCCTTTCATTCTCATAAACTTTTGTTCTATATTTCTTCTCAAATTTGCTCAAAAGTTTAAGGAATGATTGAAGCTCTTCTCAATTTTTTCTCCCTATTTCATCTCATAAACTATCAAAAAAAAATCGATTCCCTCTTCAATTGATTCCTTCAATTTCCTCTTTAATCAATTTGCCCTACAACACGTATTCATCTCAATTGAATTTCTCTTATTGATTCAGCAATTTACAATTTCCGATTCAGACTCAGGATTCAGATTCAACAATACAATAATAACAGTATAACACAACGATTGTAATTCTAATTCCAACTCAAAACCGAGTCAAAAGCTTGGTTGTTCGGCACCTCCTTTATTCTACGCACTCCTTTCTGCTTATCCTACGCTACTTTCACCCGTTTCGCGGACTCAAATCCTCAATTACGCGTCTTCGCCTTTTTTTTTACACACTCTCACTACTTACCGCTTCAAGAATCTCAACTCCACAATTTCGCTCTTTCGTCTCATTTCAGGTACTCATCAATCTATCACATCCTTCAATGTAACACTTTACCTTTTTGATTTACCAAAAAAATAATAATCATGTACTTGTTATTTTCATTCTGTTTGAATTTTTTGGTTCAATAATTTCGTTTATGGATGAGTTTTTTTTTTAATTTTTTTTTTTAATTTAACAAATGTTTTCGACAAAACTGATTTTCCTTTAGACCGATCTGTGACTTCTGGCTTGAATTTTGATAGTAGTTTTGTCTGATTGTGGGAAACCGACTCAGATCCGCTTTCATTAGATTCATTCGATTGAGATTTGAGTTTTGTAACTAGGGCGTTGAGTTTTATCGAATCGTAGACGAACATTGATATATTATGCTGTGAAAATTTCATGGTTCAATTGCCTTCGTTTGTTGTTCAAGGATCATGTAATATTTAATTTTTAATATTTGATGACATTGATGTCTGAGAGGTAGGCAATTATTCAACTGATGTTGGGGGTGGTTGTTATTATTTTTCATTATAGCATGTTGCTTTTTATCACAAAATGATAACTAGGATTAGAATGAAACGATACCTTTTAAATAGTATGATTGTAATACTTTTTTATAACTGCAAGATTCTAAACAAAACAATAGCTATAATGATTTTACTTTGATAATCAAGATAAACTAGAATGTGATTAGTAATTTGTCCATCAGATTGCCCTTGTGGAGGAGGTACACCAATATATCCTGCATTTTTTGGAGGGATTAAGTTTGTTAATCTCTATTTAATTTTGTGACCAATCTTTATTGATTTTAAGGCAATGAAGGAAATAATACCTGAGTCAATATCATACATAAGCTTTTTTTTAGAACAAGTTCTGCTTGATAATAACCATTTTGATGGTAAAATTCCTCAAGGTCTTGGCTTTGTTAAAAGCTTATATAGATTTTCTGCTTCTCTTAATCATTTCTATGGTGAAATTCCTCATAATTTTTGTGACTCACCAGTTATAAGTATAGTGAATCTCTCTCACAATTCTAGCTCTAGTAAAATTTTAGAACTGAAAAATGCAGGAAACTAGTTTCATTGCTGTTAGCAGGAGAAATTCCTTCTTCTTTTATTGAATTACTGGTTTTTATTTATCTTGATTTTAAGCATAAGTTTTTGTGGTGATTTAGTTTATTGATGCAGGAAACTAGCGGTGATTTAGTTTATGTGATGAAGCTAGTTAAATTTGGAAACTAGTCTTCAAAGAGTTTGAAAGTTGAAGTAAAAACTTTGACTAAATTAGATATAAGAATGTTGTGAAGATTCTTGGGTTCTGTCTTTCTTATGAGTCAGATTTCTTATTTATGAATACTTGCGTGGAGGAAGCTTAAGGGATTTGATTTGTAGTCAGAATTTTCAGTTGCATTGCCTACCTCTCAGACATCAATGTCATCAAATACTTGGGTTCTGTCTTTCTTATGAGGATGACATTGATGTCTGAGTAAAAATTGATGTTGGGGCTGCAAGAGGGCTTGAATACTTGCATGAGAAAGCTGATCCCCATATTATTCACCGGGACATCAAGTCAAGCAATGTGCTGATCTTTGATGATTATGTTGCTAAAATTGCAGATTTTGATTTGTCAAATCAGGCTCCAGACATGGCTGCACGTCTTCATTCCACCCATGTCCTTGGAACCTTTGGTTACCATGCACCAGAGTAAGATTTCAAGTTACATATTAGACCACGTGCACCATTTTATCCCTATTGGATGTGATGGACCTACTTTTTTGTGTAAATGCTGAATAATATATATTGGAAAAGCCATGGAGAATGTTCATATGCTACAGATTACTGGACAAGCATGAGCAATTCCCATATATTATGTTTATTTATCTTAGTATCAATTTGGGAAAACCATCATTTATATTTAGTGCCCCAGCTTCAACTGCTAATCATTATCCTATGGATGCAGATATGCAATGACTGGAAAATTGAATGCTAAGAGTGATGTATACAGTTTTGGTGTTGTCCTTCTGGAACTTTAGACCAGAATGAAACCTGTTGATCATACACTACCACGTGGACAGTAGAGTTTGGTTACTTGGGTACTAATTTATATCCTTACACTCTCACCCCTTGCTCCAACAAAAGAAAAAAGAAACAGAATCGAAGCTTCTTTTTATTGTGATCTATGTCCATTGTAAATTCTAGCTGATCTTGATTGATGTGTGTTTTAGGCTACACCTAAACTCAGTGAGGATAAGGTCAGGCAGTGTGTTGATACAAAACTAGGAGGAGAATACCCACCAAAAGCTGTTGCTAAGGTATTTTTATTTTATTTGACCATTTTTCATGTTGTTAGATGTATGAGGAAGTGTTCTGTAACTTATATTTTATTTGAATATAAAAGAAGCTCACTAGACTGTAGAATTCTTATATTTTGTTAAGATAGCCAATACTATACAAGAGACCGAAGTTTAAATCTATACGTTCTGTCTAATGCACATTCAGATCCAGTGGTTCCGAATCAGCATAATAGCTTTGCACGCTCAATTCCTGAGTCAATGTCAAATTACAATAGTCTCCCGGAGGAGGACAGCTTAAGAGCTCAAGCAACAAATAGGATTTTCGTGACTGCACCATTGAAGGACTGCAATTTAGAACATTGGGTCCTTTCTTAAGGAGACATAATGATAAGTTGAAATTGAAATCATCACTAGATTCATGAACTAATGGTTTATGATGTATATTATTTACTTTTGTCTTATTAATTAATGTTGAAAAGTGACTCTTACACTCAAAATTGACTCTTCCTTTCTTGTAGTTTGCTCTGGTGCACAGGTGATATTTAAGCTTCTTCCCTATACCTTTGTGGATCCATCTAGACAAAGTGAACTACAAAAGATGATAAATTTTCAGTATGATTTTGGGTTTGTGTTAGGAATCTTATTATGTGAAAACTGTAATATGGGATGATATGGAGAAATTGTGCAACACTTGTGTTTGACCTATATTCTATATGATTACAATAAAAATTGAAGTATTAGGTCAGTCTTTATTATCACACCATGGTGATCATGTTATTGTTGCTTTTGAGATGCCTAACATGTATCATAAACTCTGCCTCATATGTACATTGTTTAACAGGAGACAAATAAACCAAGGCAAAAACCTAGAACACATCATATGTACACTCTAGCTTGTAAGAGGATTGTTTGGTCTTCAGGTGGTCTAACCATTGAGCTGGCACCCCATGGACACATAAATGTTAGAAACTTATTCTAGCTTCCTTTGAAAATTTATTGAATCTTTTAAAGCAAAATAACTATTTATTGTATGTTTTAATAGAATTAGTAAAATTAAACTATATTTTATTGTATGTTTCAATTACATTAGTTAATAAAAATAAATTAGAAATTTAAATTTAATTTACAGGTATTAATAATTTAGAATTATAATTAATAGGGAGATAAAATAAATTTAATTTAATAAATAATTATAAGTTTTAGTGACAGACAATACTGTAGGAATAGATTAAATTTCTATTTATATGTTTCTAGGTTTTAGTGACAGTCGTTATTGTAGGTAGAAATAAAAAACGTATTGTGACACTCCTCAGAGCATGTAGTGACAGTCTTCAAAGTGTAGCAGGACGCCCCCTTAAAGTTGACACTAAATTTGAGTGTCACTCAATGTATTATTGACCTTTACCTACAGTTTATAACTTTTAGTGACACATTTTACGTGTCACGATACGTCAATTTTTTTGTAGTGTGTGATAGTCAGTCTTGAATCTGGAGATCATTCTCCACTTTGTTCAGAGTGCTCTTCTTTCTTTGTCTGTTCAGTTTTTTAATTGTTTTCTTCATTTTGTTTCATTCCTATCTTTGAATTAATACACTAAAAAACACATGTTAAATTAACATAACATTTTGGAATCATAATTAACATTTTTAATTAATCTTTATTTTCCTCAAAACTTTAATTTGATAGTTTGTTTCAACAGAGGTCAGATTCGATCGAGGTTAGATCAGTACGGTGATGCAAAAATAAATAAATTTATTTATTTGTTTGTTTTCATTATGATATATAAATAATAATAAACAAAAAAATTAGACAATATTTATAGTTTAGTTAATTCCATATAAAGTAGATTTGCATATTGAGGATTGGAACATAGTAAAGTCACATCATTAATTCATCATTACTCCGTGAAGAGCGATCACGTTTTTTCATTTACACGTGAAATATTTACATGAGTTAAATAAATTTTAATATTTTTATAAATTTTGAAATTTGGTCTTTAAAAAACAAATTACACTGTCTAGTCTTTAAAAAACTATTTTGCAAGCAGTTTTAGTCTTTTTAAAACATCAATATTGATTTTTAAATGATTTTCTTACAAACATATTTACAACACTATACACTATAAAAAGTTCTTTTATAAAAAATAACTCAAAATTCTATTTATGAGTTCATATTTTTAATACTTTTATTTTGAGCATATGACATTTAAAAAGTTCATATTTAATTTACTCAATTTACAAAACTCTAAAATTGTAAGAATGAGTTTTTAATAATATTTTTCTAAACATATTTGCAACAAAATTATTTTAAAATTTAAATTCAAATTGTTCTATGAAATAATTAAACCATTTGAAGAATAATTTTGTATAATTAAATATGATTTTTTTTTTTATATAGACTCAAAATAAAAGTTGAAAATTTTAAAGAAGCTAAAACTTATTTAACTATGATTTTAAAGTCCTATATGAGTGATTATTTAGAGATAATTGAATTTGGCTTTTAAAAATTTAACATAAGAGAGTTTGAATAGACAAAAACCGATATTCATTTATTTAAATTGATAGAACACATAAGATACAAACACAAATTCAACATCACTAAAAATAAAAATGATGAATCAGTGAACATATTCAAAGTATTCAAGTTAATAGCATAAAACGACACAATGTCTACAAATAATATGATAAATTAAAATTACTGGAATTAGTCATCATTATTTGATCAAAATTAATATATCAATCTAAAATAAACGAATATTACATCAAAATAGAAAATCAAACAAACACAATACCAAGACGAGAAATCAATTGTTAATTTGAGATTAAAAAATCACGTAAAAAAACACAAAAGAAGTACTTATTATTATTATTATTATTATTATTATTATTATTATTATTATTATTATAGTGAAACCACTCATTAAGATTAAAAATGAAAAAATGAAGAGAAAACTTAAATAAATAAAAAAAATCCAAAATTATCTCTAAAAAAATTACGATCGACAAGTGAGTTTGGCTTTATAAAAAAATAAAAGAAATATTTTAAATTTTAGAAAACCAAATAACACCATTAATACGGTTCAATATGCGTCCAAATTGTTGTTTTGTCCAGTTTTTAATTGATTTTCCAGTTTATTGGCAAATGGCAGCATGGTTTTCAAGTAGCGACTGACCGCATATATATTTTGTTACTACTTTAAACCCACTAGTCTAATTTGACTAATGACACATTTTCTTAGAAATATAGGGTGACTATATTAGTAGTTTATATAAAATAAATTGCATTTTTCAATTTAAATTTTAAATGTGTGTTGTGAGTTTCATATAGAAATATAAAAATCAAATTAAATGATTATGTTGTTTTAGTGCGGACGGTTATTTTTCAATTTAAATAGAAAATATAAATGTTTATTAGGAAGAATATAAAATAATAAATAAAAATATGGCATATATTAAATATTTTAAAAGTACAAGTTTGTTAACCTTCATTATCAAGTATTAAACCTATTTTTATTTGCACAATTATATGTGAGTGATATTATGTAAAACTTTTAGAAAATAATTTATTATAAATAACTTGATTTTGCATGAGTTATACAATAAAAAATAAATGGTAGCTTTTTAAAATATAAACTGTCTGAAATCTTTAATTTTTTCAATTTATACAGGGAAATAGAAATGTTGCATATTAAAAGGAACTACTAACCTTTCATTGGAAACAAATTAAAAGGAAATATTTAAATTTAAAAGAAACTTCATATTCATGTTCTTTGGTTGCTATTGCTATGTGTGCATTTTGTAGTTATTATAGTAGGACAAAAATGGCATCTTCAAATATATCACTACAATCACTCTTTGAGTAGGTAAATTATTCAAGGTCGATTAATTTGAATTTGAAGAACGAGCAAGTAAAATATTTTTAATTAAGCTGGTGATTTTCTTTTTCTTTTACATTTTTTAAGTGTAATGAACTTATTTATATATAAATCAAGTCAATTAGTTCAATTTGAATAATTAAATGTACAAATTTTTTATAGACGAAGTCATCCTATTTAATCTAATGCAATCATACAATTTAATTAATAATCAAGTTCAAATAAATTTTAAAAAACAATTCTTGAGAGAATATATACCCTACTTTTATACTAGTTTTTTTTTTTTTATTATAAAAATGTTTCTTCTTCTTTAGTTGTTTAGTTTAGGGATAAAGCTGAGGTTACACATACAAAATAGAAAAAATAAAGTATTTTTGGTAAAATTGAAGAGAATTCAAAATACTATAAGAAATTTGTATTTGGGAATTTTTTTAAAATTAAATACACTGTTTACTAAAAGTCTAGAAATGAAGACAAAAATTAAGAAGTTTGAATGAAGTGAAAACAAGAATTTAGATGCTTGATTGTTGTACTTTTTCTATTGTGTAAAAATGCGAGAGTAAGATTAATAGTTTCTTTTCGAGAAGATGAAAATGTTTTATTTTTTTAATGTTTTTTTTTTGTCTTGGTAAAGCGAGTTTAACATCTTAGTGAATATGATGAATGTCATCAAAACTAACACAATTATAAAAGATATTCAGCGACAAGGGTTAAAGATTTAAAGTGATTAACAATGTATTAATTAAAGAATTTTAAAATATTTTTTTTACAAACTATCTTTCATTTTTAGGGACTAAATGAATGTTTACTTTAAAATAATTATTTTTAATTCTCTAAAAAGTTTATATTCTTTCGATCTTACCAATAACATTGACTCATGTAAGTGAGCAGTGGAATCAAAATAATTTGAGAAACAAGACGAATCACATCACACCAACGTATTTTGTTGGGCAAATAATTATCATGATGAAGACAATTGAAAGCAAGGGTATCAAATATTAATCAACATGGATAATTTCAGTTTAAATGTGTAGAATCACATTGACTCATTTATTGAATTATTAATTTTTGTCTGGTATTAAAATATAGTAATATTAGGCACATGCTTGTAAGTAAGTGAGTAATGGAATCAAAATAATTTGAGGTACAAGACGAGCCACATCAAATCAACGTATTTTGTTCGGAAAAATAATTATCATGATGAAAACAATTTAAAGCAAACTGTAAAAAATAATTATCATGATGAAGACAATTGTAAGTAAGTGAGTGGTCGAATCAAAATAATTTGAGTAACAAGACGAATCATATCACATGAAAGTATTTTGAATGCAAATAATTGTCATGATAAAAATAATTTAAAGAGAGGGTATCGAATATTACTTTTTGCGTAGACTCCTAATTCATTTTTCAGAGAGTAGACAAACCTCTAATTATATACTAATTTTTGTTCTCATTATTTCTTGAGATAATAGAGTTTCATGATTTGGATGGTGATGGGATTAGAGGATATGAGTTCTACTTATAGATTTTTTTTTATTAAAAATTTAGTGTGAGAAGATTTATGTCCAGTCCAACGTAGGGACCACCTTAGGGTTTGTTGATCACTTGCAAATAAATGTATATTTACCTCTCTTATAGCACTTGCAACATGTGAGTCCAACTCGAAAATACATTTACCATCTCAATCTAATGCTTTTGGGCGTTATTAATTTATACTCTATAATGTAATTAAGGACATAATGGGTGTTATTAATTGCTTTTGTTATTAAGGATGAATTAGACTATATAATGGATGTTATTAATTTAGACTCAATCAAATGTTTTTGTTCTAAAATAATACTGCAGCAAGATGAAAAATCAAACAAACACTATATTAAGACGAGAAATCAATCGTCAATTTGAAACAAAAAAATCACGTAAAAAAACACGAAATAAAAATTTATTTTTTTGTTGTTATTATGAAAACCACTCATTTAAATTAAAATAGAGGAAATAAAGCATATGTGATTCTAGGTCAAAAATAATCTAAAATCATCCATTTTCGCATAACAAAGAAGAAGAGAAAATATTAAAAATAAATAAATAAATAAATAAAAACTAAAATCATCTCTAAAAGAAATTAGGATCGACAAGTGAGTTTGGCTTTATAAAAAAATAAAAGAAATATTTTTAATTTTAGAAAACCAAAATAAAACATTAATACGGTTCAATATGCTAAACCCTCCAAATTGCTGTTTTGTCCAATTTTTAATTGGTTTTCCAGTTTATTTGCAGCATGGTTTTCAAGTAGTGATTGACCAGATATATGTTTGGTTACTAGTTTAAACCTATTAGTCTAATTCGACTAATGACACATTTTCTTGGAAATATGTGGTTGGTGACTATGACCGTCTCAGAGTTTTAAAGAATTTTTCAAAAAGACTATTAGTCTTATTTACAAGTGAGTTGTAATTTAAAAAGAATCTGAGTAAGTAATTTAAAGAAAAAATGATAAAAATAACTCTATCATAATTATAAAATAAATTGAATTTTTCAATCTAAATTTTAAATTTGTAGGTTGTGAGTTTTATATAAAAATATAAAAATCAAATCAAATGATCCAATAATTTCAATAATTTAATAAAAAATTAATTATATTAGTTTAATAATTTTTTATAAGTTTGAATCCAAATTAAACCAAATCAATAAATCCGACCTTCATTGATTTTTATATAATTTCATGTAATTTAAAAAAATTTATCAATTACTCTAATCAAATAATTATCTTTTATTCATTTTATATCAACACTGTTAACTTAATAACTTAAAAAATGTAGTGTTTAAATGTATTTTAATAATTATATATTATTTTTGTCTTTATGTTTCTTGGAAGTATGAGATAAATACTAAACTTTAATTGTAAAAACTAATCAAAATCAAAATATAAATAGAAAATAAAAATGGTTTTTAGAAAAATATAAAATAATAAATAAAATATGCCATATAATAAATATTTTAAAAGTACAAGTTCGTTAAACTTTATTATCAAATATTAAACCAATTTTTATTTGCACAATTTTATGTGAGTGATATAATGTAAAACTTTTAGAAAATAATTTATTATAAATATCTTGATTTTGCATGATTTATACTATAAAAATAAATGGTAGCTTTTTAAAATATAAACTGTATAAAATCTTTAACTTTTTCAATTTATACAGGGAAATAGAATCGTGGCATATTAAAAGGAACTAGTAACCTCTCATTGAAAACAAATTACAAGGAAAGATTTAAATTTAAAAGAAACTTCATATTTATGTTCTTTGGTTGCTAATGCTATGTGTGCATTTTGTTGCTATTATAGTAGCACATAAATGGTGTTAGATAATATTATTATATATTAGTAATAAGGCTATTTTAAACATTTCTATTATTTTGTATATATACTAATTGTAATCTTATTAACTTAAGTTTGATTCATTATATGTTATGAAACCCTAGAGTGATTGTCTCTTGGTTGTCTATCTTCTTCCTCTTTTCATTGTTAACATGGTATCAAAGAGCTTTGGTTGATTTTGAGATCTATTGTAAAGAAGAGAGAGACTATTTTGATAGAAAAGACAACCACCAAAAGAGAAAAGAGAATAGTAACCATATTCTCGATTTTGTTAAATCAGTCTCTGAAAAACATCGATTGCGCATTCGTTAACCGTTGGATGGGGCTGATTTTTGGACAGTAGGTTCACAACATTCAGGTCTTCGTCTTCAACGGTCGGATTGGGGAAACGATGTCTGGAGGGGGAGAAATCGTGCTTGCATAGCAGCAGGTTATCCCTAATTTATTTTGTCTCAATGATTGTGGTTGTCGTATTTTTCTGTCATTATTTGTTATGGCTGGTGCTAAGGATGATTCTCTTCAAGCTGTTAGTGTTCACCTCAATGGACAAAATTACTCTTATTGAAGTTATGTGAGGAAAAAAATTTTGATTGGAAAAGATATATGGAGTTTTGTGGATAGAGCTTCTGTTAAGCCTACCGATAAAAAGGATGAAACTCAATATGCAAAAGATCTGAAAATATGGAACGTTAGTAATTTAAAAATTATTACTTGGATTAATAATTCTGTTGAGTTGTCTATAGGAGTGCAACTAGCAAAATATGATACTACTAACGAGATTTGGGATCACTTGAAACATTTGTATGTCCAGTCTAACTTTGCAAAACGTTATCAGTTGGAAAGTGATATTAGAGCCCTTAAGCAGAACAATATGACCATTCAGGAATTCTATTCGGCAATGACTAATATGTGGGATCAATTGGCTCTTATGGAATCACTTGAGTTGAAAGCTGTCAAAGCATACATTGATCAAAGAGATGAGCAACGTCTGGTTTGGTTTCTAATGGCTCTTCGTGATGATTTTGAGGGCCTTTGTGGGGGTATTTTGCATCGTTCCCCCCTTCCTAATGTTGAATCAGTAGTTAGTGAATTGTTGGCAGAAGAAATTAGAGTTCAGACTCATTCTGGTGTGTCAGATAAGGGAATTCTCTCAACTCCTCCATCTGTTTTTGTTGCTCTTGTTCAAAAAGGAAAATCTTAAGGGAGGGTTGGGCTTGGTAATGATGAATGTGCATTTTGCAAAGAAAAAGGTCATTGAAAAGCACATTGTCCGAAATTAGGGAGAGCACATAAGAAGAATTTTAGGGGGCCATCGTCCAATGTTGTTGCTTCTACTCCTTCTACCATTGGCTCTAGTTCTGGTTTTGTATACTCATCTGAGACTGCTTCCCAAATATTTGATATTGCATAACAACTTCAAAAACTTCTTGCCACTCAATCACATGCAATGTCTGCCACCTCTTCTAAAGGTTTGAACTCCTCTGGTATGTCTGGTATATCTCATTCCATATGGATTCTTGATTCTGGAGCATCTCATCATATGACATACGATGATAAATCTTTTGTGTATATGAAACCTGCCTCGTCTGTGTCAGTTGTGACTGCTGATGGCACTCGTATGCCACTAGCAGACATTGGTTCTGTCTCCACACCTAACCTTTTCTCTTTCTGATGTTTATTATATTCCTAATCTTACTTTGAGTCTTGCTTCTGTTAGTCAAATATGTGATTTTGGTTATTCGGTTATATTTTCTTCCGTTTCTTGTTTTGTGCAGGATCCACATTTCGGGAGGCTGATTGGGACAGGCCATAGACAGGGGGGACTTTATGTTTTGGATGACCTACGACTCCCAAATACTGCAGCCTCAACAACTACTGCTGACTTATTATCTATTTTTCGCTTGAATTCTTTATCTTCTAGTTTTTATTTATGGCATTCTCGCCATGGACATGTTTCTGCTTCTAGATTAAAATATTTGGCTTCTACTGGAGCCTTAGAAAAGTTACAAACCTGTGATATCTCAGATTGTTGTGGTTGTAAACTTGCAAAATTTTCAGCTTTACCGTTTAGTAAAAGTGTTTCTGTTTCATATGCGCCTTTTGATTTAGTCCACTCTGATGTTTGGGGTCCATCACTGGTTCTCACCAAAGGTGGATCTAGATATTATGTTTCGTTTATTGATGATCACACTCGTTATTGTTGGGTTTATCTTATGAAAAACCGGTCTGAATTTTTTGACATTTATCATATGTTTCGTGCAATGGTCAAAACTCAACATAACTCTGTTATAAAATGCTTTCGTTGTGATTTAGGTGGTGAATATACCTCTAATAAATTTTCTGAATTACTTGCTTATGATGGCACTCTCCACCAAACATCTTGTACTGATACTCCTCAACAAAATGGAGTTGCTGAAAGAAAACAACATCATATTATAGAGACTGCTCGTTCCCTTTTGTTGTCCGATTCTGTTCCTGGTGAGTTTTGGGGAGAAACGGTTCTTACTGCTGTTCATGCTATTAATATAATTCCATCCTCTATCATATCAGGTTTGTCTCCTTTTGAAAAATTGTATGCTTGTACCCCTGATTATTATTCTTTGAAAGTTTTTGGTTCTACTTGTTTTGTTCTTCGCCCTCAAGTAGAGCGTAGTAAGTTGTCTTCTCGTTCAGCCACATGTGTTTTTCTTGGTTATGGGATGGTCAAAAGGGTTATCGTTATTATGATCCTCATGCAAAAAAACTTTATGTATCTCGTAATGTTGTTTTTCTTGAGCATATCCCTTTTTACTATGTTTCCTCTGATTCTCAAATTACTAAGAGTTATGAACTAACCCATATTGATCCATTTGGTTCTAATGATAACGTTTCTAGCAATTGTAATATTGAGAATTGCAGGACAAATACTTCTACTCCACATGATGACATCCCTCTTGTCCCCCCGACTTCCAAACCACCACCTGCGATTGTTGATCCTCCTCGTTACCTTTCTCGTCAACGTAAGTCTACTCAGTTACCTGATTTTGTCTATTCCACTTACTCAACTTCGTTTGCTTCTTTCTTAACCTCTATTCACACTTTGTCTGAGTCCACTTCCTATAAAGAGGTTGTTCTTGATCCTCTTTGGCAACAGGCTATGGCAGAAGAACTATATGCATTGCACAAAACCAACACTTGGGAATTAGTACCTCTTCCTCCTGGAAAACGTGCTATTGGGTATACAAGATTAAAACTAAGTCTGATGGGTCAGTTGAGCGCTACAAAGCTCGTCTTGTTGCTAAGGGTTTCTCTCAACAATATGGTATGGATTATGAAGAAACTTTTGCTCCTGTAGCCAAGATGACCACTATCCTTACTCTTATTGCAGTTACATCTATTCGTCAATGGAATATTTCCCAAATGGATGTCAAAAATGCTTTTTTAAATGGTGACCTTCATGAAGAAGTCTATATGGTCCCTCCACAAGGAGTTTCTCATAATCAAGGGGAAGTATGTAAGTTAAAAAAGGCTCTATATGGTCTTAAACAGGCTCCTCGAGCTTGGTTTGAGAAATTGTCTAATGTGATCACTTCTCTTGGTTTTTGCTCTAGTGAACATGATTCTGCATTGTTTATAAGGTTCACCACTTATGGTCACATTATACTTTCTCTATATGTTGATGATATGATTGTTACAGGTTATGATGTTAGTGGAATCAATTAGTTGAAATTGCAGTTAGCCAAACAGTTTGAGATGAAGGACTTGGGAACTCTTCGCTATTTCTTTGGGATTGAAGTTGCCTACTCTCCTAGAGGCTACCTTCTTTCTCAATCCAAATACATTGCCAACATTCTTGACCAAGCTCGTCTTTCTGATACTAGAGCAGCAGATACTCCTCTTGAGTTGAATGTGAAATATGCTCCATCAGATGGTGTTCCTTTACCAGATTCCACTTTATATCGTACTTTGGTTGGCAGCTTAGTGTATCTCACGATTACCAGACCTGACATTGCTTATGCTATTCATGTTGTTAGTCAGTTTGTTGTCTCTCCCACTACATGTAACACCCCAATTTCTCATTACCTTATTTTAAATAATATAATGATACAATACTATTTTTTTTATTATATGAGTGTTAATATGTGTCCTAATTTCTTTAGGTGTGTCTTGTGTGTTGTCTTAGTAATTGATTTAATTCATTAATAGTAACTATATTCAACTTATAAAAATAAATAAAATAAAATATGTATATATATATATATATAT
>JBBPBT010000888.1:37238-76320 GCA_037974875.1 Cicer bijugum | reverse complement strand
ATTAGAGACGACGACCGATAAAGAAACGACTCGTTAGCAGATCAGACTCATTGGACAGAATCTTTAGTCGAGGTAAGGGGTGGATGAGGTAATAATAATTAATTAATAAAATGTGAATGGTAATAGCGAGGACTAAAATATAATTTAGCAACCTGTAGAATTGCCGTGAATTTATTTCAAGATTGCATGCTGTCTAATTTGTGAAATCTTATGCTGATTGTTAATGTATGAACGATATGTACGTGGATGTTTTGTTACTTGATTGAATTTGTGATATTACTAGAATGTGCCACCTACTGAATTCCTTATTATGTGATTGATGAAATTGGATTGTGTATTGTGAGTAGTATAAACCAAATATTATGACTTTATTGTGGTTGAATGATAAAGATATATAATGATGAATGTTGTGAAGTCAAACTGGAACTTAGTGAGTGGTGATGATCGAGTAAGTTTGAGATATGTGTTGTAGATTTTGGAGTTAAGATTATTTTGTCATCATATAGGGAGGGTCTGACAAACCTAGTGATTCGGGGAAGTACAACTGAATGAGCCTGATCGTGGAGGGCTACAGTCGAACTGTAAGGTAAGACTGATAGACCTTGGGGGTACACCTAGTGGGGAATTCCTAAGTGGATTAGTGGGTTATTCCCTAAGGCCGGGAACTACCGTGCAACACAAGAGTACCCCGACTGTCGCGTATATGTGTCTCGGGTTGAGTTGAGGGGATCTATGAGGACTTGGCCATTGATGAATTGTCCGCCCACTCTTGTAGTGACATAGTATCAGGCCTCCTAACCAAGTACTTCAGAGTAGAATGGTACAAAATGATGAAGTATAGAGTATAGGACATGCATATCATTTCATTATTTTGATTGTCTTATTATGAATGGATTTGATAAGTCGTTGATATTATACACTTGACTGTTTTTGGAGATTGTGATAATTTGATTGTTTCCGTGTTCTCCTCGTGTATTTTATACTGTTACAGAATTTCGATACTCACCCCTCATTGTTTGTGTTTGGTGTTTGCGACGGACGCAAACAAGTTGTAAGTTGCAGGTGATGACTAATACCATCAGAGAGGCGGAAGCCGTCATGTCTTGGAGACTCTATTTATATGCATTGTATTGACGTTATTTTGAGTATTTTTATTTTGGGAATTCCCGCTCTGATAGTGACATCGGGTAGGGACCTTATTCACACAACTCGGTCTTTCATGAACGCAACAAACACATTGAGATTGATTGTCATCTTACTCGTCATCTTCTTCAGTATGGAACCATTACTCTACCGTTTGTCTCTT
Organism: Cicer bijugum; assembly: GCA_037974875.1. Classification (NCBI taxonomy): domain Eukaryota; kingdom Viridiplantae; phylum Streptophyta; class Magnoliopsida; order Fabales; family Fabaceae; genus Cicer; species Cicer bijugum. Next base: position 75,014 of record JBBPBT010000888.1, on the reverse strand, counting down.
CTTCTTTACAGATTGCTGATTTATTCACAAAGATGCATATCATTTGTTCAATCACACAATTTAATTATTAATCAAGTAGTTCGACCATATCATTTAATGTTCAATTCAAATAAATTTCTAAAGATGCGGTTGCACATACAAAATACAAAATATAAAGTATTTTTTTGGTAAAATTGAACAGCATTCAAAATACTATAAGAAATTTGTATTTAGGGGATCTTATTAAAATTAAATACATTGTTTACTAAAAGTTTAGAAATGAAAACAAAAATTAAGAAGTTTGAATGAAGTGAAAACAAGAATTTAGATGTTTGATTGTTGAACTTTTTCTTTTGTGGAAAAAATGGGAGAGTAAGATTAATAGTTCTTTCTTTTTGAGAAGAAGAAAATATATATATATTTTTTTTAATGTTGTTTTGGTCTTGGTAAAGTGAGTTTAACATCTTAGTGATTAACAATGTCTTCAAAACTAACAAAATTATAAAAGATATTTAGGGACAAGAGTTAAAGACTTAAAGTGATTAACAATGTATTAATTAAAGAATTTTAAAATATTTTTTTAGACCTTTCAATTTTAGGGACTAAATGAAGGTTTACTCTAAAATAATTATTTTTAATTCTCTCAAAAATTTATATTCTTTCGATCTTACCAATAATATTGACTCGTTTATTTATTTATTATTATTTTTGACCGGCATTGAAACATAGTAATATTATACATATGCTTGTAAGTAAGTGAACAGTGGAATCAAAATAATTTGAGAACCACGACAAACCACATCACAAAAACATATTTTGTATGCAAATAACTATCATGATACAAACAATTGAAAGCAAGGGTCTCGAATATCAATCAATATAAATATAGGTAAATTCCGTATGAATGTATAGTTTTGTGTGCAGACTCCTTATATATATATGTTGGCTTTATTTCTTGAGAGGATACAAATTATTGAGTTTGATGATGATGGAATTAGATGATCAGATTTCTATTTAGATTAATATTTGGTATTTGAGTGTATACTTATTCTATGTGGTTATTAATTTTGTGTATAGTCTCCTTTAAAAAAATACATGTTCCAATATCTATAAAATTATTTTGCGAATATTTTTATTCTATCTTGAGACTAAATATTTTTAATTGTCTTTAATTTATAAATTTTTTAAATGATTTTTTTAAACATGTTTAGAATATTATAAAAAAAATTTACTAAAATTTAATATATTTTAATTTGAGATTAATTAAATATGATTTTTTAAAATATTATAAAACTATTTTCATGATAATTATGAAATTTTAAATGAAATAAAAACTTTACTATTTTTTAAAATGCAAAAGGAACATTTATATTAATAAGCACATCCAAACACATGATGTACAAGAATGAGAAGGTATAGTTAGAAGCTATATAAAAAAAATTAAAAAATATGAGAGCACCAAATCAAGATATATATATATATATATATATATATATATATATATATATATATATATATATATATATATATATATATATATATATAGCCTCACCATAACTAAACAATATGCTTTCACTACTATAACCCATCACACTAAACCAATTCCTAATACATTGAAGCACTTCTCACCTTAACAAACACCATTCCCTTCATGAATTCAAAAATATAATTATTTAGATATAATTAATTCAAATATTTTTTTATAGAGGTCCAATTACCCAATTGATTTATTTTATCTAATTTGGTTTTATCACACAGAATAACAAATAATTTAATAACTCGACCAATAATTTAATATCTTCATCAAACTCTACTCACAAACAATTCATATTAAGATGTATAATTTGTCTAAGCCAATTTTCTTATATTTTGACAGAAATTTGACCATACATGACAGATAGACAAATATTATAAATTTAAATTTAATCATATCTTTGAAATATTTGTCAAAAAAAGTAAAAATTTAATATAAAAAACATCACATTTTTAATAATTTAATATCTTCATCAAACTCTTCAATGGTAGCAAGGGTAGGTTCAGATATTTCCTGATCACTCGAGGGTGTATTGTGGAAAGGCAACTTGATTTATTGGACTCTATTTTTGAGCCATTGTTGATAGGGTTCTTTTGTGCTGAAACTTCTGCATCCAAGTACTTTTCCTTTTCTAATGATCTTTTCCCAAGCTCGACTTATCCTTTGCAACATCGGTGGGTCTTCTATACCCGTATTATGCAAAATAAAAGCTTCCAACGACTTATCATCTGGTTTTTCCAACATAGGGTAGCCAAGTTGTCTCAAAACTACCGCAAGATTGTAATTAATACATCCTTTGGTTCCCATGAGAGGCACATTTGGGAAATCTCCGCATTGACATATTACTTCCTCCACCCCTTGTTCTCTATGATACCATGAAATTGTGTCTCCGGTAAGGCTAGCTATACTCTGAGTCCATTCACGATTATTTTTAATTCCAATTTGATACCCTCTCTTGAACATATGAGACATGAACCAGGTATACAACACTAGAGCACAACACAAAACTGTTCCTCCTTTCTTCTCATGTCGCATATGTATAGAGTAATATACATCAGCAAGATTCGCGGGAACTGGATTTTGATTATATTTGTTAAAAGCTAAGAAGACATTGATGGCAGCAAAATCTACAAAATTATCAAGGTTTGGGAATAAAACCATACCATAGATAATCAGAGCCAATACATCTACAAAAATACTCCATTCTTTTTTAGCGGCTAAATCATTGCACTTTTGCTCTAGATATTTTCTTGAAAATCCATGAACGGATCCTTTTTCCTCTTTTGTACTGGCCAACTCTCTTACGTTGATTTTCAATACTACAGATATTGCATCCAAACTTGGTGGTTGCCCAGTATATCGATAAGGATTTCTGTTCTCTATGGGGTAACCCAATATTCGTTCAAATTCCTCTAATGTCAGAGCCAACTGAAAGTCTTTAAAGGTGAAACATCTTAAGAGAGGGTCGTAATACTGAGGCAAAGCCGTGAGGGCCCCTATTTGCACATTTACTACCAAGAGGTTTAGGATCTTCCCATATTTGAGAAAGTAACTATCATGTTGTACAGTTTTCATTTGATTGCTGATGTCTCTTAAACTTTTCAAATCAAGTTGCTTGAACTTTAAAAGTAAAGTTTTTTTGTTTTTTTTTTTTTTTTTCTGATCCCATTGTCTACTTTAATTTAACACGTGACTAAGATTCTTATGATTCCCCAACAATCCTGAAAATTGATGCAAAATGCCGATTTATTTTGAAAAGAAACAATGTCATGAGATATGAATTCAATTATGTAGAATGACAATTGTGAATATATAACATTTTGAATGAATGTATGAGGTATTTTACCTATATAAATATTCTTATGATGAAAGGGTCTATTGGCTTATGCAGTGAAATTCTCAAAAGGGTGGCTCTAAAGTTTTAGACACAATTCCTAGAGCCATTAATCTTATTTTAGAATATTGTCAACAACAATAGGTAAACTATTTGGAGTGACAATGCCCTCAATAAGATCAAACTCTAGGTGAGATTTTCATGCTAACCAAACAGGATGTACACCCCGAAGGCTACCACTACACAACCTCGAATCTAAACTTAAGTTTTGTTCAAACCGGGGTTTCTTGCTAAAAGTGTAGGGTGTGAAATAAGTATAATTTAATAACTCCATGACGATAATAAAACATATATACATAATAAATAAATAAATAGATTAATAAATAAATAAATAAATGAATATATAAATAAATAAATGAATAAATAAATGAATAAATAAATAAATAAGAATAATCAACAAGCTTAAAAAATATTATAATGCCAACTAATACTTATTAAGAAATAATAAACTCATATAATAAAAGAAAATAAAAAACAAATAAAAATAAAAATAAAAAGTTAAAAATTATGCACAATTAATTTATTAGGTCTGACTCTCTAAAATCTCCCCAGTGGAGTCGCGAATTGTCGCGGCCTAAAATTTCGAGTGTTTCTCGAATTCAATGGAGTTGCCACCAAAATTTATTTTAAAATAGAGAAAATATTGGGAAAGCCTTAAAAAAAAATGGTCTTTGAAACCAAATTTGAGTTTGGGAGTCGATTATGCGTAGGGAAGGTATTAGCATCCTACGACATCCGTTAAAAATGGTTACCTATAATTAATTGTACAAAATTAATTTTAACTTAAGTATATTTATTTTTCTTTATTATTAAATATGAATAACAATCATTACTATTTTTAAAATATGATTTTGAAATAAACACGTACTTAACAAATAAAGGACAAAAAAAAAAGAAATTTTTATTTATGTGCTTAACAAGAATGTGATCTTGCTCCTACGTATCTCTCGGTGCGATGGAGAAATGAAAGCTACGTATTTCTTGGATAGAAAATGTTGATGTGTTTTTTAACAAAAATGGATTTTGTTATATTTAAAAGTATTTTGACAAGAAAAGAAAAATAATGTCTGACTTAAAAAAATACTTTAAAATACGAGTTTTATGACTATCAAGTTGTACAACTTGTGTCTCAAAAAACTCAAAGAATTAAAAGATGTTCCATCTAATTAATCCCTTTTTAACAATATTTTAAATTATGTTTTCGGTTTATATAAAAAAAAAACACCAAGTTGTACAATATGTGTCTTAACAACTCAAAGATAAAAATAATACTACATCAAATTTAGGACTATCAAGTTGTACCACTTGTGTCCTAACAACTCAAAGATTAAAAGATGTCACATCTAATTAATCTTTCAAAATTCGATTACAAATTATATTTGTTTTTTTTTAAAAATAAATAAATTAATGTTAAATATGAAATAAGTTTAAATAATTCTGCAAAACAAAGTCAGTAGTAAACACACAAAAAATGGTAAAAAAAAATACATGGACTTGTAATATGATCTATTAAATAAATAAACAAACATTTTAATAATAGAAAAAACATATTCAAATGTAAACTCTTTCAAAATAACTTTTATGTAAATAAGTGATTGAAACAAATCTCATTTTTATATTAAATAGCACAATCCAAAGTTAAAAAAAAAAAAAAAAAAGAAAATCGATTAATACCACTCATAAATAAAATAAATAATGTTTATTATCATTTAATACATCCATAATTATTTATAATAAATAGAAATTAAATGAAAATTATAGCAGAATTTTTATTAATTAAATGGAATAAAGTGATGGAAATATAAGTGGCAAGGCTATAGTGACTAGCTAGGAAAGCAACGTGAAGTCCAACACTCTAGCAAGCCATGAAAGCAAGTGTTAAATCCAAACAGCCTGGCAAATGGTTGGCATAAAGCAAAGATGTTTGAAAAGATGGCATAAAATGGAAACCGTAGCTGAGCATCAACAAGTCCAATTTTAAGCTATATTAACATTATAAAAAAATGATTTCAGCCAAAAACAACATTCACACAACCAAAACAAAACTCCTTCTTTCAAATAAATTAAATCTAGTTTTAAATTTTAGCTTCCAATCTAAGCAGTAAACATGAAGATAATGAGAAGATACATGCCTTTCCAGATACCGATGAAGACAGATACGGTGGTTCGTGGTGGAAGTTGAAACAATGGTGATGCTTTCTGTTTCTTCTTCTTCTCTTTCTGTTTTTGTGTTTTTCATCAATATTAATCTCAGATCTCTTCCTCCTTTTTTCTCTGATAGGATGTATTTATAGAGTTTTATATATGTTTAGTTGTTTTCTTGCTTGCCTTGGTCCTTCTCCATCAATGTCCTGTTTGACGTTTCGTTCTCTTCCCTCATCATCTGCATTTTTCTGCACCTTTGATGCCTTCATAATTTTAGATTATTTTTTCTGATCTATTCATTGCTGAGCTTTTATTTGTCTTTTAGTTTCTTTTTTTTTTTTAAACTCAAAAATCTGTCTCTTTGTTCTTATCATGTGTGCAAAGGCTGACTAGTAAAAAAAATATATTTTTTTGTTTCTCCAATTAGTTAAAATAGGTACAGATGTATCAGTGAGCATGGCTTGTGCAACAATGATAGTCATCATCAACATAACAGGGTTTGACAGTGAACAAAGGCAACAATAGACAAAACACAGGCAAAACTGGAAACAACTGGCTTGATCTGATTTAATTTTTATTGTAATCTAAATTTGGCTTTATTCTTGGTTTGTAATTTGATTTGGTTTTAAAACTCTAATTAGATCTGAAATTGTAAATTTATGATGCATAATGAAATTATTTATTGTAATTATTTTTATTTCCTTTTTTTAAATACATATTTTCTTTTTTATATCTATTTCGAAATAGACAAAATTAGGGTAGTACAGTTGCCCCTATTTAATTATATTTTACTTAAAAAATATGAAAATATGAATAACAATGGTATTCGTTTTCATGTTATCAGTTAAAAGATAAGTAAATATAAGGACCCAAAATTTGTCCAGTAACAAACACATGTATTAAAGTGCCCTTGAAATGTTAAAGTGGGAATGATGCACAATTTTTTAGATGTGCAAAATGATCGTCTTTAGATTAATCACCGATGCGTAGATCGAGATAAATAAAGATGATTGTCTTCGGATTGGTTATCGACGCATAGTGTAACACCCCGATATTTAACAGTGCGAGTGTATTTTTTTTAAAACAAATTCATAAAAACGAAGAACTAAAGAAGAAAATACTTTTGGATAAATAGTTTAGTCGTAACATAACGACAAAAGCCAACAATATTTACAAGCAGCGGAAATTGTTTTTGAAATACAAACTCAAAGTATTTACACGACAAAATACATCGGGGCTATGAGACCTATCAGACATAGCTCATACCCCTAGAGTATTCTCGGCAGACACCTGTACAAAATGATACAAGGACCCATCAAAATAAAAGTCAAGCTGACAATATGAGGTATATGTACAACCTTTAAAATTGAAATAAATACATCCACAAAAGAAAGACAACTAAACTCTATACAACCCTCTAATCTGATCATGCTATAAAAACTACACAACCCGGATGATCTCTCCACGCGCCCCACAAGATCCTCTTGACACAGCTTTGGTTAGGTATGACTAACTACTTTCCCTTCTCCAGGGTGCTAACCGGTAGGATGATCCTGATTCTCATCAGAGGGCAAAGCCCAAATTTCCACAATAATTGTAAAGGTCACCAACCGAAATTAACAAATATCACAGAGCAAAATTCTTATATTTTCAAATGCTCAAATGAACCTTTCGTCTTAGCATACTCCTCGAAAGGGTTTTCATATGTCCAAAAATGCATAAACAATGTTGAAAAATGAAGTTTTGACAAACTACATTATCATAGTCGAATACAACTGAGAAAATGCAGATTTTCAATTCTAAAATGGCTCTAAATCAATTAACACTTCAAACATTAATATTAACAATTATGAACACATAATTAACACTTCAAACATTAATGTTAACAATTATGAACACATAATTAACACCAAATTAATCTCCACAAATTCACACCAAAATCATACATCGAACATTCATTAAATCAATTATGAACATATAATTACATCAAAACTTATTCAAGTCAACTTCACACCTTAAAGCAATTACAACAAATCACCACAATAACCGAATATGTATTTACAATCATCATAGTATAACAAACATGACTCACATGCCAGAAACTCTAAAGCAATGTGTATATGCCAAAATGCATGATTCCGAAATTCGAAACCAAAACCGTTCTCGAAGGGCGGAAATCATAATTGTACAGCCTCTCACAGACCAATACTAATTACCAAGGTGCAATCTCTCACAGATCAGCATGATTTACTAGCGTGCAGTTGCTCACAGACCAGCACGACATACAAGAGTGCAGTCGCTCACAGACCAACACAATTTTCTAGAGAGCAATCACTCACAGATCATCACATTCCAGAGTGCAATCTCTCACAGATCAGCATGATTTACTAGCGTGCAGTCTCTCACAGACCAGCACGACATACAAGAGTGTAGTCGCTCACAGACCAACACAATTTTCTAGAGTGCAATCGCTCACATATCAACATATTCTAGAGTGCAATCTCTCACAGATCAGCACGACGCGACAATCCCTGCAAGGATAAGATGAACCAACAATTCACATGGCATCATCTCGTGGCCCATCACGGTCACCACCAAGTCACACATAAATTTCATCTCAAAAATTCGTAATATTAATTATGAACACATCAATTTCACCTAACATAAATCACCAAATTTCCAAACATTAATCACCATACTCAATCTCTAAAATTTTCAACCATAATCACCACAACAAAATTAATATATCAGAATTCTCCCCACCGCTAACTCGGTGCTAACGATCTCGATTCCTTTTCGAGACTCAAGGAGCTAACTACATAAACATGAATATTTATAGCAGTTGGTTCACAATAAAACTAATCAAAACACAACAAAATTCCAAAAGTAAATCTTTCTCACACACCAAAGTTTTAAAACCAAATAATCTATATTATTTACTTAAAACTAAATAAAACAAATATCATCAAAATTTCCCATACAGACACTCGACTATTAAAGCATCAAAATTTTTGAGTTAATAAAATACTGTAAACTTTTTTTCTTTTTAAACTCAATCAAAGAGTAATTAAAAGAGTAACATTTTAAACTCTAACCATTTTTAATTTCAATCTATCTTTTTGCTCAGACTATTTAACTTAGTTAAAATTTGGACTTTTTCACAACTTTCACAACGTTAATTTTTTTTGTAAAATTTCAATTTCAGTTAAACTCATTTGATTGAAAATAACTCATTACATAACTCAAACTCTTTAACTTAGTTAAAATTTGATCTTTTTCACAACTTTAACAACTCTAAATTTTTCGTAAAATTTCAACTTCAGTTCAAACACATTTATTTGAAAATAACTCATTACGTAACTCAAACACATCCAATTTAATTACCTCCATTTCACACCAAATTCAATCAATTCAATTCCACAACACACATATAGCACCTCAATTAAATTTCAACAATTCAAACATAACTCACCCAATTTCAAATTTCCACATTTTTACACATAAACTACCAAATTTCATCAATTCATATTCTTCAAAATTCACAAATAAATCACATCTCAAAAATTCATAATAATAATTATGAACATACAAATCACATCAAACTTGAATCACCACAAACCACTCCTCAAATTTAAATTCCACTAAATTAAACATAATCACATTAAACTAATTTTTCACAAAATCACACCTCAAATACATAAAATTTCATTTCCAAAAAATCACAAATAATGTCCTAAATGCAAACTAAAAGTTTGGAAGGAGCCCTTACCTCCATTATAGCTTTAACAACCGATTACGGCACCGCGGTTAATTCTGGTAAAATTTAAGTTCGTGACGTCGCGTTGAAAACTAGCTCACTAGCACCGCAGCATGGAGGTGAGCAATTTTCCCTTTTATCTCTTTGCGAAACGAAGCTTAGATCTAGAAGAAAATCGAAGGTTTATATTTGTGGGTTTTTGGTTTAGTGAACTGAGGAAGAAGAAAGAATTTCTCGTAGGTTTTCTGTTTTCCTTCTGTTTCCTTGCTTCCTTGCTTTCTTATATATATATATATATATATATATACATACTTTACTTAATATATATATTAAAATTTTCAGCAACCCGGGGTATTTTTATCAAAACTGCCCGGTATTAAATTTTTCGTAACCTAATTAAATTATTCTATAACAATAATTTAAATCGGGTCTGAAGATATATATATATATATATATTAAAATATATATAAATATTAAAAGTATTATTAACTCTAATAAAATATGATTTTAGTATTTTATTCCCGAAATTAAAATTCAATTGTGCTAAATGCCTAAGCAATTTAACACCAAATACCCTAAAATCACATAAATTAGAATTTAGAAAATTAAGGATTTTACACGTAGATCGACAGAAATGAAGGTGATCGTCTTCGGATTGGTTGCCGATGCATAGATCTATAGAAATGAAAATCATTGTCTTCGAATTGGTTACCGATGCGTGGATCTATAGAAATTAAAAATGATCGTCTTTGGATTGGTTACCGATGTGTAGATCTATAGAAATGAAAAATGACCGTCTTCGGATTGGTTACCGATGCGTAGATCTATAGAAATGAAAGTGATCGTCTTTGGATTGGTTATTGATGCGTGGATCTATAGAAATTAAATATGATCGTCTTCGGATTGGTTACCGATGCGTAGATCTATAGAAATGAAAATGATCGTCTTCTGATTGTTTACCGATGCATAGATCTATAGAAATGAAAGTGTTTGTCTTCAGATTGTTTACCGATGCGTAGATTGTAATTGGTCCAATCTTGAAGGTGGATAAAGAGGGGAAATAAGTATGTGATATTTGCAATTCGGATGATAAGGTATGAATGATTCATCCATGTGTGATGCATTGAGTATAGGTAAAGTGTCAATGAAGATGCATGGATCATGTGAGTATGAGTAAATTATGTATGGTTTATGTGTCATGCATTATAGATAAATTTTTATGCTTTTATTTGATTCCCCGATCCTTATGCTTTTCTCCATCCCAAGATTCAATGGATGAATAAAGACAAATATTGTTTCCACATGATGACTCTTCGTATCTATCGAATGACCGCTTTTTTCGAAGTAAAGCAAAAATCTATTGTTTAAAATGAATACCCTCACTATTATTCTTCACACACTCATATATCTTGAGAACCAAACGAGTTCCCGTGTATATTTTCAAGTGTCAAAATGTTTAAAATATTTTTATATTTTCACATATTTCAAATTCCAACATTTATTATTATAAAACAACATTTGAAACAATAGAACACTCAATAATGAAACTAGATAGGTATATAAAGAGTGTAACGTACAACATCGAATGATAATAATGGAAAATGTACATTCGTTACATTCAAAGCAAAACAATTGAGGTAGGGGTTACAATGTGGGGACGAGTATGTTTAATTTAGGTGGAGACATAACAAACGCTAGTCATTCTTGTAATTTAGGAATCCTAATAATCAGCTTCCAAGAATATTAATTGCCCCAGATTAAAATGCTTGATTTTTTTGTATCCCTAACTTTTGCATGGACTGCTCTTCCAAGTTTCCAATCCATCGGGATGCTCTAAGTTTTTGCCTAGGTCGCCTTTTCAGGTTTTCAACCTTGCGAGCCAATCATTTTTTTTAAGCATAAAATTTTTTGACTGCATCTGTGATACCCCGTTTTTCAAAGCGAGGGTGTATTTTTTTTTTCAAAAGAAATTAAAATAAAACAGAGAAATAAATAAGGTAACACATTTGGATAAGTAATTAAGTCATTAAAATTTACAAGCAGCAGAAAAAGTTCTCAATCCATGAATTCAAAATATTTACCTAACAAAAGTGGTACAGTCTTCCAGTTTAAAAATAAACGCAACCCAAAAGAAAGACATCCGTTCCCTCTGTGTCAACCTAGTCTGATCATTTTACAAAACAACTAAACACCCTGAGTGGTCTCCACGCTCCCCGTGAGATCCTCCTAGCATAGCTCCAATCAAGCATTCCCATCTACATTCCCATCCGTAGGGTACGAACCGGTAGGATCATCCTGGCTCTCATCTGAGGGCAAAGCCCAGATTTCCACAATAGTTGTAAAGGGTCACCAACCAAAATTAACAGTTAACACATAACATTTAAGTTTTCAAATGCATAAAATATCCTCTCAACTAAGCATGCACCTTAAAAGGATTTTTCATATGCGAAGAGTTCATATAATGCTTGCCAAATATAAATGAAATCAAATAAAGATCTCCAAATATCAAGTAATATATAACTGACCAAAACATTGATAAATCAATTGAGCAATCAATTATCCAACTCAAAATAAGATTTTCCACTAAGCCAATCGATTGGGCCAATCAAACATGCTATCACACAATTCCAAACAAAACACTTAGCACTTATAACGCAATCGCTACAACATCATGAGTTTCGAATTAGTATTGCAATCAAACATGCTATCACCAAATTCCAAAACATAACACTTAACACTTATAACACAATTACTACAACATCATGAGTTTCAAAATAGTATTGCAATCAAACATGCTATCACCAAATTCCAAAACATAACACTTAACACTTATAACACAATACCCACACGAACAAGATGAACCAACAATTCACAATTTACCAGGGTGTAGTCTCTCACGGACAAACACCTGTGTAGTCTCTCACAGACAAACACCTGTGCAGTCTCTCACGGACAAACACCAGTGCAGTCTCTCACGGACAAACACAATTCACCAGGGTGTAGTCTCTCATGGACAAACACCTGTGCAGTCTCTCACGGACAAGCATAGTTCACCAGGGTGTAGTCTCTCATGGACAAACACCTGTGTAGTCTCTCACGGACAAACACATTTTTCCAAAAACGTAAATCGTAAACGTACCACCTATCACGGGTCAGTACTGTTTACCGAGGTGCCACCTATCACAGGTCTGCACGATTTACCAAAAAGCGTAAACCATAAACGTATTGCCTATCACGGGCCCGGACCGTTTACCAAGGTGCCACCTATCACGAGTCTGCACGGTTTACTAAAACAAACATTAAGTAAACAAGACATTAAGAGATTCCCCATTCTTAATACTTATTTAACTTAAACGATTTTCAAAACAAATATTAAGAAACGAGACATTAAGAGATTCCCCATTCTTAATACTCATTTAACTTAAACGATTTTCAAAACAAACATTAAGTAAACAAGACATTAAGAGATTCCCCATTCTTAATTCTCATTTAACTTAAACGATTTTCACAACCAAACACACATTAAGTAAACAAGACATTAAGAGATTCCCCATTCTTAATACTTGTTTAACTCTAATGGTTTTCAAATTCCACACAGAACAAACTCAACCATATTCACAAATTTATTACATAATTCACGCTAAAACACAACAATTTATTTCTCCACAAAATCATTTTCACGACGACATTAAGTAAACGCAGATATTTAATGATTCCCCATTCTTAATACTCATTTAACTTAACGATTTTCAAAACAAAACATTAAGCAAACAGAAATATTAAGAGATTCCCCATTCTTAATACTCTTATAACTTAAACGATTTTCCAAAACAAACATTAAGTAACCAAGACATTAAGAGATTCCCCATTCTTAACGCCCTGTTAACTTAAACGATTTCCAAAACAACATTAAGTAACCAAGACATTAAGAGATTCCCCATTCTTAACGCCCAGTTAACTTAAACGGTTTTCAAAACAACATTAAGTAACCAAGACATTAAGAGATTCCCCATTCTTAACGCCCAGTTAACTTAAACGATTTTCAAAACAACATTAAGTAACCAAGACATTAAGAGATTCCCCATTCTTAACGCCCAGTTAACTTAAACGATTTTCAAAACAACATTAAGTAAATAAGTCATTAAGAGATTCCCCATTCTTAAGACTCATTTAACTTAAACGATTTTCACCAAACTCACATTAAGTAAAAAATACATTAAGAGGTTCCCCATTCTTAATACTCGTTTCACTTAATGGTTTTCAAATTCCGCACAAAACAAACTCAAACATACTTTCACATTCAATCCGTAATTCACACCAAATCATTTTTCCACACAAACCACACAAACCACATCTCAAATTCTATAATTATCAATTATGAACACGTCGAATACGACGACATAAATCAACGCAATCCATCACTCAAAAACAACAGATTTCATTTACTCAAAATCATACATAAATGAGGTAAATTCATTTTCCATGAAACATTCATTAATATCACCAAAACCCCACATTTGAATTTCTCCCATAAAGCATTAATTCATTTTTCCCAAATCAACACTTTAAGTCATGAGCTTCCCTGATCAAGTTTTTGATTTAATTCCCAAACATACAGTACACATGAAATATTTGCTTTATCTAATGTTTTGAATTGAGAAACATTTCAGGCAAACATGAAGACACCACACACATGGAACAATAGATTGCAACTCAAGGAATCAACCAAAGTTGGAAGATGCACTTGAGGAAGATGCAAAATTGTTTAGTGGTATTAGGTGTCAAAGTATCAAGTTGAGTAGACTAATCGCTAGGGTCTCACACTTAAGTCCTTGCCAATGAACTTTTATCGTTCATTCATGTTTTATGAAACTCAACTCTGAAACAATCGTATAGACAATCGATTGAATGGTTCATCAATCGAATGGCACATAGACTGTTAAAAATAACTGAGGTTTGTAACAGGCTCACTCGATTGTCTACTCGATTGCACAATGGATTGACACTGAAGTTTGAGTTACAGAGATCACTCAGTTTATGCCAACTCGATTGACCACTCGATTGTCCACTCGATTGGCAACTTGATTGTTTGCAGTATCTGAGTCACTTTGACCACGATACTCGATTGACATATCGATTGATGCTATTTTTCAAGTTACAGTGAGCACCCAGTTTTGGCCAACCCGATTGCTCACTCAATTGAAAGGAAATTATAGCATCAGGTCTGAGTCACTTTGATCACGACACTCGATTGACAAATCGAGTGATGCTATTTCTCAAGTTACAGTGAGCACCTAGTTTTGGCCAACTCGATTGCTCATTCGATTGAAAGGAAATCATAGCATCAGGTCTGATTCAGAAATTGAATGAATCGATTGTCCAATCAAGTGAAGCTTATATATTTCAAGTTTCCAGAAACACAGGACATACGACACTCGATGCAGCAATCGACTATGCCTTTATAAACTCGATTGGGAAATCGACTGTCCTGGTGTTTTCCTTGAATATATATAAGACGTTTCAATCATTTTAAAAAAAACTCTTGCACAAAAACTTTTGAAAATTTTTAGAATATTTTGCTCCCAATTCTTGCATACCTCTGAAAACACTTTGAAAGAAAAGTTTCACAACACACAAAAATATTCATTGGCAAATCAATTCTTTGTGTGACGCTAGAGTGATTGAATACAATTCTTGATACTTCTTTTCTTTGTCCATGTAAAAGACAATTCTTTGTAATTGAAGTTGTAGAAAATCCAGTTTGGAAACTGGTGGCTATCCTTGTTGGTGTGATATCATCAAGAGGAAGTTTTACTTTGATCTTGTGTGAGTTTGGGGATAAACTACAAGGATCGAGTGGTGACAAGATAGGAGTGAAGGGAGTTAGATTGATAGGTCGTGTAGAAGACTGGAAAATCTGTAAAAGTACTCGAATTCATTCTATAGCAAAAGGCTAAAATCACATTGTGATTTCGGGACTGGATGTAGGTCGTTAGATTAACGGCTGAACTAGGATATATCGCGGTGCAATCTTTCTTATCCCTTCTCTTTAATTTTCAGTATTGTATACCTGCTTATTCTTGTATGCTTCTTGATAATTTTGTATGTGATTTTAAATTTCCGCTGTGTATGGTTTGTATGAAGGTTGCATGATTAATTTGGGAACTATGTCGAACTAGTTGGATTTGATCTTAATTCTCTAGTTGTTAATCAAAAGAAGTCATAGTTTTCCAACAATTGGCATCAAGAGCCTAACTTTTTTAGAGAAAAACTCATAAAAGAAAATGACTTCTTTAGATTTCCTAGGAGAAGGAGCATCTCTAACCAGACTCCCTGCCTTTAATGGTACAACATACATGTACTGGAAAGAAAGGATGCTTATCTTTCTGGAAGCATGTGGGCTGGACATTTTAGATGCAGTGGAAAATGGTCCTTACGTGCCCAAAATTTTAGGCACTGAAGGATCATCATGCATCATCAAACCAAGAGCTGATTGGTCTGATGATGACAAAAAGAAAGTTGGTTACAATGCTAAAGCAAAGAATATTATAACATCAGCTTTAAGTGCAGAAGAATTCTTCAGAGTGTCAAACTGCAAGACTGCAAAGGAAATGTGGGACACATTGCAAGAAACACATGAAGGTATTACAGATGTCAAACGGGCAAGAACAAATACACTTATGCACGAGTATGAACTTTTCTGCATGAAGAAAGACGAATCTATAAATGATCTACAAACAAGATTCACTCACATTATCAACAATCTACATGCCCTGGGAAAAGTTGTGGATAATGAACAACATATAGGAAAAGTTATGAGGTGTTTGTCAAGGGAATGGCAGCCCAAGATAACTGCTATTGCTGAGTCCAAAGATCTTGCCAATATGACCATAGCAGCACTGTTTGGAAAGCTTCATGAACATGAGATGGAATTACACAGATTAAATGAGACAGAGCAATCAAACAGAAAAAACAAAGGACTTGCACTGAAGACTCAAACTCACAAAGCAAAATCTGAACCAGATTCAGAAAGCTCAGAAAGTGAATCAAGTGAAGAACCTGAGATAGGTATGTTGGTCAGAAAATATAAGAAGTTTCTGAAAAAGAAAGGAGGCCAGTCAAGAAAACAGGCCACATCAGAACTGAGTGTTACAAGCTGCAAAACTGAAACAAGCCTATGAAGACTAAGGGCAAGGATCAACAGCCTTCAAACAGGAAAGCTTATGTTGCCTGGAACGACAATGATGAAGATTCATCTGAAGAATTAGAAAATGAAGAAGCTAACTTGTGTCTTATGGCTAACACTGATTCAGAATCTGACAGTGAGGTAAGTACTACATCTAATCCATCTTATGATGAACTTCTTGATGCCTTTAATGAATTGCATGCTGAATATGTTAGTGTACTCAAACAACTGATTAGTACTAAGAAACAACTAGAAGAAAAATGCATGCAATATGATGAAGTTAATTTGAAGCATGAGTCTCTTAAGGACACAAATGAAAAACTGAAAAAAGAAACTCATGAACTGAAATGTGATGTAGCTAAGTTCAACAGTGGTAAAAACAACTTAGACATACTTCTTAGAAATCAGAGAAATCTAGATGTTAAAACTGGACTTGGCTATAAACAAAACATTCATGTGAAATGGCATCAGGAATTTGTTAAATCTAAACAAATGTATGATAACTTTACTAGACCAAATCATAAGCCATCCCCTGCTGTTGTGTGTCACTTTTGTTGCAAAAGGGACATAAGGTGTTTAATTGCAAACTGAAAAAACGTGCCAACAGAGGATGGAGACAAATTTGGAAAGTTAAGGAACCATCATTTGAAACTAACCCCCCAGGACCCAATTTGCAGATATGCTTGGCATCCAGGAATCAATCATGGTATCTAGACAGTGGATGCTCCAAGCATATGACTGGAGACAAGTCCAAGTTCTTGTCTCTGAACTTAAAAAGTGGTGGTTTTGTCAAATACGGAGATAACAACAAAGGGAAGTTCCTAGGCATTGGAGATATA
The DNA here is from genome assembly GCA_037974875.1 of Cicer bijugum. Lineage (NCBI taxonomy): Eukaryota > Viridiplantae > Streptophyta > Magnoliopsida > Fabales > Fabaceae > Cicer > Cicer bijugum. The sequence continues at coordinate 57,680 of JBBPBT010000888.1, read as the reverse complement.
GGAAACAACTCAACTGCTATTATCATGGACGTTTTATTTGTTGAAGGTCTGAAACACAACTTACTAAGCATTAGTCAGCTGTGTGACAAAGGGTTTAAGGTAAACTTTACTTCCATATCCTGCACACTTGAGTATAAGGAAGTTGAAGGTATGAAACTGACAGGTAAAAGAGTTAATAATATTTACATGATAGATTTTGATTCTTTACCTGCAAATGATATTTGTTGCTTGTTGTCTAGTGCTGATGAGAGCTGGCTGTGGCACAAGCGAGTGGCTCATATTCATATGGACCACTTGAACAAGCTTGTTAGTAAGCAGCTAGTCTTAGGTCTCCCAAATAGGAAATTTTCCAAGGATAGGCTGTGTGACTCCTGTGAGAGGAGTAAGCTGGCTAAATCCTCTTTCCTCCCAATAAACTTGGTTCAAACCAAGAAGGTTTTAGAGTTGGTGCACATGGACCTGTTTGGTCCATCTCAGGTTAGGAGTTTTGGAGGAAACCTATATGGCTATGTTTTGGTAGATGATTACACTAGGTTCACATGGACATATTTTCTTACTCACAAGAGTGAGGCATTCTCAACTTTTAAGAAATTTGCTGCTTTGGTTCAAAATGAGAATAACCAGAAAATCATATCCATAAAAAGTGATCATGGAGGTGAATTCCAAAATGATGCTTTTCAAACCTACTGTGAACATCATGGTATCAAACACATATTTTTAGCCCCTAGAACTCCACAGCAAAATGGAGTAGTAGAGAGAAAGAATAGATCCTTAGAAGAGCTTGCTAGGACCACGCTTATGGATTCTAATCTTCCTAAGTATTTTTGGGCTGATGCCATTAACACTGCTGCTCATGTAGTGAATAGGGTTCTTATTAGACCTATACTTATAGAGACTCCCTATGAGTTATACAAAGGGAGAAAGCCTAACATCTCCTACTTTAGGATTTTTGGGTGTAAGTGCTTTGTGTTAAACAATGGCAAGGGACATCTAGGTAAATTTGATCCAAAGGCAGATGAGGGTATATTTCTAGGCTATTCACAGGTTAGTAAGGCCTATAGAATCTACAATAAAAGAACCAAAACTGTAGAGGAGTCTGTGCATGTCAAATTTGATGAAAACTTGAACAACACTCTTTCTATAGTTGATAAATCTTTGGATGATATTGTGGATTCTGAACCTGTAGAAACCAGTGAGCCTGAACCTCCAACCAACCTTGACTATGTAGAACCTATTAGGGAAGATGATTTACCCAAAGAATGGAAGTTTGCCAAGAACCATCCCATAGACAACATTATTGGAGAGATTTCAAAAGGAGTTTCAACCAGAAAATCCCTTAGAGAGTTTTGCAACCTTACAACTTTTGTTTCTCAGGTAGAACCCAAAAACATTAAGGAAGCTCTTATGGACCATGACTGGATAGTAGCCATGCAAGAAGAACTCAATCAGTTTGAGAGGAACCAAGTGTGGACTCTTGTTCCAAGACCAGAGAATAAACATGTCATAGGAACTAGGTGGGTGTTCAGAAACAAAATGGATGAGAATGGTGTCATTACTAGGAATAAAGCTAGGTTAGTGGCCAAGGGTTACAACCAGGAAGAGGGAATAGACTATGATGAGACCTATGCCCCAGTAGCCAGACTAGAAGCTATCAGGATTCTGTTGGCCTATGCTTGTATAATGGATTTCAGATTATTTCAAATGGATGTTAAAAGTGCTTTTTTGAATGGAGACATTCAGGAGGAAGTCTTTGTAAGTCAAACTCCTGGTTTTGAAGATCCTAAGCTTCCAAATCATGTGTTTAAACTTACGAAAGCCATCTATGGCTTGAAACAAGCTCCAAGAGCTTGGTATGATTAGCTGAGCAATTTCCTTTTACAAGAAAATTTTTCAAGGGGAAATGTAGATAAAACACTTTTTATCAAAGGACAAGGAAAAGACATTTTATTGGTCCAAATTTATGTTGATGACATAATATTTGGATCAACAAATGATAAGCTTTGTAAAGAGTTTGAAAATACAATGAAAGGCAAATTTGAAATGTCCATGATGGGAGAATTGACTTACTTCTTGGGATTTCAAATCAAACAAAGCAAAAATGGCATTTTCCTTAGTCAATCAAAATATTGCAGTGATCTTTTAAAGAAATTTGATTTTAAAAATTTAAATCCATTGACACCCCTATGAGTCAATCCTGCTACTTAGATAAGGATGAATCGGGTAAAGCTGTAGATGTGACTGTGTTTAGAAGCCTGATAGGGTCCTTACTTTACCTAACAGCTAGTAGACCAGACATCATGTTTAGTGTGTGTATGTGTGCTAGATACCAGGCCAATCCTATGGAATCCCATCTCAATGCTGTTAAGAGAATCTTCAGATATCTCATAGGAACCAAAGATCTAGGTTTATGGTATCCTAAGGGATCTACTTGCACTCTAGTTGGTTATTCTGACTCTGACTTTGCTGGATGCAAATTGGACAGAAAAAGTTCCTCTGGTACTTGCCAACTCTTAGGGAACTCTCTTGTTTCTTGGCATAGCAAGAAACAAAACAGTGTAGCACTCTCAACTGCTGAAGCTGAGTATGTTGCTGCTGGTAGTTGTTATGCTCAAATTATTTGGATGCAGCAACACCTCTCTGATTTTGGTGTGGACCTAGGAACAATGCCTATTATGTGTGATAATACTAGTGCTATTAATATCACTAAGAACCCTGTCATGCATTCTAGGACCAAGCACATAGAAATAAGGCATCACTTCATTCAAGATCAATATCAACAGGGCAAGATTAAGTTGGAATATGTCAATACAACTGAGCAGTTGGCTGACATTTTCACCAAGGCCTTGCCTAAGGACAGTTTCTTTTTTATAAGAATGAAACTGGGCATCATTGATCCCAATGAAATCTGATCCTTATACCCAATTCGATTGCATAATCGAGTGTCCTGTGGCCAAATAAGAACTTTTCATTAAAAACTCGATTGCAAAATCGAATGTTTGATGAACAGTGCTTCATTTTGTCAAATTGGAAACACGATATTCGATTGCAACGTCGATTAGTTGGGTCTCAGTTTTTTATTTTTTCTTTGTGTCTATTATGTCAATTTTGCTTCAATCGGATGGACATTCAAGTGCTGATATCTCAGAAGCCTGACTGTTGAAGTTTTCATCACGACAATCGGATGGTAAATCGAGTGTTCATATCTCAGAAGCCAGACTGTTGAAGATTTTGTTACGTCATTCGAATGGGCAATTGAACGATAAAATGGAATATGGTTAAAAATGCGATTGGACAAGCGACTGTTTGGATTAAGTAACTCACAAGTCTGAGAATCTTTATAAATCAAAACCCGAGCATCGATTGGAAAATCGATTGGGACATATCCATTGAGAAGATTATAGCCGTTGGATGAGTGTAACGGTTACTTTTTAAACCCAGAAGTGTAATCATCCAATTGGGCAATCAGATTTCTATAGTGCTATATAAACTTGGAAAACCCTAATTCGATTTCCCAATCAAATTTCTCACTCTGCTATCATCTCCTTCATCCAACAGCAATCTTTTCTTCATCCAATCAATCTCCAATCTACATACTACAATGGCTCGCGTTAAACAAACTGGTCGAAAACTAGCCATTACTTCTGCTGGAACCTCATCAAAAATCATTCCACATAACAGCTCATCTTCTTTCTCTTCTACTTCTAGTGGAAGAACTCCCTCACCCTCACCTCCTCCACCTCCTTCACCTCCGGCCAAGAGAGTATCAATCCCTACACACAAGGTAGTGAGAGCGTTCTATTCTACCTTCATCCTGACCAAGATTGGCTTTGCAGCTGAAGTGAAAAACAAAAGAATTGCTATGACTTTTGAAGAGTTTTCCAAACTGACTGGTTTACCATTCTGTGGGTATACCATTGATGGAAGAGCACAAGATGCTCCTGAGGACGAAGGTTGGGAAAACTCTATCGATAAACATGTTGCTTTACAGGAACTTATGATCGAAGGTTTTGTTGAGAAAAGGACTATTCAAGCAGGACAAATGAAGGTTGAGCACATGTTGCTCATGTACGTGCTAACAAGGATGTTAGTACCTAGAGCTGGAAACCATGCTGTTGTACAACGGCTGGACGTTGTCCTGTTGTGGGGGCTGTACAAAGAGCTCTGGATGAGCTGGACGTGGATTGTGCTGCTGAACATGTGGGAATCAGCACAAGGAAAGCACATCCTGCCCTACCCCCAACTGGTGATGAGGATTCTGAGGCATTTCAAGGTGTCTCTAGCCGATGAAGAATCTCTCACAACCACTCATACATTTGGTGAAGCAATAGTGAACCAAATGCAAATTCGACGTATCAATAATGTTTGGACAAGGACTCCATCCACTGCTGATCATGCACAACCCAGTGCTGATCAAGCCCAATCTAGTGCCCAAGCACCTGCACCAGCTGAAGGTTCCTTTGAGATCATGGCAAAGCTGATGGAGGTCTTGAAGTTTCAAGCAGAACACAGTGAATGCGTGGAAGCCTCTCTTCTCAAGCTTCAAGCTTCATTGGAATCTGTTCAGAAGGATGTTTCTGCCATTCAGGAGCACTTAGGGCTTAAAATGTCTTTTGAAGACATTGCAGAGATTGGAAGGCAATCAACTACAGAACCAAACCCGGACAACGTAGACGGTTCTTATTCTCATGGGGAGAAGACACCTGCTGAGGCTAATACAGCAGTCTCTCCTCCTCCTGCTGGTGATAATGAGGATCAGCCCTAGTGTCTTTGTTTGTTTAGGTTTAGAGTAGTTGTTGTTTGTTGTCTTGTTCTTACAACTGTTGTTTAATTTCCTCTTGTATCTATGTCTTATGTCTTTTTGTATTAATGACAAAAGGGGGAGATTAATTTGAGATTATATTATATGCTTTGCATCTGATTATTTGCATCTGATATGCTAGTATTCTTTGACTTTGTATATGCTGCATATGCTGACATTGCTGCTCTGATATTGTATATGCGCTGATTGATACAATATGCTCTGATTGATACATATTACAATAGTGATATGATAAATACTACATATTATGCATCTGTTCTGATACATTTTATACTCCATGATGCACCCTGTTTATGCGCTGAAAATGTTTTGTGTCATACATTCCAAAAATCAGGTGGAGATTTTAAAATAATCTCTACGTTAACTGTATGTTTGTCTTTAAATCAAAAAGGGGGAGTTTGTAAGTCATGAGCTTCCCTGATCAAGTTTTTGATTTAATTCCCAAACATACAGTACACATGAAATATTTGCTTTATCTAATGTTTTGAATTGAGAAACATTTGAGGCAAACATTAAGACACCACACACATGGAACAATAGATTGCAACTCAAGGAATCAACCAAAGTTGGAAGATGCACTTGAGGAAGATGCAAAATTGTTTAGTGGTATTAGGTGTCAAAGTATCAAGTTGAGTAGACTAATCACTAGGGTCTCACACTTAAGTCCTTGCCAATGAATTTTTATCGTTCATTCATGTTTTATGAAACTCAACTCTGAAACAATCGTATAGACAATCGTATAGAGTGATTGAATACAACTCTTGATACTTCTTTTCTTTGTTCATGTAAAAGACAATTCTTTGTAATTGAAGTTGTAGAAAATCCAGTTTGGAAACTGGTGGCTATCCTTGTTGGTGTGATATCATCAAGAGGAAGTTTTACTTTGATCTTGTGTGAGTTTGGGGATAAACTACAAGGATCAAGTGGTGACAAGATAGGAGTGAAGGGAGTTAGATTGATAGGTCGTGTAGAAGACTGGAAAATCTGTAAAAGTACTCGAATTCATTCTATAGCAAAAGGCTGAAATCACATTGTGGTTTCGGGACTGGATGTAGGTCGTTAGATTAACGGCTGAACCAGGATATATCGCGGTGCAATCTTTCTTATCCCTTCTCTTTAATTTTCAGTATTGTATACCTGCATATTCTTGTATGCTTCTTGATAATTTTGTATGTGATTTTAAATTTCCGATGTGTATGAGTTGTATGAATGTTGCATGATTAATATGGGAATTATGTCGAACTAGTTGGATTTGATCTTAATTCTCTCGTTGTTAATCAAAAGAAGTCATAGTTTTCCAACAATTGGCATCAAGAGCCTAACTTTTTTAGAGAAAAACTCATAAAAGAAAATGACTTCTTTAGAGTTCCTAGGAGAAGGAGCATCTCTAACCAGACCCCCCTGCCTTTAATGGTACAGCATACATGTACTGGAAAGAAAGGATGCTTATCTTTCTGGAAGCATGTGGGCTGGACATTTTAGATGCAGTAGAAAATGGTCCTTACGTGCCCAAAATCGCAGGCACTGAAGGATCATCATGCATCATCAAACCAAGAGCTGATTGGTCTGATGATCACAAAAAGAAAGTTGGTTACAATGCTAAAGTAATGAATATTATAACATCAGCTTTAAGTGCAAAAGAATTCTTCAGAGTGTCAAACTTCAAGACTGCAAAGGAAATGTGGGACACATTGCAAGAAACACATGAAGGTACTACAGATGTCAAACGGGCAAGAACAAATACACTTATGCACGAGTATGAAATTTTCTACATGAAGAAAGATGAATCTATAAATGATCTACAAACAAGGGTCACTCACATTATCAACAATCTACATGCCCTGGGAAAAATTGTGGATAATGAACAGCAGATAGGAAAAGTTATGAGGTGTTTGTCAAGGGAATGGCAGCCCAAGATAACTGCTATTGCTGAGTCCAAAGATCTTGCCAATATGACTATAGCAACACTGTTTGGAAAGCTTCGTGAACATGAGATGGAATTACACATATTAAATGAGACAAAGCAATCAAACAGAAAAGGCAAAGGACTTGCACTGAAGACTCAAACTCACAAAGAAAAATCTGAATCAGATTCAGAAGGCTCAGAAAGTGAATCAAGTGAAGAACCTGAGATAGGTATGTTGGTCAGAAAATTTAAGAAGTTTCTGAAAAAGAAAGGAGGTCAGTCAAGAAAACCACAGTATTCCAAGACCAAAGGCTCCAGCAAGGGTGATACCAGTGATAGCAAAGTCATAACTTGTTATGAATGTGGGAAAACAGGCCACATCAGATCTAAGTGTTACAAGCTGCAAAATAGAAACAAGTCTATGAAGACTAAGGGCAAGGATCAACAGCTTTCAAACAGGAAAGCTTACGTTGCCTGGAACGACAATGATGAAGATTCATCTGAAGAATCAGAAAATGAAGAAGCTAACTTGTGTCTTATGGCTAACACCGATTTAGAATTTGACAGTGAGATATGCTTGGCATGTAGGAGTCAATCATGGTATCTGGATAGTGGATGCTCCAAGCATATGACTGGAGACAAGTCCAAGTTCTTGTCTCTGAACTTAAAAAGTGATGGTTTTGTCAAATACGGAGATAACAACAAAGGGAAGATCCTAGGCATTGGAGATATAGGAAACAACTCAACTGCTGTTATCAAGGACGTTTTATTTGTTGAAGGTCTGAAACACAACTTACTAAGTATTAGTCAGCTGTGTGACAAAGGGTTTAAGGTACACTTTACTTCTATATCCTGCACACTTGAGCATAAGGAAGTTGAAGGTATGAAACTGACAGGTAAAAGAGTTAATAATATTTACATGATAGATTTTGATTCTTTACCTGCAAATGATATTTGTTGCTTGTTGTCTAGTGCTGATGAGAGCTGGCTGTGGCACAAGCGAGTGGCTCATATTCATATGGACCACTTGAACAAGCTTGTTAGTAAGCAGCTAGTCTTAGGTCTCCCAAATAGGAAATTTTCCAAGGATAGGCTGTGTGACTCCTGTGAGAGGAGTAAGCTGGCTAAATCCTCTTTCCTCCCAATAAACTTGGTTCAAACCAAGAAGGTTTTAGAGTTGGTGCACATGGACCTGTTTGGTCCATCTCAGGTTAGGAGTTTTGGAGGAAACCTATATGGCTATGTTTTGGTAGATGATTACACTAGGTTCACATGGACATATTTTCTTACTCACAAGAGTGAGGCATTCTCAACTTTTAAGAAATTTGCTGCTTTGGTTCAAAATGAGAATAACCAGAAAATCATATCCATAAAAAGTGATCATGGAGGTGAATTCCAAAATGATGCTTTTCAAACCTACTGTGAACATCATGGTATCAAACACATATTTTTAGCCCCTAGAACTCCACAGCAAAATGGAGTAGTAGAGAGAAAGAATAGATCCTTAGAAGAGCTTGCTAGGACCACGCTTATGGATTCTAATCTTCCTAAGTATTTTTGGGCTGATGCCATTAACACTGCTGCTCATGTAGTGAATAGGGTTCTTATTAGACCTATACTTATAGAGACTCCCTATGAGTTATACAAAGGGAGAAAGCCTAACATCTCCTACTTTAGGATTTTTGGGTGTAAGTGCTTTGTGTTAAACAATGGCAAGGGACATCTAGGTAAATTTGATCCAAAGGCAGATGAGGGTATATTTCTAGGCTATTCACAGGTTAGTAAGGCCTATAGAATCTACAATAAAAGAACCAAAACTGTAGAGGAGTCTGTGCATGTCAAATTTGATGAAAACTTGAACAACACTCTTTCTATAGTTGATAAATCTTTGGATGATATTGTGGATTCTGAACCTGTAGAAACCAGTGAGCCTGAACCTCCAACCAACCTTGACTATGTAGAACCTATTAGGGAAGATGATTTACCCAAAGAATGGAAGTTTGCCAAGAACCATCCCATAGACAACATTATTGGAGAGATTTCAAAAGGAGTTTCAACCAGAAAATCCCTTAGAGAGTTTTGCAACCTTACAACTTTTGTTTCTCAGGTAGAACCCAAAAACATTAAGGAAGCTCTTATGGACCATGACTGGATAGTAGCCATGCAAGAAGAACTCAATCAGTTTGAGAGGAACCAAGTGTGGACTCTTGTTCCAAGACCAGAGAATAAACATGTCATAGGAACTAGGTGGGTGTTCAGAAACAAAATGGATGAGAATGGTGTCATTACTAGGAATAAAGCTAGGTTAGTGGCCAAGGGTTACAACCAGGAAGAGGGAATAGACTATGATGAGACCTATGCCCCAGTAGCCAGACTAGAAGCTATCAGGATTCTGTTGGCCTATGCTTGTATAATGGATTTCAGATTATTTCAAATGGATGTTAAAAGTGCTTTTTTGAATGGAGACATTCAGGAGGAAGTCTTTGTAAGTCAAACTCCTGGTTTTGAAGATCCTAAGCTTCCAAATCATGTGTTTAAACTTACGAAAGCCATCTATGGCTTGAAACAAGCTCCAAGAGCTTGGTATGATTAGCTGAGCAATTTCCTTTTACAAGAAAATTTTTCAAGGGGAAATGTAGATAAAACACTTTTTATCAAAGGACAAGGAAAAGACATTTTATTGGTCCAAATTTATGTTGATGACATAATATTTGGATCAACAAATGATAAGCTTTGTAAAGAGTTTGAAAATACAATGAAAGGCAAATTTGAAATGTCCATGATGGGAGAATTGACTTACTTCTTGGGATTTCAAATCAAACAAAGCAAAAATGGCATTTTCCTTAGTCAATCAAAATATTGCAGTGATCTTTTAAAGAAATTTGATTTTAAAAATTTAAATCCATTGACACCCCTATGAGTCAATCCTGCTACTTAGATAAGGATGAATCGGGTAAAGCTGTAGATGTGACTGTGTTTAGAAGCCTGATAGGGTCCTTACTTTACCTAACAGCTAGTAGACCAGACATCATGTTTAGTGTGTGTATGTGTGCTAGATACCAGGCCAATCCTATGGAATCCCATCTCAATGCTGTTAAGAGAATCTTCAGATATCTCATAGGAACCAAAGATCTAGGTTTATGGTATCCTAAGGGATCTACTTGCACTCTAGTTGGTTATTCTGACTCTGACTTTGCTGGATGCAAATTGGACAGAAAAAGTTCCTCTGGTACTTGCCAACTCTTAGGGAACTCTCTTGTTTCTTGGCATAGCAAGAAACAAAACAGTGTAGCACTCTCAACTGCTGAAGCTGAGTATGTTGCTGCTGGTAGTTGTTATGCTCAAATTATTTGGATGCAGCAACACCTCTCTGATTTTGGTGTGGACCTAGGAACAATGCCTATTATGTGTGATAATACTAGTGCTATTAATATCACTAAGAACCCTGTCATGCATTCTAGGACCAAGCACATAGAAATAAGGCATCACTTCATTCAAGATCAATATCAACAGGGCAAGATTAAGTTGGAATATGTCAATACAACTGAGCAGTTGGCTGACATTTTCACCAAGGCCTTGCCTAAGGACAGTTTCTTCTTTATAAGAATGAAACTGGGCATCATTGATCCCAATGAAATCTGATCCTTATACCCAATTCGATTGCATAATCGAGTGTCCTGTGGCCAAATAAGAACTTTTCATTAAAAACTCGATTGCAAAATCGAATGTTTGATGAACAGTGCTTCATTTTGTCAAATTGGAAACACGATATTCGATTGCAACGTCGATTAGTTGGGTCTCAGTTTTTTATTTTTTCTTTGTGTCTATTATGTCAATTTTGCTTCAATCGGATGGACATTCAAGTGCTGATATCTCAGAAGCCTGACTGTTGAAGTTTTCATCACGACAATCGGATGGTAAATCGAGTGTTCATATCTCAGAAGCCAGACTGTTGAAGATTTTGTTACGTCATTCGAATGGGCAATTGAACGATAAAATGGAATATGGTTAAAAATGCGATTGGACAAGCGACTGTTTGGATTAAGTAACTCACAAGTCTGAGAATCTTTATAAATCAAAACCCGAGCATCGATTGGACAATCGATTGGGACATATCCATTGAGAAGATTATAGCCGTTGGATGAGTGTAACGGTTACTTTTTAAACCCAGAAGTGTAATCATCCAATTGGGCAATCAGATTTCTATAGTGCTATATAAACTTGGAAAACCCTAATTCGATTTCCCAATCAAATTTCTCACTCTGCTATCATCTCCTTCATCCAACAGCAATCTTTTCTTCATCCAATCAATCTCCAATCTACATACTACAATGGCTCGCGTTAAACAAACTGGTCGAAAACTAGCCATTACTTCTGCTGGAACCTCATCAAAAATCATTCCACATAACAGCTCATCTTCTTTCTCTTCTACTTCTAGTGGAAGAACTCCCTCACCCTCACCTCCTCCACCTCCTTCACCTCCGGCCAAGAGAGTATCAATCCCTACACACAAGGTAGTGAGAGCGTTTTATTCTACCTTCATCCTGACCAAGATTGGCTTTGCAGCTGAAGTGAAAAACAAAAGAATTGCTATGACTTTTGAAGAGTTTTCCAAACTGACTGGTTTACCATTCTGTGGGTATACCATTGATGGAAGAGCACAAGATGCTCCTGAGGACGAAGGTTGGGAAAACTCTATCGATAAACATGTTGCTTTACAGGAACTTATGATCGAAGGTTTTGTTGAGAAAAGGACTATTCAAGCAGGACAAATGAAGGTTGAGCACATGTTGCTCATGTACGTGCTAACAAGGATGTTAGTACCTAGAGCTGGAAACCATGCTGTTGTACAACGGCTGGACGTTGTCCTGTTGTGGGGGCTGTACAAAGAGCTCTGGATGAGCTGGACGTGGATTGTGCTGCTGAACATGTGGGAATCAGCACAAGGAAAGCACATCCTGCCCTACCCCCAACTGGTGATGAGGATTCTGAGGCATTTCAAGGTGTCTCTAGCCGATGAAGAATCTCTCACAACCACTCATACATTTGGTGAAGCAATAGTGAACCAAATGCAAATTCGACGTATCAATAATGTTTGGACAAGGACTCCATCCACTGCTGATCATGCACAACCCAGTGCTGATCAAGCCCAATCTAGTGCCCAAGCACCTGCACCAGCTGAAGGTTCCTTTGAGATCATGGCAAAGCTGATGGAGGTCTTGAAGTTTCAAGCAGAACACAGTGAATGCGTGGAAGCCTCTCTTCTCAAGCTTCAAGCTTCATTGGAATCTGTTCAGAAGGATGTTTCTGCCATTCAGGAGCACTTAGGGCTTAAAATGTCTTTTGAAGACATTGCAGAGATTGGAAGGCAATCAACTACAGAACCAAACCCGGACAACGTAGACGGTTCTTATTCTCATGGGGAGAAGACACCTGCTGAGGCTAATACAGCAGTCTCTCCTCCTCCTGCTGGTGATAATGAGGATCAGCCCTAGTGTCTTTGTTTGTTTAGGTTTAGAGTAGTTGTTGTTTGTTGTCTTGTTCTTACAACTGTTGTTTAATTTCCTCTTGTATCTATGTCTTATGTCTTTTTGTATTAATGACAAAAGGGGGAGATTAATTTGAGATTATATTATATGCTTTGCATCTGATTATTTGCATCTGATATGCTAGTATTCTTTGACTTTGTATATGCTGCATATGCTGACATTGCTGCTCTGATATTGTATATGCGCTGATTGATACAATATGCTCTGATTGATACATATTACAATAGTGATATGATAAATACTACATATTATGCATCTGTTCTGATACATTTTATACTCCATGATGCACCCTGTTTATGCGCTGAAAATGTTTTGTGTCATACATTCCAAAAATCAGGTGGAGATTTTAAAATAATCTCTACGTTAACTGTATGTTTGTCTTTAAATCAAAAAGGGGGAGTTTGTAAGTCATGAGCTTCCCTGATCAAGTTTTTGATTTAATTCCCAAACATACAGTACACATGAAATATTTGCTTTATCTAATGTTTTGAATTGAGAAACATTTGAGGCAAACATTAAGACACCACACACATGGAACAATAGATTGCAACTCAAGGAATCAACCAAAGTTGGAAGATGCACTTGAGGAAGATGCAAAATTGTTTAGTGGTATTAGGTGTCAAAGTATCAAGTTGAGTAGACTAATCACTAGGGTCTCACACTTAAGTCCTTGCCAATGAATTTTTATCGTTCATTCATGTTTTATGAAACTCAACTCTGAAACAATCGTATAGACAATCGTATAGAGTGATTGAATACAACTCTTGATACTTCTTTTCTTTGTTCATGTAAAAGACAATTCTTTGTAATTGAAGTTGTAGAAAATCCAGTTTGGAAACTGGTGGCTATCCTTGTTGGTGTGATATCATCAAGAGGAAGTTTTACTTTGATCTTGTGTGAGTTTGGGGATAAACTACAAGGATCAAGTGGTGACAAGATAGGAGTGAAGGGAGTTAGATTGATAGGTCGTGTAGAAGACTGGAAAATCTGTAAAAGTACTCGAATTCATTTTATAGCAAAAGGCTGAAATCACATAGTGATTTCGGGACTGGATGTAGGTCGTTAGATTAACGGCTGAACCAGGATATATCGCGGTGCAATCTTTCTTATCCCTTCTCTTTAATTTTCAGTATTGTATACCTGCTTATTCTTGTATGCTTCTTGATAATTTTGTATGTGATTTTAAATTTCCGCTGTGTATGAGTTGTATGAATGTTGCATGATTAATTTGGGAATTATGTCGAACTAGTTGGATTTGATCTTAATTCTCTCGTTGTTAATCAAAAGAAGTCATAGTTTTCCAACAAACACTTCAACCCTAACAAATTCTTTTCCACACCACCAGATATAAGTCCCTAATGCAAACTAAAAGTTGGGAAGGAGCCCTTACCTTCACGTTAGCTTATACGTGCGATTACGCCACCGCGAGTAAATCCGGTAAAATCTCCGCTCGCAACGTCGCTTCCAAAGTTGGTTCCCTAGCACCGTAGCGTGGTAGTGAGCAACTTTCCCTTCTATCACTTCGCGAAACGTAGCTTAGATCTAGACGAAACGGGGAGATTTATGTTTGATGGTTTTGAAATCCCTAACACCGTTTTCGAATCCGGGAAGGAGGAAGGAGCTGAAAACTTGATCTTTCTCACCCACTAGCCTTGGGTTTCCATTTTCGAACTCAAAGGAAAGCAAAGAAAGCAAAAATGAATAACAATGGGGGAAGGGGGATAACACGCGAGCCAGAGAGAGAGAGGAAGGATTTCAGTTTCCCTTTGGTTTTTCTTTTCTTCCAATTTCCTTACCTTCTATTTCCTTTTCTTTCTTTTCTATTTCTTTCCTTTTTCCCTCCACCCAAATATATATATATATATATATATATATATATATTAATTATAATTAACAAATATCTCAAAATACCTAGATATTTGTTAAATTACCATTTCACCCATAACGTATTAAATTCTTCGTAAGAGATTCACCGCAGTTAATTTAATTTATTCATCGACGAGTTATTCTAATCGGCCATCAAAATATATTTTTGGTCATTTAAACTCCCAAAATATTAATAACTTGGCTAAAAAGCCCCTGAGTTCAATACCAAAATCCACTAAAATACATAACGTATAATTTAAAATTATGGGTCTTACAGCATCTGAATTTACTGGAAGTGGAAGGTCCCCTCCATCCATTTTTGTGAGTATTAATGCTCCACCAGAAAAAGCCTTTTTCACAACATATGGTCCTTCGTAATTCGGGGTCCATTTTCCACGAGTGTAAGACCCTTAATTTTAAATCCTAAATTATTCAATTATAGGGTATTTTGTGTCGAGTTTCTTAGGCTGTTAGCCCTATTTTTGGTACTTAATGAGTTAAATGCCAAAAATATATTTTTGGAAATTGGATTAAAATTATTTGTTGGGGAATAATTTATTTACGTTACGAAGAATTTAATACCGAACAATTGAGTTAAATATATCTCTATTTGTAGAAAATTTTATTTGTCAATTGAGTTGCGAGGAGAGTAGATATTTTTATCAAAAGGGTTTGAGAAGTGATGATTTTCATAAATATCTAATATATTTCGATATTTAGGTATTTATTGGTTAGGTTTAATTGTTATATATATAGATAAATATATTCTTGTTAGTAATATTGTAAGTAACATGTATATATATGGTTGGAGGGAAATAGAAGGAAAGGAAAAAGAAAGGAAAATGAAAAAGAAAGGAAAAAGGAAACAAAGAAAGAAAACGTTTTCCACCTCCCTACCTCGCGACCCATTTTCTTCCTTCTTCTTCTTTCATTTTCATGGCTTCATTTGCTTCAAGAAAAGGAACACAATGCGTTTATGGGTGAGAAGACAATAATTTCTCCGCTTCATTCTTCCTCTTTGATTCGAAAACGAAGAAAAACGGTGTTAGGGGTTTTCAAAACCGTTAAACGCAAACATCCATATTTCATCTAGATCTAAGCTTCGTTTCGCGAAGAGATAGAAGGGAAAGTTGCTCACCACTACGCTACGGTGCTAGGGAACCAACTTTGGAAGTGACGTCGCGAGTGGAGATTTTACCGGATTTACTCGCGGTACCGTAATCACACATTAAAGCTAACGTTAAGGTAAGGGCTCCTTCCAAACTTTTAGTTTGCATTTAGGGACTTATTTGTGGTTGTGTGGAAAAGAATTTGGTTAGGGTTGAAGTGTTGATTTGGGGGAGAATGGATCTAATGCTTTTATGGGTAAAATCTTAGAGTTGGGTTTTAGTGATATTGATGAGTATTTTGTGGAAAATTAATTTAACTCATTATTGTATGATTTTGAGGAAATGAAATTTGATGTGTTTGAGTGGTATGTTGTGATGATTTGTGTTCGTCGTATTTGAAGTGTTCATATTTGATACTTATGAAATTTGAGATGTGTTTGGTTGGATTTTGTGGAAAAATGAATTGATGTGATTTGGTGTGAATTGTGGATTGAATTTGATAATATGTTTGAGTTAAACGAGTATTAAAAATGGGGAATCTTTTAATATCTCTATTTACTTAATGTTTGCAGTGAAATATTATTAGAGTTAAATGAGTATTAAAAATGGGGAATCTTTTAATATCTACATTTACTTAACGATTGTCATGGATAGAGTCAGAGTATACTAATGCATTTCATAGTACATGGTGATCGGATGGGCCACAAGATGATTCCATGTGATTTATTGGTTCATCTTGTCCATGTGGGGATTGTCGCGTCGAGATGATTCCATGGAATTTGTTGGTTCATCTTGTCCGAGTGGGGATTGTCGCGTTGACATGATTCCATGTGATTTGTCGGTTCATCTTGTCCGTGAGGGGATTGTCGCGTTGAGATGATTCCATGTGATTTGTTGGTTCATCTTGTCCGTGTGGGGATTGTCGCGTCGAGATGATTCCATGTGATTTGTTGGTTCATCTTGTCGGTGTGGGGATTGACGCGTCGAGATGATTCCATGTGATTTGTTGGTTCATCTTGTCCGTGTGAGGATTGTCGTTTCGAGATGATTCCATGTGATTTGTTGGTTCATCTTGTGCGTGTGGGGATTGTCGCGTCGAGATGATTCCATGTGATTTGTTGGTTCATCTTGTCAGTGTGGGGATTGTCGCGTCGAGATGATTCCATGTGATTTGTTGGTTCATCTTGTCCTTGTGGGGATTGTCGCGTTGTGTAAGGTCTGCGATAGATTGCACATTTTTAGTAAATCGTGCTAACCCGTGATAGGTGGCACCTCGGTAATTTAATACTTTGACCTGTGATAGGCAGTACAATTATGATTTACGGCCCTTCAAGGAGGGTTTTGGAATTGTGTGATAGTAACTTTGATTGTAAAACTTTTTCGAAGCTCATGATGTCGTAGTGACTGTGTTATAAGTGCTAAGGGTTATGTTTTGGAATTGTGTGTAATGGGGATCGATTCAGTTATGTAGTTTTAGAAATACTTCAGGAAAATTGATTTCCCTATCGATTCTGTTAAAAGATATTGAACACAATCGATTTGCCAATCGATTTGGCAAGTTACAGGGGCTCAGCTATTTAAGATATTGATTTGCCAATCGATTTGGCAAGTTACAGGGGCTCAACTATTTAAGAAATCGATTTGCCAATCGATTTGGCAAGTTACAGGGGCTCAGCTACTTAAGAAAATCGATTTTCCAATCGACTTTCCAATCGATTGATTTAAACCCAGAATACAGTTTTCACTAAAAACCTTCAAGAAATCAATTTCTCAATCGATTTGCTTAGTAGAAACTCTTACTCTGAGTTAGATAATCGATTGGACAATTTATTTGTCAATGGATTGGTCAGTTATTTATTACCTGATTGATTAAAATCCTTATTTTGATTTCATTTTTATTTGGCAAGTATTATATGAACTTTTAGCATATGGAAAACCCTTTTAAGGTGCATGCTAAGTTGAAAGGTTATTTTGTGCATTTAAAAACTTAAGTGTTATGTGTTAACTGTTAATTTCGGTTGGTGACCCTTTACAACTATTGTGGAAATCTGGGCTTTTCCCTCAGATGAGAGCCAGGATAATCCAACTGGTTCGTACCATGTGGATGGGGATGTAGATGGAAACACCTGCTGGAGCTATGTTAGAAGGATCTTGTGGGGCGCGTGAAGATCACTCAGGGTGTATAGTTTTTTGTAAAATGATCTGATTAGGTTGACGTATAGGGACTGGATGTCTTTCTTTTGGATTGGGTTTATTTTAAATTAGAAGATTGTACCTATACTAATATTGTCAGCAAGACATTGTATTTTCGATGGGTTCCATGTACCACTTTTTGATGTGGAAATACTTTGGATTCATATTTCAAAAACTATTCCGCTGCTTGTAAATTATATTGACTTAAATGTCATTGCGTTATGACTTAAACATTTATCCAAAGGTATTTCCTTATTTATTTCCTTGTTTTATTTTAATTTCTTTTGAAAGAAAAAAAATACACTCTCGCTTTGAAAATCGGGTTGTTACAACGAGCATCCTTTTTTATGAGCAGTATTTTCTTTAACACTAAGTCCCCTTCTTGAAACTCTCGAGGACGAACTTTTTTCTCGTATGCCTTTTTAAGTCTTTTTTTATATAGCTGACCGTGACATAGCGTCCCCTTCTTTCTTTTTTGTGAATGTCGGTTAGGGTCTTTTTATGCTAGTCGCTGGACATACGATCTTGCCACTTCTCATCCCACTTTCTATCCTTTCTCCTATCATGACAAGGTCAGAAAAGTGTGATGACATACTCCCAATCATCTTATCATAAAAAGGCGACTGGAGAGTATCCATAAACATACCAACCATTTCTTTTTAAGTTAAAGGAGGTTCTACTTGTGATGCCATTTCTCTCCACCGTTGCGCGTATTCATTGAAAGCTTCGTTGTCCTCTTTCAATGCATTTTGCAATTGCATCCTATCAGGGGCCATGTCAATGTTGTACATGTATTGCCTCAAGAAGGCATCAGCCAAGTCTTTCCACGAACAAATACCACTTCGCTCAAGATGCATCTTAGCGATGCCCCACTCAAACTATCTTGAAAAAAATGAATGAGAAGTTTATTGTTATGTGCGTGAGAAGCCCTTTTTCTGCAATACATAGTTAGGTGATTTTTAGGAAATGTGTTACCTTTGTATTTTTCAAAATCGGGAACCTTGAATTTTGGAGGGATAGTCACATCAGGAACCAAACACATGTCGAAAGCTTCAAGACCATAGACATTATGCCCCTCAATTGCTTTGATTCGCTCTTCTAAGACATGAAATTTTTCCTTTGATTGTGTATCATCCCCAATGTGAGATTGATGCCAATTCCCGTTAGCATCAAAATGGGGCATTTGAGGTATAGTGTTTTGGGGTGGCACATATCCCAGATGAGGAGGGATTTGTGATTGGTTTAAGTTTTGGTGGTTAACGGCTGAGTGGTTTTGGTTATTTTCTATGGGGTTGATGACTACAGGTGGATTATAACCAAGCGGGAGACCATATATAGGAAATTGGATAGCTGCTGTGCGGAATTGTTGATTAGTCGGGGTAACACCCGGTGAGGGAGAAGGAGTAGTTTGGTGTTCTTCATTTACAATTGAAGGATCCCCATCTGTATTCTCCTTCCTTGCCAAAGCCTGTATTGCTTCCAGAATTTGATCAACTTTTTCATTCTGTTGGTTGACATCCGCTCTTATCACCTCTTGGTTTTGCTCGAGTTCATCCATGTTCTTGGAATTCGCACGCATTTGATAAAGGTGTCGGGGAAACAACTTTATTGATTTTTTCTGTTTTTTTATATATATAAAAAATAAATTTTCTATGAGTATTAAAATATGAATGTGATGGAAATGAAATCAATTAGTGAATTATGATAGTTGGATATTGGGGAATCATACGCCTTAGGTAATAGTAAGAACAAATTATTAGTGAAGAAAACATGAGGACTGGAAATCAAAATAAAAAATCCTTCATTGATAAGAGAAAGAGTACATCATATTTAAATTAAAAAACTACATTTAATGTGGGATTTCAATCTTCTCTTTTGATAGGACAACCAATCTTCTCCTCCAATTCTTCTACCAAATTTTTGCAATATTCGCCGAACTTGTAGACTTTAACTGGAGTATTCAACGGATGCATTACCGCATCAATCTCTCTTAGATGCTTTGGTTAGCAAGCATCAATTTAAGACTGCTTGATTAGCAAGCATTGCCAATTTTGAAAAGCAGTCTTTCCAATGTCTTCCATTATCTTCTAGCTCTTTATAGATCTCATGATTCTTTAATTGACCTAGCAACATCATAAATCGATCCTCCCAATATATGGTTTTGTCCTTTAGGTCACTATAGATCTTTTCTTGGTAATCAATGTAATTCTTCAGCTCACTAGAATTCTCCATTTCTATTCTTAGTGCATCTTGATGTTTTGACAGTAATTCTTCAATTTCTTCATTGTGTTGCCTCTCATTCCTGACTTGACTCTCATACTCAGTTACCATTTCTTTTAGGTGTTTCTTTAAACCCTCAAACTCTTTTTTTATCTTCTTCTCAGAGCTTGCTGATTTTGTCCACAACTGCTTCCACATATAAGCCTCTTCGATATTTGCATTCTTTTCTTGCTTTCGCTCATCTAACTCTTCATTTGCACCTCTCAAACAACCTTCAAGTTTATTTTCTTTTTCAACTTTCAACCTATTGTTACTTCTTTCAATAAACTGACTTTTACAAGTGTTTTCTAATTGTAAGTTCTCATTCTCTTGGGAGACTTTTTCTAACTTCGCCTCTAGCTCTTTTTTCTCCTTTTCGGATTTCAACAATGATAGGGTTCTTTTGTGCTGCAACTTGTGCGTCCAAGTACTTTTCCTTTTATAATGATCTTTTCCCAAGCTCGACTTATCCTTCACAACGTCGGTGGGTCTACTATACCCGTATTATGCAAAATAAAAGCTTCCAACGACTTATCATCTGGTTTTTCCAACATAGGGTAGCCAAGCTGTCTCAAAACTACCGCCGGATTGTAATTAATACGTCCTTTGGTTCCCATGATAATAAAACATATATACATAATAAATAAATAAATAAATAAATAGATTAATAAATATATAAAAAAATGAATAAATAAATAAATAAATAAGAATAATCAACAAGCTTAAAAAATATTATAATGC
>JBBPBT010000881.1:3762507-3778043 GCA_037974875.1 Cicer bijugum | reverse complement strand
GAGTCTGCACGGCTTACTAAAAAGAACGTAAATTGTAAAGGTGCCGCCTATGACAGGCCAAAGTACTCTTTACCGAGGTGCCACCTATCACGGGTCTGCACAATTTACAAAAAAACCGTAAGTCGTAAATGTACCGCCTATCATGGGCCAAAGTACAATTTACCAAGGTGCCACCTATCACGGGTCTGCACAACTTACAAAAACGTAAATCATAAATGTACCGCCTATCACAGGCCGAAGTACTATTTATCAAGGTGCCACCTATCACGGGCCTGCACGATTTACAAAAAGCATGAAAATGCATGAGCGTATACTGACTCCATTCACAACAATCGTTAAGCAAATGCAGTTATTAAAAGATTCCCCATTTTTAACACTCATTTGACTTAAACGATTTTCACGCCAAACATTAAGCAAACAGACATATTAAGAGATTCCCCATTCTTAATATACTTTTGACTTAAACGATTTCCACAACAAAACATTCAGTAAATAAGACATTAAGAGATTCCCCATTCTTAATACTCATTTAACTGAAACGATTTTTCAAAAACAAACATTAAGTAAACAAGACATGAAGAGATTCCCCATTCTTAATACTCATTTAACTTAAACGATTTTCACAACAAACATTAAGCAAACAGAAATATTAAGAGATTCCCCATTCTTAATACTCTTTTAACTTAAACGATTTTCAAAACAAACATTAAGTAAACAAGACATTAAGAGATTCGCCATTCCTAATACTCATTTAACTTAAACGATTTTCAAAACAAACATTAAGTAAACAAGACATTAAGAGACTCCCCATTCTTAATACTCATTTAGCTTAAACGATTTTCACAAACACACATTAAGTAAAAAAGACATTAAAAGATTCCTCGTTCTTAATACTCGTTTAACTTAATGGTTTTCAAATTCCACACAAAACAAACTCAAACATATTAACAAATTCAATCCATGATTCACACCAAAACACATCAAATTTCATCAATATTAATTAAGAACACGTCAAAAACGACCAACAAAAATCAACACAATCCACCACTCGAACACAACAAGTTTCATTTACTCGAAATCATACATAAATGAGTTTAAATTCATTTTCCAAGAAACATTCATCAATATAACCAAAACCTAACTCTAAGATTTTACCCATAAAGCCTTAGATTCATTTTCCCCAAATCAATACTCCGACCCTAACAAAATTCTTTTCCACACAACCACAGATAAGGCCCTAAATGAAAACTAAAAGTTTGGAAGGAGCCCTTACCTTCACTTTAGCTTTTACGTTCGATTACCGTACCGCGAGTAAATTCGGTAAAATCTCTGCTCGCAACGTCACTTCCAAATTTGGTTCCCTAGCACCGTAGCGTGGTAGTTAGCAAATTTCCCTTCTAGCTCTTTGCGAAACGAAGCTTAGATCTAGATGAAACAGGGAGGTTTGTGTTTGGCGGTTTTGAAATCTCTAACTCTGTTTTCGAATCCGAGAAGGAGGAAGGAGTTGGGAACTTGATCTATCTCACCCACTAGCCTTGGGTATCAATTTTCGAACTCAAAGGAAGCAAGAAAAACGAAAATGGAGGAAGGAGGGAAAAGCTTCGCTTGAGGCAGTGAGAGGAAGGAGATGGAAAATGTTTTATGTTTTTTTGTGGTTTTCCTTTCTTCTAATTTCCTTTCCTTCTATTTCCTTTTCTTTCTTTTCTATCTATCTCCTTTTTCCCTCCACACAAACATATATATATATATATATATATATATTAACTTTAATAAACAAATATCTCAAAATATCTTGATATTTGTTAAATTACCATTTCACCTATAGCGCATTAAATTCTTCGTAAGAAATTCACCACAGTTAATTTAATTTATTCATCGACGAGTAATTCTAATAGGGCATCAAAATATCTTTTTGGTCATTTAAACTCCCAAAATATTAATAACTTGGCTAATAAGCCCCTGAGTTCAATACCAAAATTCACTAAAATGCATACAGTATAATTTAAAATTATGGGTCTTACAGAAGTGCTGTAAAATACATCTTTCAAATAATTATATACGTTGGGAACCCTCATATCCTCTACGTACTGTGTGGCCATCTACGTTGTCTCAGGTATTTTTTAATTTGTTTTTGTCAAAAAATCTTTAGTTTTTTAATAATGGAAAACTAAAAATTGTTATATATACATATATATATACATATATATATTAAATCTCTTATACTAGTCAAAAACTCATACCACATGATCTATTCTGTTTTGAAATTGTTAGTTGATATTGGTTTCTTTTTGAAACTTGTTGATATGTTTTGAAAGCTTATTATTTTTGTAACTGAATTTATATAGGTTGTTTAATATGGATAGGAAATGGATGTCTGCCAATCGATTGTCAAAAGAGTATGAAATTGGAGTGAAGGAGTTTGTTGAGTTTGTAGTGAAGAATACAAAAGATCCAAATAGAGTAGTTTGTCCTTGTTTAAAATGTTGTTTTGGAAAACGTGTTAGAGAAGATGAATTAGAAGGACATCTAGTATGTAATGGAATTGATCAAAGCTACACATGTTGGATAAGACATGATGAGAAAAAAAAGGAAACATTAATTTTGAGAATAGTTGGACATATGCTTCAACAGACTTCGATACAGATACATATGAGCCGGACCGAGTTGATGAGATTGCAAAAGCAGTTGTAGAAGATCTTCGAGATTGTCCTAAAATGTTTGAAAGTTTGTTGAGTGATGCAGAGAAAGAATTATATAATCGTTGTACTAAATTCACAATACTGTTGGTGATATTAAAGTTGTACAACTTAAAAGCAAGTAATGGATGGTATGATAAAAGCTTTACAGAATTAGTAACACTCATAAAAGATATGTTGCCAGATGATAATGAACTTCCCAGTCAAACCTACGAGGCTAAACGGATTTTGTGTTCTATTGGCATGAGTTACGAAAGGATTCATGCGTGTCCTAACGATTGCATTTTATTTCAAAATGAATATGATCTACTTAAGGCGTGTCTGAAATGCAATGTCTCTCGATATAAGAAGAAAGAATCTACTCCAACAAAAGTCGTGTGGTATTTTCCTATAATACCAAGATTTAGACGCATGTATCGCAGTGAAGAAGATTCAAAACACTTGACATGGCATGCAGATGAAAGAATTAGAGATGGAATGTTTCGACACCCTGCAGATTCCCCACAATGGGCAAAAATTGATCACGAGTATCCTGAATTTGGGATAGAGTCAAGAAATCTAAGACTTGCACTTTCTACTGATGGAATGAATCCACATGGTCTTCAAAGCATCTCATAATGCACGTGGCCTGTGATTTTGGTAATATATAACCTACCTCCATGGTTATGTATGAAGGGTAAGTTTATGATGTTGTCTCTGTTAATTTCTGGACCCAAACAACCGGGGAATGATATCGACGTATACTTGACTCCTTTAATTGAAGATTTAAAACGTATGTGGGAGACAAGTGTGGAAGTTTATGATGGGTATAAGAAAGAATATTTCAATTTGAGGGCTATGTTGTTCGGCACAATTAATGATTTTTCAGCATATGGTAAAAGACTCTTTTTCAGCATATGGTAAAATAAGCGCTGTAAAAGACTCTTTTAAAAATAAAATAAAGAGACCTTTTACAACGCTTATTTGAACAAGCATTGTAAAAGGCTTTAAAAAAAACATTCATATAACATAATAAAACAATTAGGCCTTTTACAGCGCTTATTGGGAAAAGCGCTGTAAAAGAGCCTTTTAAAAAATTAAATAAAGACGCCTTTTAGAGCGCTTTTCAAACAAGTGCTGTAAAAGGCTTTTAAAAAAGCCCTGTAACAGGGTTTTATATATAATAGTAACCGCTTCAGTTTCCTCTTCATTACGTAAACTTCACTATCATCTCAACCTTCATCGTTCTTCTCTTCTTTTGCAAACCCTATAATCCCATCCATTACGAACCTTATTTCCACGATCATCTCCTTTATTTCGAACCTTATTTCCATCCAAGATCATCTCTCCCATTGCACTCAATATATTTTCATTGAAATACATAACCCTCATTATCTATTTCTTCAAACCGTTTTTCTGTGAATCATATTTATGTGAACTTTCTGCTAACCCTCATTTCTTCGCATTTCATCTTTCTTCGAACCATTATTCAGGTATTGATGTTATTAATTTTTTGTAATCATTAAAATGCATGTTGAGCTTGTTTAAGATATACTGATACATGTTAAGCTTGTTTAGAATAATGCATGATGCATGTTGAGCTTGTTGATGTTATACTAAACTGCATGTTGAACTTGTTGTAGTTAAATGGATACAAACAAAGATCTAGAATGTCAAAATGAAGAAGTTGGCACCACTAAGACTTATGAAAATGAAGTCAAACATGGTGCAACTATAATGCAAAACGTGATTAAAGCAAGGAGCAATGGCACCAAGTTTGAGGTTATACTATACTATACTCTTTTGTTGTGTATTTTTTTATCTTTTTTTAATAGCATGTACTTACTATATGAGTTTATTAGGTTGGCCGGAATGAGAGTGGTCAGCCAATTGACCCCAACAGCTCTATGTTTGTAAGCTATATTAGAGCTGTTGTTCGTCAAAATATCCCAATTACGATTGACCATTAGAGAGATAACGCGTTGAAGGATGCCAACGATATAATAGGGAATAACATTCAAGTAAATTTTTTGATCCACTCTTTTTCCATTTATAATTTTTTTTTATTGAAATACTTTACTTATAATTTTTTTCATTAATGCAGACGACTTTTGTTCTTGATGAGGGACGAAAGAGTTATGTTTTTAGAGTTGCTGGGAAGATCCATCGTGGATTTAGATCTCATCTCTCAAATTTCTATCTAAAAGATAGAGAAGGAAACACAAATGCTGAACCGCCAAAAATATATCAACATTATATATCAAACGATGAATGGAGTGCATTTGTTTCCAAACATTCTGACCCCGCGTTTGTCGTAAGTGATTAATTTATTAGCATTTGTGTTTTATTATTCATATTCGTAGCGCATTTTAAATTTTAACACAATTGCTATTTTTTTATATAGAATATTAGTAAGGCCAATCGGGAACGGGCAAGCAATCCAACACACCCATACAAAAAATCACGTATGGGATATGCACGCCTTGAACAACAACTTGTAAGTAATTAACCATCACTTTTATATAATGAAGTAATTTGTATTACAAACTATAGTGTGTAACTAATTTGTATTATTTTGTTTATGATCTTAACGAATAGCGAAAAGTCACCCAAGCCGATCAACCCTTGGGTCGTCATATATTATGGAAGGAAGCGCGTGTTAATAAAGATGGAGTGGTTGATAATGAAAATGTCAAAAAAGTAGTAGAACTTTGTGTAAGTATATTATCACTTTAATATTTTTTAATATTGTATTTATTACTTGAATACTTTTTAATATTTTATTTTAAAAATGCTATTGAACTTATCTTTTTAATGTTACATGTATTTTAGGAGATTATCGAACAAAGTTCTGAAAATCAGGAGGGCAACAAGGATACTTGCAGGGACATTCTTGGTAAAGTGTTTAATGTCCCTGAGTATTCCGGTCAGGTTAGGGGGAAAGGATTTGGTGTAACTCCCAAAAGCTTTTTTCCTCAAGAGAAGCGCCAAAAACCTTCCAACAAGGAAGTATTAGAGAAGCTTAGAATATTTACAGAGCAAGTGGCACAATTGGTGAATACGAACAAAGACAAGCAACTCCCGGATCAGCTCCAACATGAAATACAAATGGAGAGTGAAACCGCAAGTTGCAACGTCGGTCTCAAAAGTATTCCCGCGGTAATTAATTACTTACTTGCTTATGTAATTACTTATGTATTAAACAAACTTATATATTAACCGTACTTATGTGTTTACTATTGATTTAGGGTGTCACTCCATGTCTCCTATACTTGTCCTCGCCTACTCATCGGAAGGTGGGAAAAGGAAAATTGTATAATACTTCGGGAGAAGTATTGCACAATACTCCGATCCCTGCGGGCCATGTCAAAGTATCGCCTATTGTTGATTTCGAACCAACTGCACCGTTGCCGATACCGGACAACGATGGAGATATGCAGTTATTGGGCGACGCTATTGGTAGTTACGTGGGATGGCCCACAAATCTTGTTGCCCTCGATAAAAAAATTCCCAGAAACGAATCAGTTACATCTCCTGAAAAGGTTTGTCACATTTATTGCATAAGGTTTGTCAATTTTTTCAGATTCAATAAACTAACATTTAACCTCATTTTTGTAGGTCCAAATAAATAAACAACCCATACAGCCAACAAAAGGCAGCAAACCTCAAAAATTGGAGGTTAATAGAGTTCCCAAATCACAAAGGCTGTCGGGTAATAAAGCTGCCAAACTTGCAGCAAGAAAAAAACTGGATCGAGGAAAATCGGTCGCTGCTGCTGCTGCTCCTAAAATAAGTCAGTCAGGCCTTGGTAAATATGGGGCGTGTCTTAGCATCCAAGTAAAAAGGACCATGGGCAGCAGCGACGATTGGCGCATCGTACCCATGAATAAAGATATATTCGGAGATGAGTATGATGAATTTCTCAAAAAGGAGCAAATATACGAACTTCTCGAGCATAAGGAGCTCAGTGCTACTGTAATGAGCCTGTGCATAAGGTAAAAAATACTTTTAATTGCATTTATTGGTAATTAATTAAATGTATTGGTAATTAATCTAGTTTAAAATTTTCATTGAAGGTTTTTGTATGAGAAGGTCGTGTGCACGAGGAAATTGTCAAATAAATACTCATTCTTGTCTCCGCATAAGATGTCGATGTGGAAACTCGATCTAGACAATGTAAAGAAATACATTGTAGATATGTTTTTAGGAAATATAGAAAAGGATAAATTGTTTTTCGCACCATATAATTCAGGGTACGTAATTTTATCTTTTTTAAATGATGAGAATTTAATTTATTAGTTGTGTATAAACAAAATTGCTTAACCAATTTTTTGTTGTTGTAGGGCACATTGGGTGCTATTTGCAATCAATGCGGTCTCTGAAGTTATATACTATTTGGATCCCGTGCATGGCAATTACAACAATCATTCCGAAATAAAGACTATGCTCGACACGTAAGTAATATTCATTTATTTCTTACACATATATATATATATAATGTGTTTGTTCATGCTATAATAATCACATTTATTCATTCGATAGTGCCTTAAAAGTATTTCGAGCTCAAAGAGGTGTTACAGTGTCGAAGCAAAAGTCTAATAACATTACATCGATCCCAATAAAGTGCCCTCGTCAAATAAACAACATCAACTGTGGGTACTACGTATTGAGATTCATGAAGGAGATTGTTGACAAGAATAAAACTATTACCCCAGAAACGGTACGGTATTTTCATTATATGATTTTCATATATAAATTATCTATATATTTGATACTAACTTAATATAATATGTTCAATTTTTATATTGCAGTACTTTGACAATTTCAGTCCATCATATTCTGAGGAAGATCTAATGGAATTAAAGGAAGACTGGTGTCAGTATGTGCTTGAAATGAAAATTATTTGATTTTCTGGGAAATAGCATGCTGTTGGGCAAGGGATTTGTATATTATATGGTAGCTTGTGCATATTCTGTATATTCTGTTATTTATTATATGTATATGATCATAGGACAATATATGAACATGCATATGTATATGTAGTTAATTTGTTTGTAAATTAGGTTCAATGTATATGTAGTTAATTAGGTTGTAAATTAGGATATATATATGTATCTGAATGAAGTTAATTAGGTTGTAAATTATAGTGTTACAAGGTTATATATATGTATCTGATTGTGTTGTGTTGTGTGAACTGATTCTGGTAATTTTGGATAAAAAGATAAAAGACAGCGCTTTTTAAAAAAAATGCCATAAAAAGCTAAAAAGCGCTTAAAAAAAACGCATTTTACAACGCTTTTTTGAAAAAGCGCTGTAAAATGTGCACTGGCTGGACCTTTTACGGCGCTTTTTTTAAAAAGCGCTATAAAAGGTGTAAACTACATATTTTTGATGACGACAAAACCACCAACTATGAACAATGCAACAAGATCAAAAAGAAAATCAAACTATCTTCACAATAAGCTTCAAAATCCAAATAATAAATTAAATGTAAAGGTATATGATACAAATCAATAGTTCAAATACATGAGAACAATTCATATTTACATATGCATTTAACATATTTTCAAAAATCAAAAACAACTTTAGCAAATCATTTAAAATCACATTTTTGACAATTCGCATAAGTGTATTCGAATACACCATGTTGTATTTGAATACAACTTAAGTCAGAGGCAAAACTTTAAATGTTGTATTCGACTACACCCATCTGTAGTCGAATACAAGCTAAGTCAGTGGCCAAAATTCCTTTTTGTGTATTCGACTACACCCATTTGTAGTCGAATACAAGTTAAGTTAGAAGCTAAAATACACTAATTTGTATTCGACTACACCAATGTGTATTCGAATACAAGATGTAAAATTTGAATTTTTTGAACGTTACAAAGACGTGTATTCGAATACACATATACTGTATTCGAATACACCTAGAAACATTACAATTTTTCATATCTGGGATGGCTCTAGAACATTGTAATTTTTCATCAAACCCCTTGGATCGATGGCCACGAATCTGAAGGGATGTTTTATGGAGTATAAATACCCCATAACTTCAGATCAAAAATTAACGATCCTTGAATTAATTCATTAAACAACCTTGAACAAAATTCTGATTTTTCTAAGTACTTGCATTAGATTTTCATATCATTCTAAAAGTTCTCAAGTACTTGAATTGCTATTGAGTTGTTTATCAATATACCACATCTTAGACTCATTCAAACCTTATTGTATCATTTGTACAAGATAGCTTAATCTAAGATAGTGGTGTGCTATCTTTGAAGTATTGTTAGAAGATTTGTAGCAAGAATCCCAGGGTGGGAGTTGTATATTTTTTGACAAGTAATGAATTAATCTCTTGTGGTGTGCAAGAGGACTGGACGTACCCTTAGTTATAAGGGGAACCATGATAAATCTCAAAGTCCATTTACTTACTGCAGTTTATTATTAATCCTTGTTCTTAAACTCTTAAATTCAATTACCATATCACTAAAACAAGATAATTTACTTATACCAAATTCACCCCCCCCCCTCTTAGGCGTACTTCTGTCCTAACAATTGGCATCAGAGCGGGTTAAGGTAACTTACTCCTCGATCAAATATACATGACTTCTACACAACCTGTTTTTAGAGATGGTGGTAGCAGTACCAAGCCACCATGTTTTGTTGGAGAGCAATACAATTTCTGGAAAATACGTATGCAAGCATATCTTGAAGCACAAGGAGATGACATATCGGATGCAGTGGAAAACGGGTCACACATTCCGAAAACTGTCATCAATAACAAAGAAGAAATTAAGATAAAAAACTCATGGACTGACGATGATAAAAAAAACTCTTTGAAGATTTATCCTTAAAAATGAAATGTCTTTTGGTAAGCGACAATAATGATGCTTGGCTATGGCATAAGTGATTTGCTCATATTCACATGGATCATTTAAACAAATTGGTCAAGCATGATCTTGTTGTAGGCTTACCAAAAATGAAATTTATAAAGGATAAATTATGTGACGCATGTCAAAAAGGCAAACAAACAAAAAGTTCTTTCAAACCTAAAAATGTCATTTCAACCTCTAGACCACTACAATTGATACATATGGACTTGTTTGGTCCATCAAGAACCAAAAATCTTGGTGGAAACTCATATGGACTAGTTATTGTTGATGATTACTCAAGGTTCACTTGGACTTTATTTTTGGCAAATAAAAATGAAGCTTTTAAGGCATTTAAAAACTATGCCAAGCTAGTCCAAAACGAACAATCTGCCAAAATTGTATCAATTAGAAGTGATCAGGGAAAGGAATTTCAAAATACTTCATTTGAAGAATTTTGTGAAGAAAATGGCATTTTTCACAATTTTTCTGCACCAAGGACACCACAACAAAATGGGGTTGTTGAGAGAAAGAATAGATCCTTGATAGAGCTTGCTAGAACTATGTTAAGCGACTCAAATCTACCAAAATACTTTTGGGCAGATGCTGTAAACACAGCATGCTATGTTTCCAACCGGGTAATCATTAGGCCAATTCTTAAGAAAACTCCATATGAACTTTATAAAGGTAGAAAACCCAATATCTCTCACTTTCACATTTTTGTATGTAAGTGTTTTGTGTTAAATAACGGTAAAGACAACCTTGGAAAATTTGATGAAAAAGCTGATGAAGGTATATTTCTCAGTTACTCTTTATCTAGTAAAGCATTTAGAACTTTTAATAAAAGAACTTTATTAGTTGAAGAATCAATGCATGTAACTTTTGATGAAACTAACCCCATAAAAGAGGAAAATATTATTTCTTGTGATGATGATGTTTTTGAAAGCGATGATCCAAGCAAAGAACTTCAAACAAATCAAACAGAACAAGAAAGTGAAGTCAATATTGAAAGGCAAAGTGATGATCTTCCTAAAGAATGGAGAACCCATAGATATCACCCTATTGATAATATCATAGGTGATATAAATAAAGGAGTCACAACAAGATTAAAATTTCAAGATGCTTGCTTAAACATGGCTTTTGTCTCTCAAATCGAACCCTCCAAAATTAGTGAAGCACTTAAAGATGATCAATGGATACTTCCCATGCAAGAAGAACTCAATCAATTTGAAAGAAGCCAAGTATGGGAACTTGTTCCTAATCCTGGAAATAAACACATCATTGGTACAAAATGGGTGTTTAAAAATAAACTAGATGAGAATGGCATAGTTGTTCGCAACAAAGCTAGATTGGTCGCTCAAGGATACAATCAAGAGGAAGGGATAGACTTTGATGAAACATTTGCTCCGGTAGCAAGATTAGAGGCAATACGTCTACTACTAGCATATGCTTGTTCCATGAATTTTGAATTATATCAAATGGACGTGAAGAGTGCCTTCCTCAATGGGTACATAAATGAAGAAGTCTATGTCAAGCAGCCCCCTGGGTTTGAAGATTCCAAAAAATCCTCACACGTTTACAAATTGAAAAAGGCTCTTTATGGTCTAAAACAAGCTCCAAGAGCTTGGTATGACAGATTAAGCACCTTTTTATGTGAACGAGGATTTGACAAAGGGGAGGTTGATAAAACGTTATTTGTCAAAAGAGATAATAGTCACACATTATTGGTTCAAATTTATGTTGACAATTTAATATTTGGATCAACCAACAAGGACATATGTGAAGAATTCTCTTCAATAATGAAAGGAGAATTCAAAATGTCCATGATGGGAAAATTAAACTATTTTCTTGGACTTCATATCAAGCAACTTGAGCACGGCATCTTCATCAATCAAGCAAAATATTGTAAAGAATTACTAAAGAAATTTGAAATGGAAAATTGCAAACAAAGTACAACTCCAATGGGATCCGGAACATATGTTGATAAAGATGCATCAGGAATTTCAATCGACATATCCAAATATCGAGGTATGATTGGATCATTGTTATATCTAACGGCCAGTCGACCAGATATTATGTTTAGTGTTTGTCTATGTGCAAGATTTCAGGCGGATCCGAAAGAATCGCATCTAGTAGCTGTTAAAAGAATTATGAAGTATCTAAAAGGAACAACAAATGTAGGCCTATGGTACCCCAAGGTTAGCATATGTAGCCTAGTTGGATACTCTGATTCAGATTATGCGGGATGCAAAACGGACCGTAAAAGCACCAGCGACACTTGTCATGTCTTAGGCAATGCACTAGTTTCATGGTCTTGTAAAAAGCAAGCATGTGTTGCACTTAGTACTGCTGAAGCTGAATATATTGCAGCAGGAAGCTGTTGTGCCCAGATTCTTTGGCTCAGACAGCAATTACATGACTATGGAATTGATCTTGGATGCATTCCCTTAAGATGTGATAACACAAGTGCAATAAACATCTCAAAGAATCCAATTATGCACTCTAGAACTAAACACATCGATATCCGACATCACTTTCTACGGGATCATGTGATTAAAGGTAATGTTGAGGTAACATTTGTTGATACACACAATCAATTGGCTGATATATTTACAAAACCGTTACCTAAAGACTCATTGTATAAAATTAGAAGAGAACTTGGTATTTTGAGTGAAAATGATCTTTAACCATTGCATGATATACATAGTTTGTCATATCTCTTATTTCTTGTTGATTATTGCTTTTTGATATATGAATTTGTGTATTGCATGATGAAATTTTCATAAAAACTGAGTTTTTAAGCAAAATTGTACTTATGTAGTCGAATACCAATATCTGTATTCGAATACATACTTTCCCAGATTTCCTGTATTCGAATACATCTTATGTGTAGTCGAATACACATTCCCAGAAAAACGTGTATTCGAATACAAGAAGGTGTAGTCGAATACACCTTCGCGTTTTTGCCCAGATATAAAAGCTGATTCAAGTTTTAGGTTTAGTTTCTATTTTGTGGTATTCGAATACAACCCTAGCACTTTCTCTCTTCTCTCAAAAACTCATCCACCCTCCTTTCACTCAGTTACCCATTCACCCAACCTAGCAAAATCCATTACTCTTTGCTTCTCTCTTGTCATTACTCTTTAGATTTCTGACAAATCTCCCATTTTCTCCAAAATCCATTTTTCCCCAAAAATCTCCTTTCTCACCATGGATGCTCGCAAACAAGGACCACGAACCAAGCCTGCAGCAGTAGGTCCTTCACAAAAACGAACAAGGAATCCTAACATCACAGATCTATCCCGGCTTCTACACACACTGGAAGAAATTGATCGTTTTCGCACATTCTACTCTGACAAGCGCCTTATTATCCCAAACTATGAATATTTTCTAATGGTTAAAGATCATTTTCACTCAAAATACCAAGTTCTCTTCGAAGAGTTTATAGGTTACAAAGGTCCTGTTTATTTAGACTTGGTTAGGGTTTTTTTATTGCAATCTTACCCAAGAAGGAAAACTGCTAGTGTCTCGTGTTAAGGGTAAAACCATCCGTTTAAATACCAAAACTATTGGAGAAATTCTGAATATTCCTTTTAATGGTGAAAAGTTTTGTCCAAACAAATTATGTGAATGGGGTGATATTTCTAAGTATGATGTGTATGTCTCCCTCTGTCGGTTTGACAGACGCACCATGGAAAAAAAGAGAGCTCAGGCAGATTCCAAGTATGCCCAGCAATGATATGGTGTGGGAAATCTTAATGTTGATTATCGGCTTCTACACTATTTCCTTAGCTACATTCTGGTTCCAAAGGCTGGAAATTACTCCCAAATTTCGGAGTTTGAATTGCAAATTATGAATTTCATGTTTGAAGGTCGTCAACTTAATTGGGCATTTTTTGTGAAATCTATTATGTTCTGGAACACTTTGGTGTGGACTTCTCTAATGAAGTTATGTTTACACCCACCAAAGAACATATGTTGGATTTAGGTGTTTTGCCTAGCATGCGGATAATATGGAATGAGGAGCTTGAAGCATTTGTGCATAAAGGTGATCATGGCCAACCATCTGATGTACAGGATGACAATGCTGGACCTTCAAACGCTGCTGCTCAAGGAGATGAAGATGGCGAGAAGACTGCATCTGATGATGATTATATCTCCAATCAAATGCTCATGACTCGCCTTGATTCTTTCCAAACCTTCTTCCAAACTCAATTCGACAATCTGACCACCTCTATCGACACTCGCTTCACCAATATTGAAACTACTATTGCTCGCAATCATGAAGCTCTATCTCAGGACATTAGCAGTTTATCAGATAAAATTGATCATTTCCACATTCCGACAGATTTTGATTAAGTTCCTAAGTTGCTATGTACTATAACATTTTGCTATGTACTACTTTAACATTTTGTCTTATGTACTACTTTAACATTTTGCTTTATGTGCTCTTGGTTTTATGAACTCATTTGTCATTTGGATTATGGTGTCATTTGTATTGCTCTAATTACGATGTGTTATGTATTAACTTTAATGATGTTATGACTTAATATTCTCTTTGTTCACTTATCTGCCTTTTGTGTATGATTATACTTGCAACTTGTATGTCTCTTTTTCTATTTTTTTCTTCTTTTTGATCATGTCAAAAGGGGGAGAAAATTTGATGTTGTTGTTGCATTTCAAAACTTGTAGGTACTCCAAAACAATTTTAAAATCATCACATACAACGGGGGAGTATGCACATATTACGGGGGAGCAATGATTTCAACTATACACTCTCTTCACAACAACATTTTGTCATAATAAAAAAGGGGGAGAATGTAAACTATATGTTTTTTATGCCGACAAAACCACCAACTATGGACAATGCAACAAGATCAAAAAAAAGATCAAACTATCTTCACAATAAGCTTCAAAATCCAAATAATAAATTAAATGTAAAGGTATATGATACAAATCAATAGTTCAAATACATGAGAACAATTCATATTTACATATGCATTTAACAAATTTTCGAAAATCAAAAACAACTTTAGCAAATCATTTAAAATCACATTTTTGACAATTTGCATAAGTGTATTCGAATACACCATGTTGTATTCGAATACAACTTAAGTCAGAGGCAAAACTTTAAATGTTGTATTCGACTACACCCATCTGTAGTCGAATACAAGCTAAGTCAGTGGCCAAAATTCCTTTTTGTGTATTTGACTACACCCATTTATAGTCGAATACAAGTTAAGTCAGAAACTTAAATACACTAATTTGTATTCGACTACACCAATGTGTATTCGAATACAAGATGTAAAATTTGGATTTTTTGAACGTTACAAATACGTGTACTCGAATACACATATACTGTATTCAAATACACCTGGAAACATTACAATTTTTCAGATCTGGGATGGCTCTAGAACATTATAATTTTTCATCAAACCCCTTGGATCAATGGCCATGAATCTGAAGGGATGTTTTATAGAGTATAAATACCCCATAACTTCAGATCAAAAATTAACGATCCTTGAATTAATTCATTAAACAACCTTGAACTAAATTTAGATTTTTCTAAGTACTTGCATTAGATTTTCATATCATTCTAAAAGCTCTCAAGTACTTGAATTGCTATTGAGTTGTTTTTCAATATACCACATCTTAGACTCATTCAAACCTTATTGTATCATTTGTACAAGATAGCTTAATCTAAGATAGTGGTGTGCTATCTTAGAAGTATTGTTAGAAGATTTGTAGCAAGAATCCCAGGGTGGGAGTTGTACATTTTCTGACAAGTATTGAATTAATCTCTTGTGGTGTGCAAGAGGACTAGATGTACCCTTGGTTATAAGGGGAACCAGGATAAATCTCAAAGTCCATTTACTTACTGCAGTTTATTATTAATCCTTGTTCTTAAACTCTTAAATTCAATTACCATATCACTAAAAACAAGATAATTTACTTACACCTAATTCACCCCCCCCCCCCCCCCCCCCCCCCC
>JBBPBT010000881.1:3685319-3762308 GCA_037974875.1 Cicer bijugum | reverse complement strand
CCCCCCCCCCCGTCTTAGGCGTACTTCTGTCCTAACAAAAGGCACACCAAATATATGAGTTATGAGTCTGCATTTTACATCACTTTTTAAAAAAAATGTTGTAAAAGGCACACCAAATATATGAATTATGGGTCAATCGATTGGCAAACCGATTACTAAAATGAATTATGGGTCTGCATTTTACAGCGCTTTTTAAAAAAAGCGCTGTAAAAGGCACATCAAATATATGAATTATGGGTCAATCGATTTACAAACCGATTACTAAAATGAATTATGGGTCAATCGATTGGCAAACCCAGTATATGCATTTTACAGTGCTTTGTTAAAAAAGCGCTGTAAAAGGTGCATAACAAGCGCGCGTTATATTTACATGATTTATAGCGCTTTTATAAAAGCACTGTTGTATCTTTTATAGCGCTCGATTCCACAGCACTTTTTTTTTTTGAAAAAGCACTGTAAATGGATTAAAAAAAGCGCTGTAAAAGGCTATTTTTGGCGTAGTGTCAACTACCTCACCAGTAAACAAACCCCACCCTTTCTCCCTCACACCTAACAATCTTAAGCCTAAGAGCAACCCCCTTATGACTCAAAATATTCCCACACTCCACTTCAAAAACAACCTAACCCACACTCTCGTAACTCCAAACATACCTCGCCACACTCACATCCATCACATCAAAAAATCTAAACTTCCATGGAAAGGTTCAAGTTCTTACTTTATGGTGCCGAATGCCTTTAAAAGGGTAAGTAAATAAATTAATCAACCATTTCTTCCTTCATTTACTCAACAAATTGAAGGTTATAGAAAACACAAGAAATGGAGGGTTTGAATTGTGTTTATCGTTTCCAAAACTACTTATATTTTCTTACAAAAACTTTTCTTTATCAAAACATTCAATTTACTAGTAAAAGAGATTTACAGGGAGTAAAGTTTAATCATAAAGAACTAATTTAAGGTAATTACAAGAGAATAAAGAGACAAATATTTTATACGAGCTCACAACAAATTGTTGCTACAACTAGTCTTTAGCTTATAGAGAGATTTTTCCTCAATACAATCAAGAGTTTAATTCACTATTTCTATAAATAGTTGTACAACTATTCTTTACTCGACCTCTTTAGGCTTTGAGTAATTTTCTCTAGCCTCTCTAGGCTGACGTTCCCAAAATATTTCTTCAACATACTGACATCTTGTCGTTGAGGTTCATGAGGGAGATTGTACGTTTTCAGGTACCTATCTGAGGATGAGAGGATTGTGCCGTTATCGGGCATATTTACATCAGTTTTGGTTTGTGTTTGATTTGACTCTAAGTTCTTTTTAGGATTCTAATTCTCATTGAGAGGATGTTACAAATTAAATCCTATATCAGTACAAGTGGGCAAGAACACTTTGACTTATATACATCAACTCTTGTAGCCCTATATGAGATAATAAAGCACTCATTTTATTGATTTGATGTGCCTTGGCTTTTTCAGATTTTCTTCTTTTAACACATAGCATTTTTCATTTTTAATAAAACATTTTCTCTTTCTCTCTCTCATTATAAAAGACTACGTGATTTCTTTTTAAACACAGAGCATAAATGTTTGTTGAGAATGTTACCGTTTGAGATCTTCAACCATTATTTAAGGTAGATTGAACTTTAATGAGTATTTGTATATATCTATGTGAATGGATCTACTATGTATCTTGATATTGAGGACAGGAAATCAAAGGATATTGTAATCAAATCAAAAATTAAAGACTTCATACACACAACAGATTCATAAGGTTCGTCAAATGATATGAAGTTGCTTTGTCTTTTTCGGAAGTTGACTTTTTTAGATCATTGATTTTTTCAAAGCATTGGCCTTTTTAGAATGTAGACTTTATCAGAGGATAAAAGTTCAGAGTTAGATGATCAAACAATTGATGTGATTAGTAGAGGTAATATCTTGTTTGTCACGCTTTTCAAAGACAGAAGAATTCTTGTCACGCTTATTAGAGGTAAAGGTAGAAGAATTCTTTCACACCTATGTATCTGAGGTAGGGATAGATTAACATAATCTATGTTGAGTTCATTAGAGG
Source organism: Cicer bijugum (assembly GCA_037974875.1). Lineage (NCBI taxonomy): Eukaryota > Viridiplantae > Streptophyta > Magnoliopsida > Fabales > Fabaceae > Cicer > Cicer bijugum. The sequence continues at coordinate 3,760,240 of JBBPBT010000881.1, read as the reverse complement.
CAACTGAGGTACTATGTTGCGTGCATCTCAGAGTCAACTGAGGTACTACGGAGAAATTATGGTAAATTGAAAACGAAAAAAATTTCACGCAATAAGAGTTGCGTTTTTGTTTTAACTTTATCCATAGATTAACTGTAAAAAATAATTTAAATAAATAAATTTATTCACGACTTTCATGTAGATAAAAAATTATTTACTAACAAACTCAAATCTATGAGTAATTTTTCATAGATATATAAATATTTTTAGTAGTGATAAATAATTTATTTATATAACATATTCTAAAATAAGATGATATTTATTATATGTATTTAATATTCGTTTATAGTAAAAATAAAATAATTAATTATTTAAAATTTTGGGAATCAGTATTGGTCTAAATTCTAAATTTGATAAATATTTTAAGATCAATTAAAATAATGTTTGGCGATTCTTTTAATGTTCAATGAATTTCATAAGATATATCATATTTTAGCCTTATAGTACAATCAATTAAAAAAAAATTAATGGATTTCTCATATCATTTTAGGTATTCTTAGTATTTTTGTTAGAAATTTGAGTACTAACTCATTTATATTGTTATACATTTTTTGTTATTCCTTCATCCCAAAATACATATGATAGTGAACTAATCTACCCTAAATTATCATATAGTTACGATTCTTTTTATAATTATGATAAGTAAAATTCACGGACTCAAATTCACCCAAACAAAAGCAAATAACCAAATGGACCAAAACACTATGTAAGAGAGTAGATTGGCTGCTCTAAATAAAATTTTATTTTTGAACTTTTCACTTTCTCACTGTTATCTATATACTCTCCACATGAGAAGTGAGACCTTCCACATCACCTACCACTACCAAAATTTCATCTAAATTCATATTCTTCACTTTTCCCCACCATTCCTCTCAATCTCTTTCTAAAAAAATTAATTTTTTACAACAAGAAATCAATAAAATTGAAAATATGCACCAATTTTATTTACTTTTTATCAAACTCTAAATGACCTTTTATAAGCAATATTCTAGTAACATCAAATTATCACAGAAGTATATATAAAATCCAGTAATATCATATGTTCATACTTGTTAACTTTAAGATTTCTTGTAATCCTTGTTTTTGTCTTAACTTAAAGATAAGGTCTATTCAATTTCCTTGAAAAAAAAAAACCTTTTATTCCTTCTTTGTTCTCAATAGACATGAATTTGATCTCTAATGATCTAAGAACAAAAATAAAGTATAAAAAAAATGTATTTGAAGAATGTCTTTGAGGTTGATCTCTAATGTTGCTTTGAGGTTGAAGATTATGGAACTAGGGGGAGAGAGAGGGTGAGTGAGTACAATGAAAGGGGTTATAGTTGGTGTGGACTACCTTAATTTTTTTGCAGGTCCATTTTATAGGAACCCTTTGTTCGAACTTTGGAGTTGGAAGTCAAATATTGTGCGCAAACACATTGTCTAACTTTACAATGCATTTTTTTTTTCTTTTTACAAGTTTACAATGCATTTTATGATTAAATATAAAATTCTCAACTTAACTTAATTATTTTTCTATTTTCTAAAGAACATTTGTAAGAGTAAAATTAATGTTACCATAACTAAAAAAATTAACGATACCAACTTAAGTTGATTTCTTTGATTAGAATTCAGCTCGTATCATCTAGCTTGGAACTTTCCTTGATTTTCGACGTTGAATGAGCTCGATATCCTATTATTAAGCGACTTTTAAAGTCTTTGTTTTTTTGGTCAAACAACTTTTATCCAAACATGGAGGAGAAGAAACATTATTATTCCCTAATTTTTCACAAGCTAAATACTATTTTATCTGTTTTTTACTGAATTATTTGTCTATGTGATATTTCGATATTAGAATGATACGGACCTCATAGCCTTTAGTTTTTATTAATGCGTTCGTTCCAATAATCGTTATATAATTAATAGAGAAGACATAACTTTCTTCAGTCTGTTTCACTAGCTCATATAAATGAGCAAGAGAAATTATTTTTGGACATAAATTATGAGATACACAATGTCAATTTTTTTTGTTTCCAAATATGAGTAAGAGAAAGGAATCTAATCCTTAGCGTTCGGTTTTGATGCGCAATGTAACTTTTTGGGTCTGAATAACGAATAGCATATATCGTCATATAATTGAATCAAGCTTTACAGCTGAATTTTCAATTTAATTATATAAATTGTTATTTCCACATGCCTAGTGGCTCTGGAATATTTTTGGCAAGTGCTCCCTCTGCATCTTTATTTTATGTATACTTTATAATTTCTATTTTACATTTGGATGATGATTTTAGCATATGCTCATCACATGTGATAAATATTACTATAATGAACAATAGCTAATGCACGATTGCCACTTTACAAAAATAAATATTATCTCAAACTCACACCACAACTGAATCTGCGTTGTATATATATTTTCCTCTGATAATTATTGACGTAGTGTCATTTGATTTTAAAAATGTTTTACCTTTATAAAGTTTATTTTTACAACTACTTTTATAAAGTTATAAACTTAACAAACACATTTGTTTTTTAAAATATAACTTGTGTCTTAAGTCATGACATCTATACATGTAAAATACATTCTCACTGTGTGTCCTTGTTAAAGTCCTTAGTCTCATTCACGTTGAGTTGAAAAAAGTATTGAAAAATTAGAGCTACTTTTCAACAAAAGAAAGTTATTGCTTCTAGTTTATTTATGTACAGATTGAATATGAATGTCACGACTTTACCTAATCTGATAGATGTCACTAATTATTATTAGTATATCATCAATTATTTTTTATAGTATATCATAAAAAAAAATAGTATGTTTGATAATACAATTAATATTTTTGAAAATTTTAAATGTTACCAACAAATTTATATTTTTTTCTTCTTAAGTGAATTTTGTTTAATTTCACTAAATAATATAAACTTACTTTTTTCATTTAAATCTATAAAAATTCAACTAATAATACAAAGTATGCTTTAAAAACATCAAAAAAGCATTATCGATATTTCTCTTACTCAAAATTTTAATTATTTTGTATTGACATTATAATTTTATAAACACCGAATCATATCTCATTACGAGTATACTTCTTTAGATACTTTTAAAAAATAATAGAGTACTAGTATAAGACTACAATAATTGTGTGTCCACTTTATATATGTCATTTAAATACGAGGGAGTAAGTTTATGGCATAAGATTAAATTAGTTTCATTTTTTTGGTCTATAAAATCAAATTGCAACCTTTTCAAAAAAAAAAAAGGATTAAGTTGCCACGTTGTACGTCGTTACCTCCAATGCTACTATGATCCAAGTCCACAAAAAAAACATGTTTTGTTTGCCAGGGTGTTAATTTAAGCATTTTTTATATTGGTTGGACGGCAATTAACGTGATCTGGAGCTTGAGGTGTGCATCACCACCACCATGTGAAATTTTGATTTTTGTTTCAAAGTTTTCTTATTTAATTAATAGTAGACCTTAATTATAAAAATAATACAAATAAACTTTTTTTTATAAACACGAAACTTCTCAGAACTTTCTGTTTCGAAGATAAAATGAGAAATACATCCCAATCGTTACCACTCTTTCTGATCTCTCTGTCTTAAATGATTTAAATTCAGTGTCCTACCACATAAGAAAAGGATCCACGTGAGATTTTAATCCATTTCAGCAGCAATCAAGATACAACTTCTCAGTTTTTCAGTGTAATTTACAAAACTAGTTTTGTATTACACGAGTTAAATAAGACGATTATAGTTACATAATAGATTTCAAGTATAATTATTGCAAATGATATATTGAGATATGATGTGATTTAAATAAATAAATAAAAAAAAATGAAATTTCATCAAATTTTAAATAAAATTATGTTTGAAGATTAAAATTGGAGAAAAATAAAATGAGGAACTATTTTTTTTAGTTCAGCTAAAATAGAAGCATCAAAATCTTTTCTTATAAAATTTAACTACTTCCATAAATTGAATCATATTTATAGGTAAAAGTTTTTCATAAAGCATATTTTTACAATTTTATTTTTAGACAACCATTCTAAACTTAAAAATACAACAATTAAGTACCTCTGCAAGTTATGAGCGCGTGATTTGCGAATGCAGACAACCATTGGTGGCTGGTGGTAGAACAATTAAGTTTAATATGTTTAGAGAGAAGATAATGAAAAGATAGAGAAAAATATAGTAGAATTACAAAATAATTTAAAATTTTAGATATAAAGTATAAATATAAAATTGTAGATAATAAAAATTTAAGAATATAATATAATTTTATAAAATTTAAGATATGCCATGTAATTTTTTTTTAATAGTTTAATCAGACGTACTAAGTAGAACCGTCAATTTCATAAGTTCACTAACTATTGGCCTGACTAAATATAGATATTTAAAGAACAAAAAATAATTTATTGTTTAAAAAAAGGAAGTCTCTAAAATTGTGGATTTAGTGAGGTCTATGGACTCACTTTTTAAAAATAAAATTAATATTTTTATAAAAAAAATTAAAAAATTATTCTCCTAGAAATAAATGTTTTTTTTCAAAATTTTTTGATAAAAAAATTTACAAATTTTTTTATTGGAATTTTTTATTTATTTTGCTCACAAAATTTTTCAAAAAAAAAAATGATTTAAAAATTTTCCAAGAAAAATATTTTATATTTTTTTGAAAAAGATTAATTTAAAATTAGTTTTTATTTTTTTTTCAATTAATAAAATATTAAAATTATAATCAATTCACTTAAACTTAAAAAAAATTAAAAAAAATAATAGTTCAAAATTTAAAAAAAATTATTTCAAAAAACAACCTAATATTAGAAATTTAATATAAGGTTTTTGAAAGAGAACTTTAAACTTTGAGGCACAAATATTAAGGGTGAACCGAGCTTATTATTTATTATCTCATCCGCTATATTGGACGTTGAATAATGCGAAGATTCTTGCGTCATTTGATGGTCAAATTTGTGCACTTTTTGTAAGTGAAAAAACAAAAACAAGTGGAACACTTTTTGTCAAAGTTTGCACATTTGATGGTCAACTTTCCACTCTTGTAAGTTTATATTGGACGGCACTCTTCAACACGCCCTATCTATTCCCTTCAATTCACTTCAACGTTTTCTTTCCATTTGGCTTTTGCGCTCTCACGCGCGAATTTTCTGTTATGGTTTTGCAGTGTGATTTACTTTAGAACAAATTAACAGATTGGATTGATGGAGAGTTTGCTGAAGGATTTTGAATTGGAAGACAAGGATCGTTCAATTGAAGCTCTGAGTAGATGGAGATCTGCAGTTTCCTTGGTCAAGAACCCTCGAAGGAGATTTCGAAACGTAGCGGATCTCGTCAAACGCGCGCAACAACAGGAAAAACAGAAGAAAATTCAGGTTTCATCAGTTTTTCCCTATCTTTTTCTATGTAAAAAATATTGTTATTTTTGGAATACGAAATCTTCAACATTTCTCTTTTTGTTAGCTTGCTAGTCGTTCACATTTAGCATGATTTTTATAAATTCATTTCATGTGTCCCCTATCAAATATTTCTATTCATGTTATTATAGTTTGACTATATAATCTTTATATCCATCAGGGAAAGTTTCGGGCTGTTATCAACGTTCAACGAGCAGCACTGCATTTCACGGATGGTAATGGGCTCTAATTTCTATAATCATTTGAAAATAGTTTGGAGATTCTTTTTCAGAATCTCTTTTTTTCTAAAACTGTAAGAAAAAAGTTGTAACAAACGGCTCTAAATTTCAACAAATAAAGGAGAGTGTATTGGGAATGGTGTATTAGAGAATGTGCAATTTGGATTTTTCTAATTTATATTCGAAAGCCTCCGGCTTAAATTCCTTTATACTTATATGGTCTAACTCCTTCCATAAGCTAATTCAAATTGGTCTGGTTTTCTTATGCAGCTATTGGTTCACCTGAATTCAAGGTATCAGAAAAGACAAGAGAAGCTGGTTTTGGTATCGAACCGGATGATATTGCATCAGTTGTTCGAAGCCATGATTACAAGAACTATACAAAAATTGGTGAAGTTCAAGGGATTACAAGTAAACTTTCAGTCTCAGTTGATGAAGGTGTCAGTCAAGACAAAATACATAGTAGGCAAGAGATTTACGGACTCAACCGATATACTGAGAAACCATCTAAAAGCTTTCTGATGTTTGTTTGGGATGCACTGCATGACTTAACACTAATCATTCTCATGGTTTGTGCATTAGTTTCTATAGGCATAGGGCTTCCCACTGAAGGGTGGCCAAAGGGTGTTTATGATGGTGTTGGAATCCTTCTTAGTATATTCTTGGTAGTCACTGTTACTGCCATCAGTGACTACCAGCAATCTCTGCAGTTCATAGATTTGGATAAAGAGAAGAAAAAGATATCTGTTCAGGTTACTCGGGATGGTAAAAGACAGAAGGTATCAATTTATGACTTGGTTGTAGGAGATATTGTTCATTTGTCAACTGGTGATCAAGTTCCGGCTGATGGAATTTTTATATCGGGTTATTCGTTGTTAATCGATGAATCGAGTTTGTCAGGTGAGAGCGAACCTGTAAATATAGACGGTCGAAGACCTTTTCTTCTTTCGGGAACAAAAGTGCAAGATGGTCAGGGGAAGATGATAGTTACAACTGTTGGCATGAGGACTGAATGGGGTAAGTTAATGGAAACTTTGAGTGAGGGAGGAGAGGATGAGACTCCATTGCAGGTGAAATTGAATGGAGTTGCTACAGTTATTGGTAAAATCGGTTTGACTTTTGCTGTGCTGACATTTGTGGTGTTGACAGTAAGGTTTGTGATTGAAAAAGCGGTTGATGGAGACTTCAGTAATTGGTCTTCAGAGGATGCACTGAAGCTACTAGACTACTTTGCTATTGCTGTAACCATAATAGTTGTTGCAATTCCTGAAGGATTACCATTAGCTGTAACACTAAGTCTTGCTTTTGCAATGAAAAAGTTAATGAATGATAGGGCGCTTGTGAGACATCTTTCTGCATGCGAGACTATGGGTTCAGCTAGTTGCATTTGCACCGATAAGACAGGAACGTTGACGACCAACCATATGGTTGTCGACAAAATTTGGATATGCGAAAAGACCATGGAGATGAAAGGCGATGTGAGTACTGATAAACTAAAAACAGAGATATCTGAAGAAGTTCTAAGCATCCTTTTGCAGGCTATATTTCAAAATACTTCGTCCGAAGTAGTTAAAGACAAAGAAGGAAAGCAGGCGATATTGGGAACACCAACAGAATCGGCAATACTGGAATTTGGCTTGGTTTCAGGTGGTGATTTTGGTGCACAGCGTAGATCTTGTAAGATACTTAAGGTTGAGCCGTTCAATTCAGACAGGAAGAAGATGTCTGTGATTGTAGGTCTTCCTGATGGAGGCGTCAGAGCTTTCTGCAAAGGTGCATCGGAAATAGTGTTAAAAATGTGTGATAAAATCATCGATAGTAATGGAACTGCTGTTGATCTTCCTGAAGAGCAGGCAAATAATGTGACTGACATTATAAATGGCTTTGCCTCTGAAGCCTTGAGAACTCTTTGTTTGGCTGTCAAAGATATAGATGAAACACAAGGGGAAACCGTGATACCTGAAACTGGATATACTCTTATCGCCATTGTTGGAATCAAGGATCCTGTGCGCCCTGGAGTTAAGGAAGCTGTTCAAAGTTGTTTAGCAGCTGGAATAACCGTCCGCATGGTTACTGGCGATAACATACATACAGCTAAGGCTATAGCTAAAGAATGTGGTATACTTACTGAGGGTGGTGTAGCCATAGAAGGACCAGCATTTCGCAATTTGTCTCCAGAAGAAATGAAGGATATCATACCAAGAATTCAGGTTTTGATCTCATATTATTTTCTCAGACTTTCAATTATCTTTTGATATGCTTGTTTTTCTTATGTGATTAATATCGTTTCAGGTAATGGCAAGATCCTTACCTCTTGACAAGCATACCTTGGTGACCCGTTTGAGGAATATGTTTGGTGAGGTTGTGGCTGTTACTGGTGATGGAACCAATGATGCTCCTGCACTGCATGAGTCAGACATTGGACTCGCCATGGGCATTGCTGGAACCGAGGTTTGTCTCTAGTAGTTATTGCTTTATCATGGTGAATCTGACAGTATTAATTGTAACAATCCTCTGCGCTGTTCTTATTAGTTGTTTTGAATTTTGTTTAAGTCACAAAAATGATATCTTTGGTTCTAGTTATATTATGTGTTGCTCAATTCTTTTACATTTTTCCTTTCGCTCTTCTCCTTCCTTCCCTCTTCTTTTTAGAATGATGGCGACATCTTAAATTAATAGATGAGACTAATTGTTGAAAAGTCTGTTATTATCTCCATTAAGGAAGCAGTATCTAATCAAAACTGCAGCTTTTCAAAATCTTTGCCATACTTTCTCATCAATCCATAAACCTTGATATCTTTCGAGTTCTTACTTTTTGTACCTTGTAAATATTTCCACATGATCGCTACATGTTATTTTATTTGGTAATCCAGTTATTCCCCCACTGATGTAAATTTACATTTGCAGCAGTGCATTCCTTGTTGTCTTTTTTTACTTAATTTTAGAATTTGTTCAACTTGTTCTGCCATCTATGTTTTTATGGGAATGCCTAAATGATGTTCAAAATCAACTTTTTTTAATTATATCTTTTACAGGTTGCCAAAGAAAATGCTGATGTCATTATAATGGATGACAACTTCACTACTATAGTCAAAGTGGCCAAATGGGGAAGGGCCATATACATAAACATTCAAAAATTTGTGCAGTTTCAGTTAACAGTCAATGTTGTTGCTCTGATTACTAACTTTGTTTCTGCATGCATCACTGGTTAGTTGATTTATAGAAGTTTTGCTTTCCAATGAAAATTTGTTGAATATGTTTCAAGAAACTGAGATTAGACTTTCTTTTTTATTTTCAGGAGCTGCTCCACTAACAGCTGTTCAGTTGCTTTGGGTTAACTTGATTATGGACACTCTTGGTGCATTGGCCCTTGCTACTGAACCTCCTAATGATGGACTTATGGAAAGAAAACCAGTTGGAAGGAAAGCAAGTTTTATTACCAAACCAATGTGGAGGAATATTTTTGGTCAAAGTTTGTATCAACTAATTGTCCTTGCAGTTCTCAATTTTGATGGCAAGAGGCTATTGGGACTAAGTGGCTCAGATGCAACTGCTGTGCTCAACACTTTGATATTCAACTCCTTTGTATTTTGCCAGGTAAAGTGTCTCATACACCTCACAGAAACCAACTACGGTTTATCATAACCAACGATTTAAAAACTGAACCGAGCATCAAAGTGGTGAGACTTTTGGGTCATGTTTCAACTGCTTTAAACCGCTCAAATTTGAGTGGAATCATGATTGAATCAGAAGCGGATCATATAGTTCTCTGGTTCAGTTTTTAAAACATTGATTTCAATACACAAATAAGTGGTTAATCTTGCAAAAGAAACCATCTGATGTTTTAATCTAAATAGTTGATAAAAATTTGGAAAATTAGAACATAATTAAAATAATTACTTAAACTTTGTAGTGTAATTGTTCCGAAGTAAAGGACAATCCATTACATAGGAGAAAGAAAAGAATCAATTGTTAGGTCCTACAAAACTATGAAGTGAAGCACCGATTGATAAATTCAAGATAATAAATAAAGGAAACTAACAACAAACGTAAAATATTAATGAACAGAATGCTTTGAATAAGTGAAGACAGTTATAATTTATTTAAGTTTCATAAATTATCTAAAGATTTGGGAATTTTAAATTATTAAAGTGGATTTCACCAACAATTTTTCTTCTAGCATTTTCATATGCAAATATTAATTATTGAAGAGAATGAAAATCTGCCATTTGTTATAATGTGTTAATCTGGCTTGAATAAATTGAAAAACTTGCTAACACGTTTTTACAACTCACGCTTTAGAAATTATAAACAGATAAATAGATTTGTATATTTTAATTATTATTTAATACTTCCTTTGTGTGTAATGCATGTGACAGTACTTTGTGAATAACATATCCTAGTATCCTACTCTTGTATGTATGGATTAGTTTAAATAAATAAATTGAGAATTTTAATTTAATCTGCTCATAACTTTGCTATTGACGATACTTCGCTGCTCTTGTATGTATGGATTCTTAACAGTACTTTCCTTGAATCCTAGTCTAAATACTTTCAAGAAAATGTGTATAAAATGATCTAGTTCTACTCTATTATGCTTACTTTGTATTTTACCAGGTGTTCAATGAGATAAACAGCAGAGAAATTGAAAAGATAAACATATTCAAAGGCATATTTGACAGCTGGATATTTTTAAGTGTTATTCTCTCCACAGCAGTATTTCAAGTAATCATTGTTGAGTTCTTGGGAACATTTGCAAGCACAGTGCCTCTAACATGGCAATTCTGGTTGCTCAGTGTGTTATTTGGTGCAATTAGCATGCCTATTGCTGCTATCCTCAAGTGCATTCCAGTTGAAAGAGATACCACAAACACAAAGCATCATGATGGTTATGAAGCACTCCCTTCTGGTCCTGACCTGGCATAAAATGTGGGAAGACTGTGATTTTTCCCTCCTTTGATTAATTTTGTTGTGTGCAAACATGGATGAAATTTTGGCCTTTTTTGAGGGTAAAGTGGATGAAAATCCACACACAACATTTTACCAATGTATTTTTGGTAGGAAAAAGAATGTTGTCTTGTACAAATACTTTAATGTGCAACACGTTTTGAAGTTTATTATAAACTTGTAATTTTCGTTTTCGACTTATAACACATTAATATACTCAACAAACACCACATTCAATTACAATTTTGTCAAGTTGCAGCTATAAGTTCCATGAATGCTTGATTTAGGAATACAAATTCGTTTATAAAAATCAGCATTAACACCTCGCCGGTCCACTTTTGCAACTACATCTTGAAATGTATGATGCAAAGTGACAATAATAAACTCAAATTGAATGACTGTAAAAATGATTTATACCAATATAATATATCCTTTAAACTCTTTGTTTAACTAAAATCTATTTTCAAAATTTTGTTGTTTGAGGCCTATATGAAAATGTTTTCTCTTAGTTGCAGATTTCCAATCAAAAGAAAAAATGGCTAGTGTTACCTCCGATTACATGAATTTTTGATGCATTCACATTATTGTGTCCTGAATATATGTTTACAAGCACGAAAAAACTCTCATTTTACAAATTGATTTTGTAAAGGTTAAGTACAACTCAAATTTTAAGTTAACATGAATGAATATAAATACCACTTTAGTTCATTTTTTATTGACGTTCAAAGCAGTGTTGTTAATATCAAGTTAACATGAATGGATATAAATACCACCTTAGTTCATCTTTTATTGTCGTTCAAAGCAGTTTTGTTAATATCGAATCACAGAAACACCAAAAATCCTCTATGAGAAATAGTGGATAGCGGAACTCTATTGCTTTCCTTTTTGGATTTAGAACCACCAGCCTTATTCTTCTTTGTTTTAGACGTAGTGCCAACACCATTCATAATAGAAGCTTCTTTTCTCTTAGTTGTTTGCCTAGTATATCTTATAGGCTCACTGTTAGAACTGGTTAGTACATAATTGGAATGGGGAAGCTGAATTCTTTATTGAATTAAACAGAATGCTAATTTACAATTATGCAAAGATATAATTGATAGATGTGTTAAAAAGAATACTCACTCCAAGAATTTGTGATTTTGGCCTCTCCCTTCCTATTAACCTCTCAATAAATTATTGTCTTTCCTTTTTCTAATTTTCTACTTTTATTTGCCCCATAACTGCTCTAAAGCAGTTACTGCACTGACTTACAACTTAAACTAACACAATAAACTACTTACATACAAAAGTTCCCACTTAAAATTCTTACTCGTAACCATCCTCTTATAATATTTAGTTATAAGAAGCCTAACAATACTCCCTCACGAAAGATTCACCTTGTCCTTCATGTGAAAAGAAGAGTATTTATCCATAATGGTCTCAATAGGTTCCTTTGATGCTTCAAAATTTGGTAGGTCGTTCCACTAAATCAATACTTTTGTTATGCCACTGGGAGAGTTGCGGACATCTTGTACAAAGGCTGGAGTTACTTGCAATTATAGCTCCTCAAAGAGCATATGTAGCAAAGGTTGAAGAGTAGCTAAAGAGGAGATGACCTTTTTAAATAAGGACACATGAAACACTGGATGTATCTTACTCTCTGGGGAAAGAGCGAACTCAAATTCAACTGCTCCAATCTTCTTTGAAATATGATATGGTCCATATTATCTAAAATCGACATTGTAATTCTTTTTCTTTACCATCATATATTTCATTATGAAAATCAACATATTCATCAAACATAACATGCATGATTTCATCTACGGTTTGAGCCTTGAGATTTTATATATGGAATGTAGAGTATGCAAAAAATATGCTTTGATGGTATTTTAAACCAGATTTGTCCATACTTTCTTTATCATGCAAAACATAGTAATGAGATTTAAAAATGTGAAAGTATAATATGTTTTGCTTTCTATTTTTCAAAAATTCATATGAAGATATGTTCAAGATATTTTCTAATAGAGCCAAGATTAAAAACATGGCAAACAATTTTTATGTCTTCTCCCCAAAATTATTTTTCAACACGTGATTTATTTAAAATTGTTCTTGTCATTTCTTGTAATTAATTTTTTTTAAAAAAAAAACTCCATATTGTTTGAAAGTTCTTTGACAAGAAAATCATGTGAAATATCATTTTTTATTAAGGAATGATCTAAAAAATGATTTTTCGAATTTTCCTTGATCACTTCTTATATAATTGATAATTCTTTTTAAAACTCTTTAATAAAAAAATTCGACAAGTTTTAAAGACATCATCCTTATGATTTAAAAAATAAAATCCTTTTATCTTTTTCAAAAGACTTAAAACATGATTTGATTAGAAATTCATTTAAGTATAAAACATGAGGATTTTTCTTTAAAATAAAACATGAGGATGTTTGTTTTACCTCAACCATGTGGAGTTTAAAAAATAACTTTAAAATCAATTTTACAAAGTTATGTGTCACATATCAAACATAATTAATCTATGCAAAATTATTACAACTAATTATACATGTTACTTTGATTGTTAATGTTTCTAAAGGTTATAGACCCTCCAAATTTTGGTAATGAGATGAGGCACCATACTTTTTTATTCATGTGTATTGAGCATGTCTTGTTCATGTATCAATGTTTTTTCTTGATTGTTGGATAATGTTCTTGCATCACAAGTTAATAATGATTTTGGTACCCATATTTGTTTGGGTCATTGATGGTTAAAGTATCTTCTTCCAGATTTTTTTCCCTTATGATAACATTTTAACTCCATATGATCAAACATGTCATAATAAGAACATTCCTTCTCAACTTTTTTGCAACCAAAATGTTCTGGTCTATGACGAGACCAATCTGCTGTAGAATGATCAAATTTGTTATCCTAAGAATATTGTCTTGTTTTTGTAAATTTTTTCTTGTGATAGCATATTGATTCAAGGTGTCCATATTTGTTACAATATGAACATTTTTTATTACCTTTCTTATCCTTCTTTTTTGACACAATTTTTCATAAATATTTTATTTTTGAGAAGATTTGAAATGTAAATCATCTTTGTAAATATCTCTTCTTTAGATATTATGTTCTTTTGAAAAGTTCCAGTGGTTTTTACCGTGTTGGTTAAAACATTTTTCAATTCACGAAATTCTATTTGTAAAGAGGTACTTTCTTCCTTAGTTTCAGAACATTCTGAAAAATGAATTTTTATGGTTATATCAATATTTTGTGGCTCAAACATTTTTAAATAAAATTGCTCGAAATCTTGAATGATTTTAACATATTCATCATTCTTAGTTTGTAGCTCCTCCGTTTGTTTCTTTATCTCATAAAGTTGATTTATTAGAAATGTACATTGTTATATTTAAAGTGTTTGAGTCATTTAGGAGGTTTTCAAAATCATTACATAAATAACAAAGTTCATAATATGTTACCTCTACACTTTCTTCATTTACCATTATAGATGAATTTTGATTTGCAAGTTTTGACATCACTTCTTCCTGAATCTTTTCCTCTTACATTATTAAGTGCTCAAAACTTAGAACTAGGTTCCAATACAAATCAATGTAGCAATCTCAATCATAAGAAATGAGGTTTGAATTGTAACCCTTTTGAATTTTGATTCATGTGCTTAATTTAAATTAACTCAAGATCAATCTTGGTTGAAACATAATGTATAGAATATTCTGGGGTATGTTAGAAATAAATAAAATAAATTAGTTTATAGTGAAGTTTGATTTGTGTGCAAATAATTAAACTCTATATGCTAACTCATGCAAATTAAACACAATGTGCAAAATAATATAAAGTTTTATGTTCCAATTGTTCAATGATCCACAATTTAATAATTATATCAATAATATATATATATATATATATATATATACACAATTATAACAATGTAATTTATAGAAGAGAAGTAACATTGTTAGATGAATGACTTGAATAAATAAAGTAACGTATTAATATTGAGATCGATGAATATGTCAAATGCTGAAGTAATGTATTTGATAATTGAAATTAAGTGATAGACTCAACTGATATACAATTGAGTTATAAAATATATCACTTTATTGTTGAAACTAAAAATAATTAAAGTGAAATGGTTGAAAACACATTCATCTTGTATTCCCGATTTTAAGTTTTTCATTTTTTTTTTTGATTTTTTTGGATTAATCAATTTCATTACACCCCAATTATTTTTCGTTAGGTCTATTCTTTTTTTGGTTCTCCTTTTAAGGTATGTAGAAGGACAGGCTCTTCGTCAGATGATGTAATATGGTCATCTTTTTTTTTTTGTAAGTGTATTTCTATTGCTCTGTTGTACCTTAATTTTTCATTTGGATAATGACTTGTCATAGTTCTCCTTATCATTATCCTCATCTCCATACTCCACTTCTTCGTGTGTTTTACATTCGTATTTTATACCCTTTCTTCATTTGAGTTAGACTTTGTCGGCTGTGGTGACTTGGATTTCTAGTTATCCTTATCTCCAATTATTATAGTACGAGTATTTTTCTAGACTTATCAACAACATAAATTTGCTCTTCATGTCCAACAACATGCGGTGTTCTAATGATGTCTGCAATCCAAAATATAGTTAATATCAAATGATGTTAGAAGTTGAATTTTGTATTGAAAGAATTATTACCTGTTAGATGTACTTTATCTGCCAATCTTTGTGCTAGAGATTTGAATGAAGTAAACTCAAAGTAATGATTTTGAATGGTAATTTTTGGGTCTTGGATTTTGGTTACAGTAGTTGTTGTAAAAAACAATGTCTTCTTTGTTCATACGATAGGTCTGTAAGAATCATTTGTCGGTGATATTTTTAGATTTGTTATGTTGTATATATCACCTTCTTGTATACTATTTTTGAAATTTGAGATAACTTCTTTCTTGATTGTTGCATGCAAAGGTATTTCCTGTGAGTTAATGTCAAATAATTTTAGAGTTGATCATTCAAAAAGATTTAAATATATTTGATTTTCAATAAAATAAAATATGAAAACAAAGTTCATATATATATATATAATTTAATGCAAATAACAATCTTCAATCATTGTGATTGTATAACTTTTCATCCAAGAAAATCATGTCTAAAAAGATTAGTTCATCCTCACTATGTATAGTGTAGACAATACAATGCGAATAACTCGAACTTTGATACTCCAATTATCGTGCTAATCATTAATATGTTCAAGAAAAGTTTAGTCCATCTAAATTGTTTTGCAAAGTTTGTATTTCAGAGATGTGGAGTTTTTTGTTCCGTAAAGCGAGTGAGAGAACAAAAAATATTTATATTTGAATTTCTATTTTGAATGTTGGTAAATATATATAATATAAATATTTAAACATGATGGATAATGTCACGTCTCTTGGAATTTTGGTATGTTTTATTTTATTGAAATTAATTAAATTTAGTTTGTTGTTTTACAGTGTTAATTGACATGAAATTAAAGTAATTAATTTGCAATTATTTATATTTGATGTATACTTATAATTATTTGATAATTAATATTTTGTAACCAAATTGTTATAAATTTTGTATTTCGATTTTGAAACTTAAATATTAACGATTATGATTACTCTATTAATATTAAAAATAATTTGAATGTTTACAAATTAAAATAGTTTGAATTTTGATCTCTTTGAATTTTGGTAAGTTTTATTTTACTGAAGTTAATTAAATTTAATTTGATTTTATAATGTTAATTGATATGAAATTAAAGTAATTCATTTGCAATTATTTGTATTTGATGTATACTTATAATTGTCTGAAATTAATATTTTGTAACCGAATTGTTATAAATTTTGGAGTTCGGATTTGAAACCAAAATGTTAATGAGTATGATTACTCTATTAATATTAAAAATAGTTTGAATTTTGATCAGTTTTATTTTACTGAAATTAATTAAATTAAATTTGGTTTTATAGTGTTAATTTATATGAAATTAAAGTAATTCATTTACAATTATTTGTATTTGATGTATACTTATAATTATTTGACAATTAATATTTTATAATCGAATTGTTATAAATTTTGGAATTTTGTTTTGAAACCAAAATATTAATGAGTATGATTACTCTATTAATATTAAAAATAGTTTGAATGTTTGTAAATTAAAATTCTAATATATATCTATTTAAAATTTTGTTGAATGATGGAAAAAATTAGGGATTAAAGAGATTAAAAGACGGGAAAATTATTTAGCAAATGAGCGGAGGAAACTCTCTATAAAGACATACACATTACCTTGTTAGCTGAGATGGAAAATATTTGCACATGTGGAGAAATTAGTATGAGGTGGCTGCAAGAGAGTTAGGAGTTTGTTTTAACTATATATAATAGATAAGGGATAGAAAGATCACACACAAAAAATATATTGGTTCGTCAAACTCAAGCTAGTTCAATTCTCACAACCGAGAGATTTTCACTATGTGCTTCCGAACTAGAATGTTCCCCTTCACACATTTTCTCTCGATAACACATTGATCAATTACAATATTCACCTTTCAACTTAAGAATGATTATTATGACCACCTTTCAACCTAAGAATGATGTTTACAATCACTTTTAAATCTTGAAAGGGTTTTTACAAACACACTTAATCTAACATAAAAGATAAACTTGAGTTACAAATGATGTGTATGATAAAAGTGTTTGAGATATGATGATTCTCAACTCTTGGTTTGAGATAAATAAATACAAACTCAGAAAAAAAAATTATCCACAAATATAGTGAAAAGAGCTGGAGTTTGCTTGAAGAGTTTTTAACTTGTTCTTACATGAACAAGTGTTGATAGATTTGCAAATTGAACTCTTGTCTTAATCTTCCAATTGATCTTCAATTTATAGATGATAAGAGACATAATGTGGGAGAGTGGAGAAAAAGAAACTTAATGTTGGGTGGTTTGTCCTATGACCGTTGGAATTGTTCCAAATTATAATTATGAAGAACCTTACGTAAAATAGTGGAAGTAGAATATACTTGCGTCCTTGCTCACAACTCTTCAATCTGGAGATCAATTTGGAGGCTATTTTCCTCCTTTAGAAATTCAGCTTGAGTTCTAGGTTTGACCACATATTTGAGCAATTTTGATACTCTTTAACTTGTGGTTTGAAATGTGGAAAATGATATGTTTTAATCATGTCTTTAAAAGAGAATAACCATAATATTCTTTTATAAAACCAGAACGTTCTTGGTTTAGTGTTGTATGGAAATTTTTGTAAGTGACTGAATAGTTGTATAGTGTCATTCCTTTGTCTTGGAGGCATGCTGAGATTTCTGCAAAAAATGCAGCAGTAGTGTTCTTTCGTCCTTGATATTCTTTCTCACAACTTATCAATCTAGAGATCAATCTGAAGGCTGTTTTGCTTCTTTGGGCCTTCAACTTGAATTATGGACTTGATTATATTTTTTAGTAGTCTTGATATTCTTTTATCTTAAGGTTTGGACTGTGAAGAATGATTTGTTTTAATTTTATCTTTAAAACAAAATAACCAAAATGATCTTGGTAAACCAAAATGATCTTGATAAACCAAAATGATCATTTGATAATCCAGAGTGATCCTTTGATAAACCAAAATGATCTTAATAAACCAAAATGGCCATTTGATAAACTATGATGATCGTTTGATAAACAAAAATGATGTTGATGAACCAAAATGATCATTTGAAAAATCAAAATGTTCTTGTGATAAATATGTCATCAATTTGGGTATCATTCTGCAGAATATTCTGCATGTTTGTTTTTGCAAGTCGGTCTTCAAATCTTTACTTTTAATTGCTCATTAAATATTGAAAATCCCATGTGGAAAATTCTAACTAATTTATGTTGCGCTTCCAAAAAGATTCTTATTGTTAATTATTCTTTAATATAACAACCAAAACATTTTGGTGAATGTTCTTCCATCATTCTTTGGTTGAAGCAATACTTCCTACAATTTCTCTTGGCGTTGCTCATGTTGTGTTATGTCCATCAAGTATGGATATATTGGACATTTTCTTTATGAAAATGCTATCTTGAATATGCAATAATAATTTTCTTGAATGATTGATATATGATATATTCCTTTTGAGATTTTTTCATTATTGAGTAGATATTATACACTTGTTATTATGAATGGCTTCTTCCTTGTCCACTTATGCAATTCATGTTCCTTAAATGAAGCTCATGTGCAATTATTAGTATATCACCAAAATATATATCAAAATTTTTTTTACCTCAAGAGTTCCTCGCCAGTCAATCCCCATAACTTAATGATTTTCTTCGAAGTGAGACCAACAATGCTACACATAGACAATTGGAGGTCTTTCAACTCCCCCTCCACTTCAACTAGATTCGATTCTTACAATTCACATTTATCATCTTCCTCACTCAAAACCAGCATGTGCAATTGCTTGTTAACACACATGGCCTAGACTAAACCTCTCATTATAGCGAAAACATAATCTCTTTCATGATTTCTCTTACATTTTAGCCTTGGTTAACCTTCTGAACCTTTTGCCTCTAAAAGTTCTAATATGCTTTGCAACTCTTCCTTCCCCTGAAGAACTTCCAACTCCTGACATTGTAGCTTGCATTTGTTCTTTTACCCCTGGTTCCCATGTCACTATTATAATATTATTGGAAGTTCTCATTGGTTTACCCCTAGAACTTGTGGAAGGCCTCCTCTTAGTGACTAAACTGTTTTCATCAACTCTCTTAGAAAAGTCCATTAATTCCACAAGAGTTTCTACTGAGTGTAATTTTAATTATGCTCTTATCACTTTCTTAAGCCCATTCAAAAAGATTCCTTTCAAATATATTGGTTATGCACATTGGAGGGGCATGCGTACATTTCAAACTTCTTTCGATACACTTCTATTGGCCCTGTTTGTTTGAAGCTTAGTAACAATTCAAAATGGCTTTCAACCATAGATGGATGAAAATGATTAATCTTAGCGGCACGGAAATCATCCTAAGTAGGCAGTTCAGCAGAAAATTCCCACCACTAGTACCATGTCAAAGCATTTCCCTCCATAGCCACCATTATTGCTTGCAACTTATTTGCCCTAAACCTTTCGTGCACACAACACAACAACCCTTCAAACCCTCGCTCCACAACTTCTATTTGTGCTTCCATACTGTGTGCTTCCATATTACGTGTAAATGTCATAAATGTCTCCTGGATTTTCGTAGCTTTGAAACTAGTGTTAGAACTGCTTAGTACATAATTGAAATTGGAAAATTGAATTCTTTATTGAATTCAACTTAATACGAGTTTACAATTATGCAAGGACATAATTAATTGACGTTTTATAAGAATACCCACTCCAAGAATTTCAGAGTTTGGTCTTTCCCTTCCCAATAACCACTCAGTATATTCTTGCTTTTCCTTTCCCTAATTTCCTACATTTATGTTCCCCATAATTGCTCTAAAGCAATTACTACATTGAGTTGCAACTTAAACTAACACAATAAACTAGTTACATAAAAAAATAATTGTCATACTAATTTAGTTCCCACTTAAAAAACAACTCTTGATCCTCCTCTTATAATATTTAGTTATAAGAGGCCAAAGCAACTCCCCTATTAAGGGCATCCTCATCGTTGTCATCCTCAAAGACTATTTCATTCCCAACATCACCTTCATCCCAACATTGGACTCGGTACATGAGCCATCTAAGTCACCATGTGAAATTGGGTTAGTTTCATCCCTAAAGTTGCTCCTTCATAGTAATGCTTGATTATATTTGACATAAACCAAGTTGTGTTTTATAATACGCTCTAGCCTATTCCTTTTCTTAGAATGAATATGAAATATTAAAATTTAATAAGTAACTATACTTGTAGAAACTAAAAACTAGTAAAGTTTTAATAACTATTAAGATTTGCGTTATTTAGTTGCTCACATACCCTCCAGTTGCATTCACATTCCAATGCACTACATGTTAAACTCAAGATCTTTATGATCAACTGTTGCAGATTGGGAGTTGATTGTCCATACATTCTCCCCCATTGTGCTAGAGTACGAATCCAAAGATGTTATGCAATGCCATGTGTAATAGATTTTAAAATTTGGAAGAGTTGTAAAATACATTACTTCTCACCTGGTGAAATTGTACTCCTTTGTGAAATTGAAAAGTTATTTCCAAACATACCACTAGCTATTGTATATATTGAAAACTCCAAAAGAATATGTTTTCTTACTTCTACAGCAGCACCAACTTTTCAATGCATGCATACATCTAATTTGTCACCTCCAAATCATATTCAATAGAAGGGTTGGTGTAAAGAGTTATGGGTTTAGAAAGTGGCCAACTGCATGCAATGGGCAATGAAGTTGGCAAGTCCATCTATCAACAATAATTTTTGAGTTCTTGCTTTCATTCATATCAAAAGACTTCATAATAGCCTCTTTAGCCTTCCCTATTTCCTTGTAAATATAACTCATTGCTGATATTCTCTCGCTAAACAAGGAGAAGCGCCCAAACAAGAGGAGTCATCACCTTGATTGTATGCACTATAATATTCCAAAAAGATGACATCATTTAGATTTTGCTTGCTTATTTCCCTTTGGCTCCCTTGGACAATTTATTAATTTTTGTTGCTAATTTCCCTTTGGCTTCCTTGGACAATTTATTTAATTGTTCAATCATAAGATATAAATATCTTTCTCAAACTTGATTTACCCTTTTGAAGTCTTTCTAATGTGAAGAAGGATGTGGGAGATCGAGTTACTGCATGCATCCCTAATTCCTTTTTGTTGGTAAAGTACCTCTAGAGGCTCAAGGTACTTGAATGATTATAGATGAATCCAACAAGAAAGGTTTCCCTTTGAACAATCGTTATTATAAGAGAGAGTTTTCCATTGTCCTCTGCAACAAAACGATGCAGTGAGCTGCACACGGAGTCCAATATAAGTGTGACTTTTTTTCTTCTAGTAACTTTCCAGCAAGCACATAGTTTATGTCATTGTCTGTTATAAGTTGAACATCCTTTTCTTCACCAATCTCACCCATAGTTGAGTCAAACAACTCAAATATTTTCTCTCTAGTCTTCACTGTTAGATAATATTATTAAATGTTAGTAATAAGTGTACTTTAGACATTTCTATTATTTTGTATATATACTCATTGTAACCCTATTAACTACAGTTATGTTCATTATATGTTATGAAACCTTAGAGTAATTGTCTTTCTTCTTCTTTTCATTGTTATCATGGTATCAAAGAGCTTTGGTTGATTTTGGGATCTACTATAAAGAAGAGAAAGACTATTTTGATAGGAAAGTCAACCATCAAAAGAGAAAAGAGAAGAGTAACACTATTCCCGATTTTGTTAAATCAGTCTCACAAAAACATCAATTGCGCATTCGTTAACCGTTGGATCGAACTGATTTTTGGACAGCAGATTTGCAACATTCAGGTCTTCATCTTCAATGGTCAGATCGGCGAAACAACGTCTGTAGGGTGAGAAATCATGCTCACACAGCACCAGATTATCCCTAATTTATTTTGTCTCAGTGATTGTGTTTGTCGTATTTTTCTGTCATTATTTGTTATGGATGTTACTAAGGATTATTCTCTTCAAGCACGTTGGAAAGCACATTGTCCGAAATTGGGGAGAGCACATAAGAAGAATTTTAGGGGACCAACGTCCAAAGTTGTTGCTTATGCTCCTCCTACCATTGACTCTTGTTCTGGTTCTGTATACTCATCTGATATTGCTTCCCAAATATCTAATATTGCAGAACAGCTTCAAAAACTTCTTGCCACTCAATCACATGCCATGTCTGCCACCTCTTCTAATGGTTTGAACTCCTCTAGTATGTCAGATATATCTCCTTCCATATGGATTCTTGATTCGGGAGCATCTCAACATATGGCATACGATGATAAATCTTTTGTGTGTTTTGAAACCTATCTCGTCTGTGTCGGTTATGACAACTGATGGCACTCCTATGCCACTAGCAGGCGTTGGTTTTATCTCTACACCTAACATGTCTCTTTCTGATGTTTATCATATTCCAAATCTTACTTTGAGTCTTGCTTCTGTTAGTCAAATATGTGATCTTGGTTATTCGGTTATTTTTCTTCCACTTCTTGTTGTGTGCAAGATCTACATTCTTGGAGGCTGATTGGGACAAGTCATAAACAGGGGAGACTTTATGTTTTGGATGACCTACGACTCCCAGATATTGCAGCCTCAACAACTACTGCTGACTTATTATCTAGTTTTCGCTTGAATTCCTTATCTTCTAGTTTTTATTTATGGCATTCCCGCCTTGGACATGTTTCTGCTTCAAGATTAAAATATTTGGCTTCTATTGGAGCCTTAGGAAAGTTGCAAACTTGTGATATCTCATATTGTTGTGGTTGTAAACTTGCTAAACTTCTAGCTTTACTGTTTAGTAAAAGTGTTTCTGTTTCACATGTGCCCTTTAATTTAGTTCACTCTAATGTTTGGGGTCCCTCACCAGTTCTCACCAAAGGTGGATCTAGCTATTGTGTTTCGTTTACTGATGATTACACTCGTTATTGTTGGGTTTATCTTATGAAAAATCGGTCTGAATTTTTTGACATTTATCATATGTTTCGTGCAATGGTCAAAACTCAACATAATTCTGTTATAAAGTGTTTTCGTTGTGATTTAGGTGGTGAATATGCCTCTAATAAATTTTATGAATTACTTGCTTATGATGGCACCGTCCACCAAACATCTTGTATTGATACTGCTCAACAAAATGGAGTTGTTGAAAGGAAACACCGTCATATTATAGAGACTGCTCGTTCCCTTTTGTTATCCGCTTTAGTTCCAAGTGAGTTTTGGGGAGAAGCAGTTCTTACCGTTGTTCATGCTATTAATAGAATTCCATCCTCTATCATATCAGGTTTGTCTCCCTTTGAAAAATTGTTTGCTTCAACCCCTGATTACTATTCTTTGAAAGTTTTTGGTTCTACTTGTTTTGTTCTTCGCCCTCAAGTAGAGCGTAGTAAGTTGTCTTCTCATTCAGCCATGTGTGTTTTTCTTGGTTATGGGGATGGTCAAAAGGATTATCATTGTTATGATCCTCATGCAAGAAAGCTTTATGTATCACATAATGTTGTTTTTCTTGAGCACATCCCTTTTTACTCTATTTCCTCTTATTCTCATATTACTAAGAGTTTTGAACTAACCCATATTGATCCGTTTGGTCTTAATGATTATGCTTCTAGTGATTGTAATATTGAGAATTGCAGGACAAATACTAATACTCTACATGATGACATCCCTTTTGTCCCCTCGTCTGTCCAACCACCTCATGCAATTGTTGATCCTCCTCGTTACCCCTATATATCATTAACGTAAGTCTACCCAGTTACCTGATTTTGTCTATTCCACTTACTCATCTTCGTTTGTTTCTTTCTTAACCTCTATTCACAATTTGTCTGAGCCCTCTTCCTATAAAGAGGTTGTTCTTGATCCTCTTGGGCAGCAGGCTATGGCAGAAGAACTATTTGCATTGCACAAAACCAATACTTGGGAATTAGTACCTCTTCCTCTTGGAAAATGTGTTATTGGTTCTCGTTGGGTATATAAGATCAAAACTAAGTCTGATGGATCAATTGAGCGCTACAAAGCACGTCATGTTGCTAAGGGTTTCTCTCAACAATATGGTATGGATTATGAAGAAACTTTTGCTCCTGTAGCCAAGATGACTACTATTCGTACTCTTATTGTAGTTGCATTTGTTTGTCAATGGCATATTTCCTAAATGGATGTCAAAAATGCTTTTTTAAATTGTGAGCTTCATGAAGAATTTTATATGGTTCCCCTACAAGGAGTTTCTCATAATCAAGGGGAAGTATGTAAGTTAAAAAAGGCTCTATATGGTCTTAAATAGGCTCCTCGAGTTTGGTATGAGAAATTCCCTACTGTGGTCACTTCTCTTGGTTTTCGCTCAAGTGAACATGATTCTGCATTGTTTATAAGGTCAACCACTTATAGTTGCATTATACTTTCTCTATATGTTGATGATATGATTATTACATGTGATAATGTTAGTGGAATCAATGAGTTGAAATTGCAGTTAGCCAAACAATTTGAGATGAAGGACTTGGGAACTCTTCGATATTTCTTGGGGATTGAATTTGCCTACTCTCCTAGAGGCTACCTTTTTTCTCAATCCAAGTACATTGCCAACATTCTTGACCAGACTCGTCTTTCTAATACTAGAGCAGCAAATACTCCTCTTGAGTTGAATGTGAAATATGCTCCCTCAAATGGTGTTCCTTTACCAGATTCCACTTTATATCGTACTTTAGTTGGCAGCTTAGTGTATATTACGATTACCAGACCTGACATTGCTTATGATGTTCATGTTGTTAGTCAGTTTGTTGTCTCTCCCACTACAGTACATTGGGCAGCAGTTGTTCGGATTTTTCGTTATCTTCGAGGAACTCAATTTCAAAGCCTTCTCTTTTCATCGTCATCCTCATTAGAGTTACGAGCTTATTCTGATGTTGATTGGGCTGGTGGCACCACAAATCGTAAATCCACCACAAGGTTTTGTATCTTTCTTGGAGACTCTCTTATTTCTTGGAAGAATAAGAAACAAGATATTGTATCTCGCTCCTCTACAGAAGCTGAGTATCGTGCTATGGCATCCATTACCGTTGAAATAATTTGGTTGCGTTGGCTTTTGTCTGATATGGGTATCTCTCTTTCTGAGCCAACTCCGATGATCTGCGATGACAAGAATGCTATTCAAATTGCTCACAACTCGGTCTTTCATGAACGCACCAAACAC
This sequence comes from Cicer bijugum, assembly GCA_037974875.1. Classification (NCBI taxonomy): domain Eukaryota; kingdom Viridiplantae; phylum Streptophyta; class Magnoliopsida; order Fabales; family Fabaceae; genus Cicer; species Cicer bijugum. The sequence continues at coordinate 3,734,841 of JBBPBT010000881.1, read as the reverse complement.
ATTGAGATTGATTGTCATCTTACTCGTCATCATCTTCAACATGGAAGCATTACTCTATCGTTTGTCTCTTCTTCTTTACAGATTGTTGATTTGTTCCCAAAAATGCATTCCATTAAACGTTTCCATTTTTTAGTTGACAAACTTTCGATGCTCAATGTTAATGCATCGTGAGTTTGAGAGGAGATGTTAGATAATATTATTATATATTAGTAATAAGAGTATTTTAGACATTACTTTTATTTTATATATATACTCATTGTAACCCTATTAACTACAATTCTGTTCATTTTATGTTATGAAATCCTAGAGTGGTTATCTCTATTCTTCCTCTTTTTATTGTTATCATTCACAATGTCTAACACATCAATATATTTCATGAACATTGTCCCTGTTGGACAATTCTCCAAGATTTTGATTATGGATCTTCCTTTTCTATTTATCCATCCATCAGACATAATGGAGCATTCAAACCGTCCCCATTGCTCCCACCGACTTTTTAACAAATCTTCAGTGCGTATCAACTCCTTGATAAGAAAAGGAACTCTTACCACATGGTAAGATGGAGGCTTCAAGTGTGGTCCAAAACTTCCAACAAGAGTAAACATGTCAGGAAATCTTTCAAACTGAACCATATTGAAAGACAAACCAACTTGGTACCAAGCAATAGCTTTCTTGTCACATGCATCCCTTATGCTTGATTATCGTAATTACTCTTTTTTCTTTCTTTGAATTGTAGTCAGTTTCTGAAAAAAAGAGATCAATAGGGCCCTTTAACTTTGAAGCAGGTTCTCTAAACCCTTCATCAAGGGCAACTTCTTCATCATTGTCACCATAGTCATCAAGGAAATCTAGCTTCACCCTCTCATACTCGAAAACATTGTCCAAATGTTATAGAGAACAGACAACTCTAGTCAATCTACATAGTTTAAAATTTGTATTGTTATTATATATATTGTTTATTTGAAGCAAAAATTGAAAGAAAAAAAAATTAAAGATTTTGTTAAGAAAGTTGCATTTGCAAACTCATATTTCCTTAAAAAAAATCGCCATTTATAAAAACAATTTATAACTAAGCAAAAAAAAAATTGAGTATTTCCTTAAAGAAGTCATCATTTGCATATTTTAACTTATATAACTAAGAAAGAAAAAAAAAGTATTTTAATATATAATTTTGAAAATGGAGTACTTTGGTAAAAAAAAAATTCAAAATTAGGTTATTAAAGAAAAAAAAACCTAAACATTTACCTAAAACATTTAATTTTTATGGATCATGCCACTTAATAATTAAGCAACAAATTAAAAAAGAAAATAAATAAAAAGTTGAGTAAAAAATCTCACTTTTTTAAATTCCAAAGTATAAATTACACTATTTAAAATTTTCTTTTTCTATATTAGACTTTTAACAAGTACTCTTTAGTATTTTTCTATTTTTATTTGTTTGATTTTGATTTGGAAATACTATTTGATCCGAAATCTCACCTAAGCAAAAGCCTAACATATAGAAGAGGCCAATTTGGCTACCTTGTAATTCTAATGGGTCTTACCCAATATGAAAAAAAGTATTGTCTTAGTTCATAAAAATAGGGGTCAAACTGGAAGCGTGTTCTGCTATAGAAAATAATAGGAAGGCTTATACACACAATTAAAAGAAATGGAAAATCATGTTTTCTTGTGATCCCTTTCCTCCTATACCTTCCCTCCCTTTTTGTTAAAACCATCTAATTTGTAGCCTTTTCTCTCAAGGATCGTCAAGAAGTTGAGTTATTGAACATGGAAAGTGGAAAACTACTTTTTGAAAGCTCTTATCTATAGATTACCGTGAATAAAAATCTACTCTAACCAGGAGTGCCTTGCTCAAGTGCTCAAGCTAAGCGCAACAGGAGTCCTGGTCTATCCCAAGATAACCCTTCAACCACCACTGATGTCTCGCAAAAATCAAGAATGATAGGAAGTTTGATACCATTTATGTGAGACACATCATATTTGTTAGTTAGGCCAGAGTTGTTTGTGGCCTGAACATTAGAGTAATGTCGATTTTGGTCTTATTGATATCAACGCGAAGGGTGAAACCCAACTAGAAGAAGGCTCCATTCTATATATTGTTTAAATATTCTATAATATCTAAAACCTACGATAATCTTATATAAACAAATACTCTTTTAATGTTAATAATATTGATCAACACCTATTATTGGATTTATTGTAGAACACTTATGGTTATGAGTTTTAATTATAGGAATTATGGGAGGTAATGAATCGATACAAATTAATAATAGGCTGTTACAAATTTATGGATAGTTTTATTTTTATTAATTTTTTATTATCAAAGATCGTTTAAAAATAATGAAAGTGTGTGTTTCAGTTTTCATTTTCATGTGTTTTGTGAGAATTTCCTTCTTATTTCCTATATGTGGTAATTAGAGCATTCTTGTTGTGAAATGACCTAGTGAGGTTGAGAGTTCCACTAAACACCTAAACACTTATCCGATAGTTGTAAATGCATTATGATAACTCAGCCATAAAATTGCTAATTTTTTAAGGTGAGAATTGTCACATAAGAGCAACAAGAATTGAGGCTTATCCTGATGCTAATGATCTCTTGGAGGTTGTTGAGAATGATAACGTGATTGATCTATTATCGAACAATCCAAAGCTTTCACAAATTAGAAGTCACAAGGAGAGAAAACAACAAAAATCGAAGGCAAAATCTTATCTATTTTATGTTGTTTCTGAAGCAATTTTTACAACAATTATGATTCTGAAGTTAGTCAAAGCAATTTGGGATTTTCTCAAGCATCAGGATGAAGGAAATGAGAAAGTCAAAGGGATGCACATGTTGAATTTGATCAGGGAGTTTGAGATGCAACAGACGAATTAGTCAAAAACAATCAAAGAGTATTCTTATAGACTTCTAAGCATTGTCAACAATGTGAGGTTGCTTGGAATAAAGTTATCTCATATAATAATTGTCCAAAAAATCCTTGTGACTATTCCTAAGAGGTTTGAATCCACCATTTCTTCTTTGGAAAATTTCAAAGATATGTCAAATATTATTTTTCTTGAATTGGTGCATGGTTTGCAAGCTCAAGAACAAAGGAGAGTTATCGAAGTAACAATTTACAAGAAATGGGGTTTGAATTGTAATTTTATCTATTTAAAATTTAAAATTTCCTGAAAAAATTAATTGATCTCGGTTATGGGTTAGTTGAAAATGACAATTTCAGTTTTTCTATTTAATTCAACAATTAAAATACTAAAAGTAAAAATGTTCTCAGTTTTCACAAAACTTTTGCAGATCAATTTGGATAATCTTGATCTTGTTAGAGCTTACTACCTTTGAGCTTAGAAAGGATTTCCACAGTTTTACCTCTCAATCTTTAGAAAAGATTTACACACAACCTTTCACACACATAAAATGATTTTTACCAAAGCTTCTCAAGCTATTTTAACGTAGTAGTCTTGAGTGTACAAAGTAATGATTTAAAGTATATCAGAATTAGGTTATGCTCAACTCTTGTTTAAGAATGGATTCTGATTTTGGAACTCAACAATGATTGAAACTTCAAGCCAATTGAGAACTGAACTGATTGATGTTTCTAACAATCTCAATGACTTTCGAATATGATTGCAAAATGAAGTATTGTTTGCTTTCTTGAGTTCTGATCTTTCCTTCATCTTCATGTCTCTTTTATAGGTTTCAAGAGAGCTTATGACAACTCATGTGACCGTTAGAAGTTGTCCAGCTGTCATATGTTAGTAAGTGGATAAGATCAAACATAAAGCAAAAATGTTCTTGTTTTTGGGCAGCCCTGCATTTTGAAAATCAAGAACATTCTTCGTTCTTGCTTTTGTGAGTTTTGATTAATCCTGACATATGTGTGAAATGTTTATTCATGTTTTGCAACTCAAGTACAAATTAAATATTGCATCTATCATTTTGTCCAAAACTTGTCATTATTTATGTTGCTTGCTTTGCTTAAACTTTGGAGAATGATTCTTTTTTAATGACAAGTGAATTACAATCTTTCCCTTGTATCTTGAAATGTTTATTCATGTTTTGCAACTCAAGTACAAATTAAATATTGCATCTATCATTTTGTCCAAAACTTGTCATTATTTATGTTGCTTGCTTTGCTTAAACTTTGGAGAATGATTCTTTTTTAATGACAAGTGAATTACAATCTTTCCCTTGTATCTTGAAATGATCTTCATAGTGAATTATATTCATGCATATGTTGGAGAATATACTAAAACAAAATATACAAGTTCTGAACTTGATCTTAATATTTATTGAAATTCTGGAACTTGTGGAGAACGTTCTGCGATTTTCTCAAGAACGTTCTTAGTTGATTTTGTTTCTTCTTTATTATGACTTGTTTTTTATTTTCTCGATACCTGTCTTGATTAACTTCACTCAAGCAAACATATCAAATGCCTATATGCATATAATCATAATTATAATCTTAATTACCATTTGGTTATCATCAAAACATTTATTTGGGATTTTGTCTCAACAGTTATGACGGAGGAAGGCATGATTGAAAGTGCTTTACAAGCTAAACTGAAGCTCAATCATGGTTTCAAAGGAAAGAAGAAAAAAACTTAATCGAACAATTTTGAGAAAGGAGAGAGCTCTAATAAAATGAGTAAAACAGAATATCAGAAGACATATAATCATCCATGTCAACATTTTGAAAAGGAACCATCATCATTTTCGATGATGGAAAAAGCCTGATGTACTTGCAACAAATGCAATCAACTTGGACATATTGCAAAAATTTGCAAGAACAAAAGGAAGCCTCAATTTGAAGCTAAAGTGGCCAATCAACAAGAGGAAGATGAGGAGTTATTTGCAGCAATTTGTTTTTCTACTAACAATCATGGTAAAACTTGAAGGTGTAAACACGAAAACAAGGGTTGAATTGTGTTTGACCAAGTTGGATTCATTTTGCTAATTTATTTAAAACTGGTTCGGGTTTGGTGACTTAGAATAAAAATATTAGTAATCAGATTAAGTGGTCAGAGGCATAAGTAAAACAAGAATTGCAGAATTAACAAGAATTTATCCTGGTTCATCATCAACTTGGTAGCTACATCAAATCCCTTCACTTAGAAAACTTTAATCCACTAATTCAAAACATGAATTACACCACACCTGACCCTACAAGTGAATCTTCTCAAAACAACCTAACACATACAAACTTTTGAGGAACACAAACACCTTAACTCTACAAGTCAAATTTTCTCGGCACAACCAGAAAACCACAGATTGTTGAAGGCACACAACACCTTGAGCCTACATGTCAAGCTTTCTCAACACAACCTGAAAACCTATAAATTGCATGAGGAAAATGGAAGCGACTATCAGATTGTGTTACAAGAGTTTGGAACAAATTGGTTTGCTTCTAACAAGCTGATTGTAACAATGACTCACACTAGAAAACACATAGAAAATATTTCTTTTGAGCAAGTATTTCTCTAGACCTTAACCTTATGAACTGTAATGACTTAGGAAATTTTGTGCTTGTGAGTTCTCTAATTTTCTTCTTCAATCTTGAGTATCAATTTATAGAATAGGTTAGAGTTTCTCATTTGTCCTTGAAAAATCTAAATCATATCTTTGCAAATAATAAATGTATCTTCATGTGAGTGTTTATTCTTGTAAACAACTCTTGATCATATCTTCTTGTATATAAATCTTGATCAAATCTTCTTGTAAATAATTAAATCTTCTAGTGATAAATAATTAAATCGTCTAGTGATAACTCTTTAAAGGCGTGTTGAGTTTGTGAACATCAGAGATATGCAGGGGCTTTAGAGGCATACTTCAAATTCAATATTAAGACAATATTCCGAGGGAGTCTTTAGACTTAGTTTTAGAGTCATTCTTTAGAGGTAGTCTACAGATCCAAACATCAGATCCAAACTTCAGACCTTGACATGACATCCATACATTAGAGACAATCTTCGTAACTTTTAGATGCACATTACTTCCAGAAGCAAACGCGTATACTTTGTGTTCCTCGGATCTCATCCACAATTCATTACCTTTGGTCACTTCCTTTGGTTTCTTCCTCTGATTTTCTTCTTCCAATTTTTGCATACTTAATGAAACCATTAATACAAATTTATTGTTCTCATAAAATGATTTTGTTGACTTCAAAACTATAAGTGAAAAACTAACTTGATTCCAACAATCTCCCCATTTTTCATGATGAGAAATTTGTATTTTTTATAACAAATTTTCTTTTAATACTTGACTCCCCCGACTTAAGGCTCCCCCTAAGTCCAAATAATTTATTTTTCAGAATCTCCCTACATTGTTGGTCTCAAATTTATTTCTCCCTCTTTTGTCATCAGCAAAAAAAGACTTGAAAGTGAAACCTTTTTTTTTGTTGTTGGAATTAACATAACATAAAACTGATCCTAGTATGAATTTAAACTATTGTAAATTGGGTACAACATCATTCAAGTATAAAGGTAAGGTTTAGATTTTTCCTAATGAAATCAAATTGATCTTCAACTAGTGGTTTGGTGAATATGTCAACCCATTGGTGTTCAGTGTCTATAAATTGGATATTTAGTACTCTTTTTTGAACAAAGTCCCTAATGAAGTAATATTTGGCTCTAGAATGTAGGACAAAGTTCTTGGCTAGGCAAATGGCAGAAAGTGTTGTCACAAAATATGAGAATGTTACTCTCAAGAATCTTGTAATCTTCAAGTTGAAGTTTCATGCATAGAAATTGACAACTACAATCAACTGTCGAAATGTACTCAACCTATGTGCTTTGTCTCTTGGTTAGGCAAATTGCGCTTTGTCTCTTACTTGACAAGAGATTAAGTTGTCACCTTGAAATGTGAAGTTTCCACTTGTGTTTTTTCTCTCAAATTTATCTCGAGCATAATCAGAACCACAATACCCACTTAGTAAGTTAACTCTTTATGTGAAGTGCTTGAATTATGATATTTTAATTGTTTCTCTGTATGTCGATATCTTTTGGCTACAAGAAGCATTTTTGTGTTTGTTGAGGAGTTTAAGCAAAATATGAATGACTTTCTTTCTCAAAATGGAATTCAACCAAAATAAAAAGGAAATCTTCATCAATAAGAAGAAATATGCAAAGGAGATTCTGAAGAAGTTTCAAATTGAAAACTATAAACATATGTGTACTCTATTGTTTTTAAAACAAAAGCTAGGCAAGGATGATGGTGTATAAAAGGTTAATGAGGTTGATTTTATAATTCTTATTGGTTGCCTAATGTACCTTACAACAACAAGGCCTGATATTTTGTATTATGTGAGTGTTCTCTCAAGGTTCTTACATTGTACAAAAGAATTTAATATTCATAGATTTTCTGGCAGTGATGAAGAAGGATCATTGGATGATGTGAAAAGTACTTCATGCTACTGTTTTACATTAGGTTATGGAGTATTTTATTGGTCTTCAAAGAAACAATATCATGTGGCACAACTAACTGCTGAAGCAGAATTCATAGATGTGTTAATCAAGCATGGGAAGACTAAGCATTTCCATATTAAGCTCTATTTTCTTATAGAAGTTTAAAAGGAAGGAGAAGTCTAGTTACAATATTGCTCTTTTAAGGACCAGTTGATAGACATCTTTACAAATGCTCTTTTAAAAAGAAGGTTTGAGAACTTGAGAAGGAAAATTGATGTCAGTAGCTACTACTAATCCAGAGGAGTGTTAATAATTCTGACCAGCACCTATTATCAGAGTTTATTGTAGAATTTCTATGGTTGAGTTTTAATTATTGGAATTATGATAGGTAATGAATTGTTTCAAATTAATAATAGGTTGTTACAAATTTATGGGTAATTTTATTTTTATTCATTTCTAATTATCAATGTTTTGTATTTAAAGGTTTCTCAGAAGCAATGAAAGTGTATATTTCAGCTGTCATTTTCTTAAGTCTTATGAGAAGTTTTTTTCTATTTTGTAGATGTAAAAATAATCTTGTACATTTCTTAGACATAGCATTATTTTTGAACTGGCATGAAAACACGAAAAAAGTTCCAATCCATAGTCAAATACCAACGATAGTATCACAACTCGCAATAGAAGGAGTAGACTCTAAAGTTTAACAGAACAGTTCTAGATCATCAGAGTGAACACAACTTAATTAAAGCCTAAGAGCTTGAGCATGATGTTGGATGTGATCATCGATGAATGTGGCAATAAAATTATAAGAGTGATCATAACCAGGTTGAACGCGTAACAGCAGTGGAACATTGGCATTCCTGCATGCCTCTTCAAACTTGCCAGGTAGAAGTTGATCATGCAAAAACTTGTCATCTTCCCCCTGAAAAGTAGGGCCATAGTAAGAAACTGATAAAAACCAGCAACAATTAAAAAGAGTTTAGGAGTATGTTTGTAATAACTTGAAACCTTGCTGTGTTAGAAACAGCATTATATCTGGATGACCTTATCAGTTTATTGGACTTGCAACTAACGATTAAGTAGGATCGGCTATATTAATCAAACAAAGCTATAATAAAATCAAAGCTGATGCCACCAACTAAAATTGTAACTCTTATTGTCATTCACGGGTTTTCTTTTGAAAAAAAAAAAAAACAACACACACGCATGATATTTTACCTGATCAATCAAAATGGTGGCAGATACACTGGGAAACTTTGTTACCAAGTAAGTAGCATCATAATCCTGCATTGTTCAACTGCTTAATATAGTGAACTATGAAGACTAATTAAGTAATACAACATGTAAGTTTCCCCTCTAATGTACCTCCCAATCAGATTTATTGTCGCCTAGATAATTAGTGAATGCCTTCTGTCCCCAAGGACAATTTGTAGGATTTGCTACTGGTGCAAAGGCAGAAACTGACTGAAACAATAATGCAAAACAAAAACAAAATAAGAAAAGTTAGAATCACAATAATAAATACACTACTTATCATGAAAGGTACGTTCATATTTGTTGTCTTAGGTAATAATAGAGTTCTACCAACTCCAAAAACCTCACCACAAGGAAGACATTTGGTTCGAATTTACAACAATCTTAACCGGTTATCAATACAAAAATTATGAAAATAAACCGTAAAAGAAACGAATTCCTATCATCTCCTCAACATCATATCTGCCACACCTAGTTTTTACCCTTGCAGGAACTTTACTGCTCAAAGCATTGAAGGACTTATGGTTATAACTCATTGAACTTTACTTTCAGAATTTTAGCCATATTGCAATCACATATTATGTTGAATCATTCTTTATTTTATCCACCAAACAAAAATTGTAGGCGTTGCATTCCCATAACCTTGCAAGATGGAAAACCCAATAAGAACAACCAGCAATATACAGTAAAAGAGACAGACTTAATGTCGACCCTAGGTATAATCCTACTGATATAGGAAAATCTTCTGCATGACCGTCTTAATGTTTTTGAAGGTACTGTTGGAATCTATAAATTGGACTCCTAAAATCACAAAACCCTAACATCAAGATTTAAGATTCTAACATTTGATGGTGGGTGGTGGGTGGTAGGCTGCAGCTATTGCAGTGGTGGAAAACTGACTATTTATTATAGACATAAGCTGCAAATATAAAATTTTAGATTAATCACTATACAAAATTAACCGACTATTTATTCTAGGTATAAGGTAAAAATATAAAATTTTAGAGTAATCAATGTACAAAATTAAGGATATCAATGTAACTTTTCAAAAGTAAGGATATATTATAAAAACAATTGGGGTCCTCCTCAATTGGGGCTATGTGCCAATGTTCTGGTTGCACAGGTTGATCGACAGCCCAGACCTTCTGTTGCAGACCCCAATTCCAAATCAGAAGTTTCTCTATTATTCAATCACCCTAAGGTATGGAACTTCCAAAGAAATGCCCTATCAAAGTTTAGAACAGAAAATGATGCAGAGAAGAAAGATGATAATGATAGAAATACCAATTGATAAAAAATTATGTCAACAGTAAAAATATCAGTAATTTAAAAAATATTGCCCAAATTGTCTAAGTAACTCCTTTGACTATATTATTAAAATGAGAAGTTTCGATTAGAACAATCATCAACACCTTATATTTATCCAGATTTTTCAGGTAGATAGTCAATGCACCATGCCCACCCATAGAATGGCCAAATAGAGAAGCTTTCGATGTGTTAAGTTGTGGAAAGTTATCACTCAGAAGCTGTGGCAATTCCTTGACAACATAGTCATACATGCGCCAATTCTTCCATTTCTCTTGTGTAGCGTTGAGGTAAAATCCGGCACCTGTTCAGAAAAGTAATTATGCAATTAAGATATTTTCTGTTAAAGAAAATGTATATTCCACATCTCAAGGTAATCTCAGCAATAGCCAATAACTATGAAACTAATTCCACAAAACATCAGTGTCTTTCAAAAGAAAATGACTATTTTTGTCCTACCAAAATTTGGGGAATGAAGAAGAAATATTACAAACAAGCTAAAATTCAGGGGCGAATAAAACACCTTCACATCTGGTTCCTACTTAGAAATCTGAGTACACAATATATTTTCTACGCATGTTAATATGCTCTAGTAACACCCAGACACCTCCATTCCATACAATCATTACCATCCCTCTTCTCATGGAAGTCAAATTGTACTTGGAGAAGTTTTAGAGCTGCAAGTTGTCAAATAATGTAACAACGAGCTTCATCATGCATTGGCCCATTATGGGAAAGTCATAGTCTTAACTCTTAATATGTTATTGATTGAAGGTTTAGACGAACTTAGTTTTCGGATGCCAATAAAGGCGTAGATACTTCAAAAAAAATAGGGCTTCAGAAGGAATCTAAAAGGAAATTTTACAGTATAACATTATCATGTATAATTTAAAAATTGCTATGATGTTGGTAGTAGAAATTTGATTCAACAAAGAATGTACTGGTAGTAGAAGCTTAAAACAAGTGAGGTGTGCAGGAATCAGCACATGCAACTACAAGACTTAGATGGAGAGGATGTGGTGTTGGGAATGAAGCTGCTGGAAAGATAGGGTGATATGATAATAAATTTCAGAGTTAACCCACAAAATTTGTAAAGATGTGGGGTAAGGCATATGTTGAAGGGAGACCCCACCCTTTACAAAGGGAGGTGTCAGCCAAAGCTATTACTGAGGGGATACAGCAGGAGGGGGAAGGATTCTTAATCGATTGCATGCTGCACCAAGTAGAAGCTGTACAAGACAAGGAAATTCCGGGTTGCATCAAAACTGTTTAGGAAGAATTTGTAAAGGTATTTAGGCAGCCCCATGCTTTCAACTAGAAAGGAGACATGATCATGCCATCATGCTGAAAGAAAGGGCACCAATCTTAAACCTGAACCCTACAGGTACCTTCCTTTCCAGAAAAATGAAGTTGAGAAATTAGTGCGTCAGATATGTTGAACACTTGCAAAATCAAAAGATCCTAAACTCAACAGAGAAAAAAAAAAAAAAACACAAACAAACAAAACAAACAAAACAAATTGGGAAAAAGATATGGAAGGAAGCGATAGATAGATAGATAGATAGAAACATACCTAGACCAAAGTCCCAAGAATCAGCTTCTCCATCAACATTCAAGCCTCCTGTTGAAGTAATTGAATGATCAATGAATCACGAGTTAGAAGGAATAAGCGAGAAATTTATAAAATAAAATAAAATAAAAAATGAGAATGTAATATTACTTGGAGAAGTGTCGGGGACGATCAATGCAACGCCGTATTGGGAAGCGGCGCGTTGAGCGCCTGACTTGAAAATGAAATTCTCGTCGGTGCAAGTGAGACCAGAGAGCCAATAGAGAACAGGAAATAATACTTTGTTCTTAGAATCATCGGAGTCAGAAGGAGGAAAGTAAATGTGGAAGTTCATTGAACAACCAAGGGTATTGCTGTAATGTTTGTATCTCTTATTGTAACCTCCAAACATCTTCGAGCTACTCAACTCCGTCACTGCTTCTCCCATTTCTTCTTCTCTCTCTACACTTTCTCACTCTCTCTCTCTATATATATATGTATCCACTTCCAACCAAACCGGGTTATTTTTTTTCTTAAGTATCTTTACGGATTTTTTAAACGAAACTCCTTCAAGATTAATATAGAACAAAAATAATTTAATTTTTATTTATATAAATTATAATTTATAAAATATTATTTTAATATTATAAGTTACATTAAAATACAAATTTAAAGAAAAATATTATATATAATACAAAAATTAACATAATAGAAAATATTAATCAGTTATATTTAAATTATAAGAAATTGTAATAACATATATTAAATTAAATAAATAAATATTACTAAAAAGTAATTCAAACTAATAAATAATAGTTTAATATAATATCTCTCATATATATATATATATATATATATATATATATAGAAAATAAATATGTATTAAATTCTATAAATATAGTTAAGTTTATTTTGATTTGGACCTCTAATTATATTTTATGTTATGCGGTTTTTAATTTTTTTTTTTATATCTATTTGTAGTTTTTTTATGGTTTAGATGTAAAAATTAGGGGTGGACAACAGATGGGTCCAGGCCATTTGGGGCCCAAATTTTAAATCCAGTCCAATCCACAGATGGTTAAAAGAGACCTAATTTCGCCCATTTAAATTCACGGTTTGGGCGGATGTAGGGTCACGGATGCGCGGGTATTACGAGTGAATAGAATCGGGTCAGACACTTCTTGGACTATGTAACATTTGTTGTCTAAATTGATATTTTTTTCCAATCAAGTCCATAAATTTTTTTTTTTTGTCATTCAAATTTTACCAAGCATTTTTATATTATTTAAGCTGTTAATTTGAGTAAAACCATTTTGTTAATTTATTCCTTTAATATTAAACTATTTTTGACTCAATTTTGTTAATTTATTCTTTTGATAATTAACCCTTTTACAACTCAAAACTAATCAAAGTAGTAATACTTTTATTTATCAATATATTAATCTAATTTTGTCTCACTTTTAAATTTATTATTTTTCCTTTAAAATTTAGATATTGTCCCATTTTTTCATTAATTGATGATGAACTATAAGATCATTAATCAACATAACAAGATTTAAGCATTCAATGGTACTCCATATCATTTCAATTTACAAATGAAATTAATTTCAACCATAAACCTGCACATAGAACACATTTTAAATTAGAAACCAAATTATTAAGAATAGATGCAATGTAATTGAAATAAAATAAAAAACTGAACATCTTAAACAAATCATAATCAATATCTATGCCTTAAAGTTGAAATAAAATTGTGAGGAAGATTATACATTTTTTTTAGGAATAAAACAAAAAAAACCAGAATACCTTAAACAAACTATAATCAGTATCCAAGCCTTAATCAAATACAAAGAAAAAGTATAAGTTTTCTTTGAAGAAAATGCATAATAACAAAACCTAGAAACCCTAAGTCTTAAACAAAATACAAAAATGTCAAAAATCGTAAGTCTCAACTCTAAAATCAAAACCTAAAAAAGCCTTATCAGAAGACATCATAAACAAAAAAAAATAAAAACATTAAAAGATATAACCTTTAAAAGTAAATGTATGGTGATACTTCAACTCTTCAATACTTCAAGTTTGTTTGATTATTAACCTAAACAATGAAAACAAATACATGTTAGTCAAATATGTTGAACAAAAATAAAAACCCTAAATTTGAAAGACAAAATAAAAGCTACAAAATAACTAAAAGAATGAAGGATGTTAGACTTACAATGGAACCACGACAAAGATAAATTGGGACGAGGGTCTCAAAGAGAGACTTGAAGAAAACAAAAGAGTTTGGGTTTAACATTCTTTCTCTTAAAGTGGAAACGACGAAGAGAAAGAACAAGTGAGTTGTGTGTGTCTGTGTGGAGGCGGAATGAAAAATTAGGGTTTGACTATTAACATTAGAATTTATACTTTGGATCGCAGTAGGACTTGGACTATAATATTGGGTCTGTTGCTTTCTAGTGGCCAAAATGCCCCCACATACATATACGATCGAATTCGGTTTATTACGGTCCAATTTTTACAACTCGAACCCACCCGTGTATAACCAGCCCAATCCTCTTTTCTCCACCCGCTTACCCATTCTACCTGACTTTATCCGCCTGTGTGCGTGTTTTGGGCCTCGGGCCGGTCGGTTTCGATTGGGCCAGCAGTTCTTGTCCAGTCCTAGTAAAAACTACCCTACACTACTCTCCCCGACTCTCACTAAAACAAGTCGATCTGACTATATTCACTAAATTTTGTTGCATGGAACTAAGGTGAACTGTGAACATGATATGCACTTTTTTTTTTTTGTCGTTTTACTTTTTTTTTCATACAAAAACTTTTATAGTAACAAATTCACTGCATTCTATTGGTTAAAATATATGGTAGAATATGATCAAAAACTTGGCGACTACCCTACAAATTAGATGACCTAGCCAAAACATGAGCAGCTCAATTAGTTTGTATCTTGATACAACTAACCATAATCTTCTTTCTATTGTTCTGGTTTAATCGCAGCTTATTTATTATTATTATTTTTGGAATAAGGGACGATTGAAGCCTAACAACAAGGAAATTATAAAGCAATAAAATAGGAGTCAAAACTACAAAAATATCAAATGATGTTTAATTATGATTCATTTACTTTGTCTTATTTAAGATTTTGGTTTCCCTATTTCGAAATTCACAATTTTGGTTTCTCTATGAGAAATATCAACGCATAAGATATCAATATAAAAAAGTCAATGTCTCTGATAAAAAAATCAACACTTATGAAAAAGTCAAAGCTTTTGGTGAAAGTCAATGATCCTAAAAATTTGGTATGTTCTAAAATGTAACTCTTATAAAATCTAGAGGATTCCATATCAAATCTTGATACAAGCAAATGTTGACTCAGATTCTAAAACTAGAAACTACTAGACAAAATTATCAGTAAATTACCTAACAAATGCACACAATTGAAATATGCAAACGAAAATAATTTTCAAATCTACATAAATGGTTAGAAATAAAACAACACATGATTGCATCAGTTTAAAGCATTAATTCAAAAAAGAACAAAATTGAAACAAAGCAATGTTTCAATTTAATGTTGAAGCAAGACAAATGTTCATAATTGCATCTATAAAAGGAGTTTTTCTATTTCAGCAAGTATGAGATATAAAATTGTAATTGAAAAGTCTTACAAAAATTCTCATCAAACTACTTTGCAAAAACTGAGAAAATCTTGAACAACAAAGTTTGGACATAATTGACAACAACATTGACAAACTTTGAATAAAGTATGGACTTTGAATTTTAAAGAACATTGACACAAACAATTGATCCTACTTTGAACATCAAACACATTGATCAACAATCAAATACTTAGAATAAATTCAAACAAGATTACTGTTTGAATATTGAGCACTCGTACAAACATATATTCCTTTACATGTAAGACCGTTAGACACATACATATCATCTCATTGAGAGTTAAACACTTACAAAAGAAATTCTTGTAAATTGGTCCGATAATGGTTATTGCATTTGCCTCAACATGTTGCAAGAGCAACTAGAAAGTTCGGTAGACCTAACATAGTGAGCTTAAGTGGTTTGTTGTAATTCATGTGGAATTATTGTAAGAAATCCTTTAAGTGAAGGTATTGAACGTAGCCAACTAGATTATTGGTGAACTAGTATAAAGTTCCTTGTGTGTTCTTTTTCTTCCCTTTGCTTTTTATTTTCCAAATTGCTATTATCACCATGTCATAAATAAATTTCAAAAATAGTTTTAACAAACCATAACATAATTTGAACCCCCATTTCCTATGTTAAACTTCAATTGGTATCAGAGATTGGTCTCAAGGACTAAGCACTTAACAATGTTGAGGAAAGTTCCAATAAATTTTTTCTATCATGACTAATCTTGGTGAAGAAAACATTGGAGGAAATATTAATAGAACACCACTTTGATGGAGAATGCTTCGAATACTGGAAAGACATATTACAAAGTTTCTTTATCTCCCAAAATTCAAATTTAGTTGAAGAAAGATACATTACCTCAACAAATGATGATGGCACTAAACTGTTCAGGAAAAACATGAGTGCTAAACAGAAAAGACTTTATAAAATGCATCATATGGCAATGACCTTTATCATGAATGCAATTGCATTCAAATAGTTTGACAAACTCACTAACAAACAAATAGTCAAGAGCATATTTGATGCTCTAGTTCTAACTTATGTAGGGAATAAACAAGTACAAGAAACAAAGACAAATCTTCTTGTAAGAAAAAATGAATTATTCTAAATGGAAGAAGAGACAAACATTGAGACAATGTTTTCAAGATTTCAAACATTGGTTCTGGGCATAAAGGTATTGGAGAAAACTTATACTACAAAAAACCATGTTAAGAAAATTATTAGAAGTCTTCCAAGTAAATGGAGACCAAAAATCACTGCCACACAAGAGGCAAAGAGCCTAAACAGCCTACCTCATGAAGAACTCATAAGTTCTGAAGGTGCAAACATGAGAAGGAGGGTTGCATTGTGTTTTCTAAAGTTGATAACTTTTTGATAATTTAGAAATAAATAAAGAAACTAGTTTGGTTTTGGTGACTTACTTAGATAAGAAGCAATCGGATTCAGAAGCAGCAAAAATGAAAGCATAAATAATTTGACACAGCTTTTATCTTGGTTCACCACTTACTTGGCTACATCCAGTTCCTTCATTCAGAAGGCTTTAATCCACTAATTCAAATACCTTGAATTACAAAGTACCTGACCCTCCAAGCCAATTTTCCCAAACAGCCTGACAATCCATACTTTTGAGGAACTAACCACCTTGACCCTAAAAGCCAAGTCTTCTCCTAACAACCTGACAACCCCAGATTGAAGAAGGAACTAAACCAATATCGAGTTGGATATAAAAGATTGAACCTTGAGTAGTTGCTTCTAAAAAAGCTAATAATAATAATAACTTTCACAATATAAGAAAATAACATTCATAAAATATTTCTAAACTGAACAAGTGTTTCTCTCTTTGAACTCTAAGATGAATTGAAAACTTTGAGCTTGAGTTCCTCTTTACTGTTTTTTGATGCAATTCTCCTTCAATCTTGAGTATTTATTTACAGTGAAAATTTGGGCTTCAATTTAGTCCTTGTTTAATTCTCAATTGTATCTTGTTCAGATTGAGTTTGTAAATTCTTCAAATTGATTCTATTTCTATTTTGTGTAGATTGAGTTTATAAATTCTTCAAATAAACTATTCTTCAATTTATGATCAAATCTTCATTAAATGTTGATAAAATAATCTTCAAATCTTTATTAAATCTTGATCATATCTTCTTTTCAACTTGGTTAAAGATTTTCTTCAATTATAAATTTGAATCAAATCTTATTTTAGATTTTCTTCAATTACATGAATCTTCTTTCATACTCTTTGAGGTCAAATATATTGTTTTCATAAAATACTTTTGTTAACATCAAAATTCTAAATGTAAAACCAATTTGGTTCCAATAGTCTACTTAATGAAGAACTCATAAGTTCATTCTGATTACATGAATTAGAAATGATAGAGGATGAGCCAAAGAAAAAGCAAAAATCCTTGGCTCTTAGATAAAAAGATAAGAAATCCTTATAAGCAATTGATGAGCAGAGGATGATAATGATGATGATTTAGATGAACAGAATGAGGACTCGGAGGCTGAAGAATTATCTTTCATTTCCAAAAGAATTCAACATGCATGTCATAAAAAGAAATCTTCTCCTCAAAGGGACTCCAAAAAATTTCAGAACAAATAAAAAGGAATTGATAAAAGGAAAATTTTATGTTTTGAATGTAAAGAATCTGGACATCATAAGTCTGAATGTCCTAAACTTAGAAATCAAAATAAAGAAATAAAGACTAAGAAGAAGGATCTTAACACTTGGGATGACTTGGAAGAATCATCTGATGATAATGAACATGCAAACATGACACTAATGGCCAAAATGCAATCAGACTATGACTCGGACTCTGATGAAAAACTAGAGGTATTTTCCAATCTATCTCAGAATGATATTATTATTGACTTAAAGACCAATCTATATCTTTAAAACTAAAAATTTTAAGAAAAAGTCACATTGATTTAACTGAAAAAAATAATATTCTTGAGAAAGAATTTGAAGAACTTACAAGAAAAAATTTGGTTCTAAGTTATAACAAATCTGAACCTTTAGAGGATAAGACTCGTAATTATGTCATGTATGAATTATCATTTCAAAACATTCTGAAAAAATAGCATTGAGAGAAGTAAGATGGCAACAATGATTTATGGTGTCAGTAAAAATGATAAAAAAAAGGGATTTGACTTTGAAAACTCAATAGTGGACATCACCTCTGTAACATCATGATCATTACCGTTATCGACGCTCAATTGGTAGTGGGACTGTGCGGTGGCGGTACTTATCCCTTGGTACTAGGCTCGAATCCCACAGAAGGCAAAAACTCACTATTTCCACTAGGTGGTTAATGGGGTGAGAAGATCGTGAGGCAGCATCACCGATAACGGTAATGGTCGAGATGTTACCACCTCACTAGAGGTAGGAGGTTAGGGGGATGAGAAGATCGTGAAGTAGCATCACTGATAACGGTAATGGTTGGGATGTTACAGCCTTACTAGAGGAAGTTTGCATAGTATGCTCTAAAAATGGAGATAACAAAGTTCATTTCTCATGTTAAAAACATGGAAAACTAGGAAACCTTCAAAGACTAACAAACAAGGACCCAATCAAATATGGATACCTAAAAACAAAATCTTTCCTCTTTTAGATTTTTTTTTTCAGCAGCAAAGTTGAAACTCTAACCTTGATTCTTGGACAATGGGTGCTCACTTCATATGACGGGTGAAAAGTATTTGTTCAAAAACCTAATCATGAAGGAACGAAGAATTGTGGGCTTTGGAGGAAACCAAAAGGAAATGTATTAGGCATGGTACAATTGGTAATGGTTTTTTACCCTCCATTAAAAATGTTTTATTACTAGTCAATTAAGTGATATTGGTTATGATATTATTTTTAATAAAAAAGTATGCAAAGTAATTAGTCAAAGCGATGGATTTGTACTCTTTATCGGTCAAAGGGAGAATAACTTGTACAAAATAAATCTTTCAAATTTTGAAAATAAAAGGTTAAGTGCCTCATGTCAGTAAATGAAGAACAATTAATTTGGCATTAAAGATTGGGTCATGCCAACCTTAAATTGAATAAACTTCAACTTGTTAGAGGCATGTCTAACCTTAAATTCAAAAAGAAATTTTGTGTGAAGCTTGTCCAATAGGAAAACAAACAAAAACTCATTTTGCTCTAAGAATTTTGTTTCTACTACCAAACCCCTATAGTTCTTGCATATTGATCTCTTTGGACTAGTGAAAATCGCCTTTGTAAATGAAAAGAAATATAGTTTTATCATAGTTGATGATTACACTAGATGGATTTGGGTAAAGTTCCCAAGAAATAAGGATGATTGTCATACATTATTTATTACTTTTTTTTAACAAGTCATGAATGACAAATGTCTTCAAATTATAATAATTAGAAGTGCTCATGGAGGAGAATTCAAAAACAAATCATTTGAACGTTTTTGTGAAGAGAATAGATCCCTTCAACAAATGGCACAAATCATGTTAAATGAGATGTGTTGGTATTTATGGCCTCTATTATTAAAAAATTATATGAAATGACTTAACTAATTTTACAGGATTATTAACCAAGTTAACAATGACAGTTTCTAAGTATTGAAATTAATATCGAAACCAACGTGATCAATATTATTCCAATTCAATAGTGATAAATTCAAAAACTTGTCAAGACAAAGATTCACATACACATTTATTATGAATATAAGAGTACATATACAATGCTTATTCAAAAGATTAATCAAGATAGAAATTCACCAATACAAACATTCAAGAATAAGCATTCATGCAATATCAATATAAAGAGAAGAGATAAAGAAAATCGTGCACCAGAGATTTTATACTGGTTCGGCTATCAGTATGACAGCCTACATCTAGTCCTGAAATCAACAATGATTTCAGCCTTTTCACTAGAATTGACTTGAGTACGTTTTACAGACTTTCCAACTTAATCACAGCCTATCCATCCAACTTAACACCAACTTCAATTACAATTCCAACCTATCCCTAAGAGCTACTCGCCAAACCCTCACAAGATCAAGTTGAGACTTCTTGATGAACACAAGCACCAACAAAGATAGCCACCAGTTTAAACCACTAAATTTTCCATAACTTCTTTTCAGAAAATTTTTACAAAAGAAAATAAAAGAGATGGGAAGATTCGACTCAATCACTTATGAGAATCTCACACACTATTTGCCAATGTATTTGATAGCGTTTCAGCAAGTGTACTGAATCGTTGCAAGTAATAATAAAACGGTAGTACCGAGTGTCGAACTCAAGGATTGCGTTTTACTATTGAATTATATTTGATTACTAAAATTGAACAAAAAGGTTCTCAAGTTGATTGAAATAATGTTTGAAATTAACAACAATAATAAAATTGATCTTTTATAATGAGAAAAATGTCAGGGATGAGTTTCACTTCGAATCCAACCTTGGTGTCTAATTTGATCCTAGTTACTGAATTCCTTTATTGAATTATTACCGAATTCTCTTTATTATTCTTGCCCTAATGTCTTAGTGACATAACCTTTAATTCCAAAGTAACCCCTAATTCCTTAGTGGATTTAAGATTAGAATTAAGCATTACCATATAGAAATTCTCTTGTAAATTATTGCTTTGCAACTAATTTAATTTGTTTCATGACCTGCATCTATCCCTAGACTACAAATTCATGAATTTCTCATCTCAAGCATTCGTAAAGTCCACTTCCGTTTCAAAATACAAATCGTAGAACATTTTAATGTTGATCAAGCAATAAAAAGCATTAAGCACAGAGATGAGAAAAACAATTCAATAAACTCATTCATATAACTAGAAATCAAATCTGAAAAATAAGGGTTTCATCAGGTTACACTCATCCCTAACAAATAGGGTTTAGTTACTCATGACAGAGATACAAAAGATAAGGATTAAAGAAGAATTACAAGAATGATTCATGGATGATTCTTAATACAACTGCTTCAATGGCGTTAGAAACGGCCGTCTTTGAGTTTCTATGCTAGAGCACAAGTCTCCCAGCTTCCCAAGAGTCAAAAAGATCCCTAAAACAGTAAAAAAATAGCGTTTTTATGATTGTTGATGCGCGTCACGCGCTCCAGGCGCGCAGGGTGCGCTCCAGGCACGCGTTGGCAGAGCTGAAATAGGTGAAATGCGCTCCAGGCGCGCAGGACGCGCTCCAGGCGCACGTTTGACAGACTGAAACCTGATAAATGCGCTCCAGGCGCGCAGGACGCGCTCTAGGCGCACAACATCTGCTGTATGACGTATTTTGCATTTTTCTCATCTTTTTCGTCTGAAATTGGTCACGGTGTCTTCATGAAAGTTGTAGATATGGATCTTAGCTTTCATTAGCATTTGGTTTGACTCTAATTGGACATCTAAAACTCCATATATAGCTGAAATACTCCGCATAGGTCATGTTGATTTCTCACCAAAATTCAGCACTGCACTAAAACAAAGTAACAACACAAAACTACGAAAAATCTCCACTTAATTAAGCAAATAATAACAAAAACATTTCATTAAATCAAATAACTAAAATCAATAAAATATATCAAATAACTCATTATATTAACTAATGATTAAAGATAAATAAGACTAAAATCAATAGAAATTATGCATATGATGAAGAGTCATCAGTATTCAAGAGTTATTGTTCAACTGTTGTGTGTTATTCAAAGTGTATTCAAAGGTTATTTCAATGTTCTCTCAAAAGTTATCAAAGTTGTTTCAAAAGTTAAGAAAAATTGTGATTGAATCAGTTTATATATTTTTCAGAAAAACATCAGATTAATTGATTTCCCAATTCATTATCACATTTCTTGTTTTTCTTGAATCTTGAAAATATAGGAACTAATCGATTTGCCAATTGATTCTTTTAATCTATAAATCAGAAACTGATACTAAGTGTATATCAGAATCGATTGACTAATCGATTATAAGTGTTTTATTCAAACAACGAGATCAAAACAATCGATTACTCAGTCGACTCATATTTATTAACATAATTGATTTGTCAATTGGCTTAATTTTCCCTGTAACACAAACCTTTACTCTAATTGATTTGCCAATCGATTGAACTGATCACAATGACTCGAATGTTTTGCTCCAATCGATTTGTCAATAGATTTGACTAATCACAGTGACTCAGATGTTTTACTTCAATCGATTTGGCTTGTTACAGTAGCTTATCCATTCAATTGAAATCAATGTGCCAATCGACTAGGAAGTATGTTTCTGATAAATGATTAACCATTTCATTCTTTCAATCAATTACCTAATCGATTAATGGAAAGCTTGCACCTTAAGAAATTTGGTTCAATTGATTGTCCAATCGATTTCGTTGATCACAGAGGCCAAGTCTGATGAAAAAATGTTTTTCGTAATCGATTTGCCAATCGATTTCCTCAGTACTAGCTTGGTTTTGTGAATTACCAAATCGATTGCTCAATTGATGTGCAAATCGATTGCCCAATTGATTTGTCAAAACCCAGAACACAGGTTTTAATGAAAACTTTTAAGTAATCGACTTCCCAATCGATTTACTTAGTGAAACCTTTATTCTCTGGTTTAGACAATCGATTGTCCAATTGATTATTCACTTGACTTATTACTTGATTGATTTCTTGATTGATTAAAACTTGTTATATGATTCCATTGGCAGATATTATATGAGAACTCATTATGATTATGTCTACCTAATGGAAACTACTAACACTAGACATATTTATACATCTTTTTTCAAGCTGGTAGTATATCCTCCATTTTTGCTTGATTGCTTGAGTTCCAAGCTTTGTCCAAGTGTATAGTGTTTGATCATGTTCCTGAAATGTTTCTCAATTTAAACCATTAGATCAATCAAATAATGCATGTTCATTGTATGTTTGGACTTTATATCAAAATCTTGATCAAGGAGGCCTATGTCTTACAAGATGAACCTTGCAAGATATTTCTGGACAAACACAATAAATATTTCATGCTACATCCAAAATAATTTTTTTAGACCTATGCTTAATAAAAGCACCTTATGAATTATGGAAAAATATAAAACTCAATATTTCCTATTTTTCGCCAATTTGGATGTATTTGTTAAATTTTAAATATAAAAAAAAGCTTGGAAAGTTTGATTTTAGATCACAAAAATGCATTATTTTGGGATATTCTAAAAAGTTAAAAGCCTACATAGTGTATAATCAAGAGACTCAAATTGTGGAATAGTCAATCCATGTCAAGTTTAATGACAAACATCCTATCTATAAAAAGCAAACAAAGCAGAAGAAATGGTCAAAACAAACAAAATAAAAAAATCAGAGGATAAGAGCAAATTAGAGGAACCATCAGAGGAAAAAACATCTTCCAATATACCAAAGGATAGGAATGGCAACGATAATACAAGTCAAGAACCTTCAAAACCAAGAAATGGATGGAAATATTAATCATCACATCCAACTACTCTAATAATTGGAAATTCAAATGATCTTCTAAAGACAAGATTTGCTCTTAAGGACACTACTCTATTTAGCTTAGTTTTTGAACTAGAACCAACCTCTGTGGATTAAGCTCTTTCAGATGAAGGGTTCTTAGCAATGCAAAAATAATTAAATGAATTCACAAGAAATGATGTTTGGGATCTTATTCCCAAACCAGAGGTTACGAAGTACATTGGAACTAAATGGGTGTTCAAAAATAAATTGATTGAAAAGGGAGAAATTGTGAGAAACAAAATGAAACTGGTAGTACAAGGATACAATCAACAAGAAGGTATAGATTACAACGAGACATTTGTTCTGGCGACAAGGTTAGAGGCTATTCAAATCTTTTTATCTTTTGTTGCAATTAACAATATTATCTAGTATCAAATGTACGTAAAAAGTGCATTTTTAAATGGATATATTAATGAGGAAGTTTATGTCAAACAACCTCTATGATTTGAAAATGATTAGTTTCTAGACTATGTCTTCAAACTTATAAAAATCATTATATGGTCTGAAACAAGCACCAAGAGTTTAGTATGACAAATTGAGAAACTTCTTACATGAAAATAATTTTGTAAGACGAAAAGTTGATACTACCTTGTTTAGAAAAACATCTAAAAATAATATCCTTATAGTGCAAATATATGTAAGTGATATAATATTTGGTTCAACTAAGGCCAAGTTATGTCAAGAATTGGCTAAAATGTTGTAGAATGGATTCCAAATAAGCATGATGAGAGAACTCAAGTTTTTCTTTGGAATTCAAATCCAACATAATCATGATTGTGAACTGATCCATCAGACAAAGTACACCAAGTAACTTCTTAAAAAGTTAAACATGGATGGATGTAAACCCATGAGTACTACAATGCACCCAACCTACAATCTTAACAAAGATGATTTTGGAACACAAAGTGATCATAAAACCTTCGGAGGAATTATTGGATCACTCTTATATTTAGTTGCTTCAAGACTAGACATTCTATTTTGTGTGTGCCTCTGTGCCATATTGCAATCAGATTCAAGAGAATCCCACTTAACACTAGTTACGAGGATTTTCATATACTTGAAAGGTACTACCTACTTAGGGTTGTTGTATAAGAAATCATCATAACACAAGTTAGTTGGATATTGTGATGTTGACTATGTAGGAGATAAACTTGAAAAGAATAAGTTAAACTTGTACTTTTCTAGGAAACAATCTAATATCATGGTCCAACAAGAGACATGGTACAAATGCTTTGTTAATAGCAGAGGAAGAATATATATTTGTTGTTAGTTGCAGTAAAATTCCTATATTATGTGACAATACTTATACCATTTGTTTAACCAAAAATCCAATTTTGCATTTTAGAGGAAAATATATTGAAATCAAACACCATTTCATCAAAGATTATGTTGAGAAGGGAATTCTATAAATATAATTTATCAACACTGATTATCAATGGGCTTATATCTTTACAAGACCCTTTGCTAAAGACTGGTTCAAATTTATTAAAGAAAAATTTGAACCTTGTTTACATTTCTAAATGATTTTCTGATCCATATATGATATGCCTCTAATATATTAAACTTTGAATTTTCTATATGTTCTTTAATATGTCATATTTTGTTCCAATTCATATATGCCTTTGATACATTTTTATACTCCTTTTTCTTTGATGATAAAGGGGGAGAAAAGAAAATATTTTGAGAGAACAATTTTAAAAATCAATGAGAAAATATTATGTGAAAATTTTCTCACATATACTCTTATTAGCTATTTTACATAGGGAGAGAAAATACTTTTGAAAAAAATCAGTATATGCTCCAAATTAAGGGTAGAATTTAATTTATCTATACTTTATTTGTATTACTTTTTATTATTAAATTGTTCACCACTATAAAGTTTTATCATTAACAAAAATAGAGATTTTAGGAACTAAGATGATTTTTAAAAAAAATTTCTTATTAGTTTTGTTGATACCAAAAAGAAGTTTATGAGAATAATTTAATGTATTAATCTTCAAAATTAAGTATGTAGAAAAATAGAACAAACATGTTTATTCCAAACCCAAAATTTGACCGAGAATCTGCCTCTAAAATTCACACTTTGACATCTAACTCTGAGAAAGGTCAATTCATCTAACAAAAGTCAATGCATCATATATCAATATTAAAAAAGTCAACACATCATATATCAAGATTAAAAGTCAACACACATGAAAAAGTCAATGCCTTTGGTGAAAGTCGGTGATTATGAAAGTTATGAAGATGTAATTCTAACAAAATTTGGAGGATTCTAAATCAGACCTTGATATAGGCAAATGTTGTCTCTGGTCCTAATACTAGAAACTACTAGACAAAATTCCCAATAGGTTGCCTACCAAATGCACCGAATGGAAATATTTGGCTAAGTACATTTAATTGGCCTAAACAGTTTGCAATACTTGAAATATGCAAACGGTAATAATTTTCAAATTTGTAGAAACGGTTAGAAATGAAACAACCCTTGATCACACTAGTTCAAAGCATCAATTCATAAAAGAACAAAATGAAAACAAGACAACATTTTAATTTAATGTTCAAGCAAGACAAATATTCATAATTGCATTTATAAAAGGAATTCTTTTTGTTTCAACAAGTATATAAAGTTGTAATTAAAAAATCATACAAAAATTCTTATCAAACTACTGTGCAAAAACTGAAAAAATCCATAGCAATAAAGTCTAGACATAATTGACAACAACATTGACAAACTTTGGATCAAAGTCTGGACTTGAAATTTTTAAGAACATTGACACAAACAATTTATCCTACTTTGAATATAAAACACATTGATCAAAAATCAAATACTTAGAATAAATTCAAACATAATTACTTTATGAATATTGAGCATGATAAACCTATTTTTATAGGATTTTAATAGGGTATTTATCTTGTATTTTATCTTATTTTATAGTTTTGATGTCAACTTCTTCTTATTTACTCATTTATTTATTATATTTGCAAAATTGATAATCTGATGATAACATATTTCAAATTGTTCAGATCTACAAAGTTTTTAGTACAACAATATCAAGTTTAATACAATGTATGACTACAAGAAAAATTTGTTGCACAATTTAAGGAGATTGAATTTTATGATAAGAAAGTATTATCAAAGTAGGGGCAAGGTTGTTTCATAAAATTAGGATGTTCTTGCTACCTTAAAAAGGGAAAAACATTTAAAAACAAAGGCCACACACAATCATAGAAAATCAAAAATAAAATTGGAGGAAAAAGAATGAGAGAGAGAAAAAAGGACAAACACTTTTGAAACTTGGTAATGTTTGGAGTTGGAGTAAAGCGTCTTAGATTTTGGAGAAAAAAATTCATACTCTTTTATGGTTTTATTTATTTTCCCTTTATTGATGAGTACTTTTTTATTTTATTTTATTTTATTATGTCTTAGTTTCAAATTATAATTTTAATTGGTAGATCTATAGGATAATTGAGATTATGATTCTTGTATGATAAAACTTATATACTAATTTTTCAATCACTCAACTCTTGGTTCTTTATGCTTTCTATGAATTATATTTTTGTATGATCAATCAAAGAATTAGTTTAGGGGGAAAAAATATTACATTGAATGACAAATCATTGTTAATAGTTATAATATTACAAGTGAAACCATGACCCTATGTTTACTTTCCATTAATTTAAAATTGTATTGTTATATACTCTTGTCATATTTTTTTTTTTTTTTGCTATCGTTACATTTTCGTTATCGTGAACTAACTATAATTTTCATTAGTTTGGTAGTTGTTAAATTAATCTCTGTGAATATGATCATCTTACATACTACTACTTGGCAAATTCGTACACTTGGGAATTTTGCAGAACATTTGACCTACTTTGAACATACTACACATTGATCAACAATCAAATATTTAGAATAAATTCAAATATAATTACTGATTGAATATTATGCATTTATAAAAATATAAATTCATTTACGTGCTAGAGTGTTAGACACATACATATCCTCTCATTGACAATTAAACACTTACAAAACAAATTCTTGTAAATTGATTCAATAGTAGTTGTTGTATTCGCATCAACGTGTTGCAGGAGCAACCAAAAAGTTCGACGTACTTATATGGGGGAGGTTAAGTGGTTTGTTGTAATTCAGGTTGAATAAATAGAATAAATTATTCAAGTGAAGATACTAGACGTAGTCAGCTAGGTTGGTGTGAACCAATATAAAACTTCTTTTGAGTTCTTCTTCCCTTTGTTTTATTTTTTTTTAAATTTCTTTAATCACCATGTCATAATTAAAATTTAAAAACAATTTTAACAAACCATAATACAATTCAAACTCCCTTCTTGTGTCAATGAAACTTCAAATCCAACCAGCATGTTTAAAATAACCACATGTGGCGCCCACCAAGTGTGTACTACATCAAAATACATACCTTTTCAATAAAATACATATACCCACCAAGATACTAGGTATCAAAATAAAAATTACACTATAGACCTTACAACTAGAGACAAGCTACAATAGCACAATTGATGTTGATCGCCATAAAAGATATATGACTCTTTAGACATAGCCTCTCAATCTGAATGAACATTCTCATCAGCAAATTACCCCATGGAGTCTTCCTTATCAATTGAATCAATCAAATTAACCATAGGAATGACAAGGTCTTTGATCTCCAAGCAATTACTATAATAATAATCTAGCATCGCTTTTCATGTTCTTATGATGCTGCTCATTCTTGGCTACTCGTGCCACAACACCATCTCTCGTCGAGGTCTCTCCAAGGAACATCTAAGCAATGATAGTAACCTGTATATCATTTACAACAATAACATAACCAAAAACTATACTTTCATTGTGATGATTAACACCAGAAAAAACAACCAAATGATACATATACTTATTCTTTTGATATGAAGTATCAAATGCTAATACACCACGAAAGACTGAATAATCCATTTGTCCTACACTATCGACCCAAGTCAATTTTTCCATCATTTCATCCTCACGCATAGAATGCTTCCAAAAAACCATATGTTCATTACTATGCATTGATTCAAGAATCCAAAGGCAGCACTAGCATTTAAGAAGTTGGATTTCCTTTATATTACGTTGTTCACTAGATTGAATCAAACATTTTAAATTTCTTCAAAACTTCCTTTCCATAGTTTTCTTGAGAAATAAATATACCTTCTTCCAATTGCTTACTTCTATATTTAAGTAGTATGACATGAACCCAACATCAGTTATCTCGAACCCAAGGGCCATGGACATTTTGAACTCTTCAAATAAACTTGGATTCTTCTTAGTGAATATAAGATCATCTACATAGGGACACACAATCAAAATATCTCTATTATTACAGACTTTGTCATAAAGAGCATATTCATTAACACAATAAACATCCTACTGTTGAGGTTCATGAGGGTCATTGTACTTTTTCATGCAACTATTTGAGAAAGAGAAAGTTGTGCCATTATCGAGATGATTTATATTGGTTCTAGTTTGTTTGAATTGACACAAAGTTTGTTGTGAGGATTTTAACTCTCATTGAGAGGATGTTACATATTCAATCTTATATTAATTCAAGTGTATAAAAACACTTTGATTGATTTACATCAATTCTAGTAACTCTCTACTGAGAGGATTTTTCATTCGTGCATTTTGATATGTTCTTGGATTTTCCATAATTACACTTTTCGTTGAGTTCTTCTCAATCTAGTTACATCTATCTATTTTGATTGAACCATTTCATTTTAAATACAAGAAAGAAGTGTTTGTTGAGATGTTTTCATTGGCAGTCTTTTAGGGTATGGCCTTTGTACTTTAGGGTCAGACATGTGTACTTTATTTTGTAGAAAGATAGCATGTATCTTCATGGATTTTAACAATTGAACCATTTAAGATAAATCAATCCGTTGAGATTAGATTGACTCTCATAAATCACTCTTTAATATATTATGGATATCTTTCATACCATCAAAGCAACTAGGTTATAAGCGGAAACATGTTTTTAGAATTATAAAAAAAAAAAAAGAAGATATTATGCATTATTATCAGAGGATGCACACAGACATAGGGTACATTGATTATAGGATGTCTAGTAGATCATCATATCATCAAATTTTGTCAGAGCGTTGAATTTGCCAGAGACATTGACTTTATCAATGTGTTCTCTTTTCCAGACACATTGCCTTTGTTAGAGCATTGAATTTTCCATAGACGTTACCTTTATTAGAAGATATGTAAAAGTTGAGAGTCAAGCACTTGATGAGATTATTAGAGGCAGAAGAATTCTTGTTAAATTTATTAAAGACAGAGACATATTAATTCTTGTTACGCTTATGAATCAGATGTAGAGGAACATAATCTAGTTGGGTTTATTAGAGGAAATTGAGGTACTACGTTGCTTGCATCCCAAGGTCAGATGAAGCTTGCAACAACATGGGCGCATGTCACTAGACTTTACGCTGTGAAGTTGAAGTAGAGTCTTGGTTTCTTTTGCCTTTGTTTAGTCATTAGAGAACAAACCTTTATATAGCGAGACATGTTTTGTTGCGCTTGTTTCCACATTATTTATTTTACATTTTTTTCTAGTAGAAGATATCTAAAGTACTTGTAATCCAGACTACTTTGAATAGTTCTTATCATAAGTATTTCCTTTATTCTACACACTTAGCATATATAACTGGGAGATATTTGTTCTTTATTTATATGTATTTTTTATTAGTAAAATATTAACCAAAGGATTGTATATAAAAAAAACTTTTGCACTTACAATTGCATGGGTTATACAACTTGCAACCTTTAGAATACAGATCATTCCCAAAAAGGATATGTTTGAAACTTCAATAATCCAACTTGAATATTTCTTGTTGTGGCACATATGCATATGATATGCTCCCAAAGACACACAATTTATTAACACTAGGCCTACTTCCATTCTGTGCTTCTACTGAGATTTGGTTTTTGACATTTGAAGTCGGAGAGTAATTTTCCAAATAGATCTCACAAGAAACTACTTCAACCCAAAACTCCTGTTAAGCCCGTATTTTTTTTTTTAAAACAGAAAAGATAATAATATAATAATAATAATAATAATAATAATTAAATAAAACCAAACTTCCTTTTTCCACCTCATTTTCTAATTCATTTTTCCCTTCCTTTTCTCTCTCTCTCTCTTACTCGGGAGACCATTTCCCCCTCCCCCATTTTTGTTGTTTTTTTTTTCCTTTCCCTTCTTCTAGATTCTTTCTTCTCTATAATACCCAAACCATCAACCATTAAAAAATGAATTTAACATCCTCACAAGCATAATTTCTCATACTCCTATAAATGCTCTTGGTTAGGATTTTTGAGTTAGGGTTTGTGCTCTAGAGAAAAGGGTACCTCTTGAGAGATGTTGATTGAGACTCATTGAGGTCAATGCACAACTCTAATGCTAGTATGAATATGTAGAAAAATGTAGTTTTATTTAAAAATCTTATTTTGTGCTTAGAGTAGATTTCAATGATTTTTAGGGTTTCCTAGAGTTAGCTAAACTTTAGAATAATTTTTTCTAAAGTCTTGGAATTATTTTTGATACTCAGATTTGTCAGCTGAGATCCTACCGGCTACTCTGAGAGTTGTTGGAGGGCAAACTTAGACGATTCTCCATAGTAGTGAGTTGAGGACGATCATCGTCATATATTTTTATAATACTATTATTATTATTTTATTATTTTCTATATTAAAATATTTATTGAAAAATTTGGGGAACACAACCTTTAAATTTTATCTCGATTTCGTCAATTATTTAATTTAACAGTTGTTGTTATATAATATGTTATTAATTTGATTTACGTATGAGTTAAAGTATTTAAATCTTGAATTGTTATATGACTGAGTATGTTTTTTTTTATGAATTACGATGAAATGATTTTAAATGTGTGTTTTGAGAAATCGGTGATATAATTATTATTGCGTTAGGTGCACTTAGTTACCTTGTGTTGATTAGGGAGAGTTATCCTTTAGATGGAGTCGCCCCTATGAGAAAGGTCATCTGTAGGAGGAGAGGACTATCAACGAGATGTAAGCTACCTAATTGATACGTGATGATGCGTTGCGGGATTGAGAGGAGAGGGTCATCCGTTAGATGGAGCCGCCCCAAAGGTAAAGGCCACCCTTAGGAGGAAAGGACTATCAATGAGATAAAGCCGCCTCTTGGTTCTATAAATTTGAATTGTTACTTGTTGATTTTATGATGATTTTAAGGTTGTTCATTTTGATCTCGTTTCGTTATTAACTGGGTTTTTAATATTTTTGTCAAGCGATTAAATTATAAGTTTAATGACTATTTATACATGTATATATTTAAATTTAGAATTTTTTCTAGAATTCTAAGTAATATTATTTAGCATAATTGCCGCCCGATTGTAAACCAGTTATTCGTGCCATTTTGTGTTTCCTTTCTAATTGATGGTGGTTGTTGTCTTCTCACTAAGTCTTTGTGACTTACCCTTTATGTTGCTTATTTTTTTCAGATTCGCAGGCACCTGAGTAGAATATGTTATTTGATTCAAGTCTCAACATATTTCTTTCGATAACCCTCTTTGATCGAGGACCATTTTTCTATTACGTCTGTTGAGTATATGTAAATTGTAGCTATTTTGGATTGTAGAAGTTTTTTTTTTGAAAGTGTATTAAACGATTAGTTTATGTTCTTTGAATTGTGACTGAATTGAGAATTTAACAGGGATTTTATAAATTTGGAAATGTGGAATTTACAAAGGATACTATGTCGAAATTTCGAGTAAAAAGTATATATATATATATATATATATATATTGAAATGGTTAGAGAATGGTTTAGTTGTTTAATTGTTAAGTTAATTGATAGGCTTGTCAGACTAGGAGTATAGCTTGTGCACCGGTCACAATATTTAAATTTTGGATCGTGACAAAGTTAGTATTAGAGCTCCGTCGTAGGTCCTAATAGCTGCAAACATAGGGTGATAATAGATTCTTGTTAGTAAATTGTGTATTTGGGCATAACTTATTTACAAGGGCTATTAGCACTCTATGAGAGTCTCTTTTGTTGTCTGCATCTATGTTTAAATTCATCTTCACTATCTCTCCACAATTTCGTGTCGTCTTATTCAATCTTTGATCAATGTTCTTTGAATAGGTGAGAATGCCACCAAATACTTGGAATCCTACTATAAGGAAAATTGTTGGAGTCAATTTCTCAAGCTCAAGGCGCTCGTCAACGAGATCGTGTTTTAGTGCGTGCTCGAAATAGGGTTGGAGCTAATGTTGGCGGACATGGGTTGAATGCTGATGTAGAGGTACCTAGGAGGAGGCACGGGAATCCAGCATTTGATTGGTTTGATATAATGTCACGTGGAAGACAAGTGGGGTCACCTTCATTAGCATGGAGAGAGTTCTCTCAGTTGTTCATGGCTCGTTTTCTTCCGGAGAGTGTTAGAGATGGATTAGCTCATGAGTTTGAGCGATTGGAGCAAACGGAGGGTACGATAGTTCCTTATCCTATCACTGAGGAGATGTGTGTTAAGAGGTTTATTAGAGGATTGATGGATTATTTATTTAGATATGTGGTTGGGTCGAATTATTCTACTTTTGCTGAGGTTTTGAGTTTGGCCCTTTTGATTGAGCAACGACAGAAGGAAAAAGGATGCAGTAGACAAGATTCTATGTTTGCTTATCAGGGGCAACAAAGGCTCATGTCTCAAAGGGGTGGTCATAGTGGGCAATCTTTTAGGACAGTGCAGATTCATACATTAGATTTTGGAGCAGTATCACAATCCACTTTCCCCTCAATGGAATTCTGGTGTTTTAGCTACACGATGTTTTACTAGTAGTAGGTTTCACTTCGGGAATTGTTCTAGAGATGGTAATGCTAAGGTGTGCTACCAATGTGGCCAAATAGGTCACATCGGGAGGGATTGTCCTATAGACACGACACATCCATCCTCTAGTTATGCATCAACACCAATAACTTTGGCATTTTCTCAGACTCATTCTGCATTTGTGCATCAGAGAGGAAATTCTTATGTCAGAGGTTCAGGAACATTTCAGTAGTGAGGTAGAGGATTTGGTGGTAGAGGTCAGATACCAACAGGAAGAGGTCAGACTCGAGTGTTTGCTTTGACTCGTCACGATGCTCAAACATCTAAAGCACTAGTTACATGTATACTTTCTATTTGTTCTAGAGATGCTCATGTTTTGTTTGATCCTAGAGCTACACATTCTTTTGTATCCTCGTGGTTTGCTACTCGACTTGGTAAATGTTCATCTTTTTTAGAAGAGCCTTTAGTTGTAGCTACACCTGTTGGAGGAAATTTGCTTGCTAAGTCGGTGTATCATTCTTGTGATATAACTATTTATGGCAAGGTGTTGACGGTAGATTTGGTAGTTATTGACTTGATAGATTTTGATGTGATTTTGGGTATGGATTGGTTGGCTTTGCATCATGCCACTTTGGATTGTCATAACAATGTGGTGAAATTTGAGATACCTAGACAATCAGTCTTCTCGTTTCAAGGAGCACATTGTTGGGTACCACATAACCAAATCTCAGCCTTGGTGGCTAGCAAGTTAATGAGAAGAGTTTGTCAAACGTACTTAGCCTTGATAAGGGATACACAAGTGGCTGAAGAGAAATTGGAAAAAATTCCAATAGCATGTGAATTTCCAGTTGCTTTTCTTGAAGAACTATGTAGGTTGCCACCTGATAGGGAGATTGAATTCTCTATAGACTTAGTTCCAAACACTCATCCTATATCCATACATCCTTATCGTATGGCACTGGAAAAACTTAAGGAGTTAAGGGAGCAACTTCAAGATCTTCTTGATAAGGGTTTTATTCGTCCAAGTTCTTCTCCTTGGGGAGCACCGGTATCATTTGTAAAGAAGAAAGATTGATCCATGCGGTTGTGTGTAGACTATAGGCAGTTAAATAAAGTAACTGTAAAGAATAAATACCCTTTAAATTTAGAATTTTTTCTAGAATTCTAAGTAACATTGTATAACATAATTGCCGCCCGATTGTAAACCAGTTATTCGTGCCTTTTTGTGTTTCCCTTCTAATTGTTGGTGGTTGTTGTCTTCTCACTAAGTCTTTGTGACTTACCCCCTTTATGTTGCTTATTTTTTTCAGATTCGCAGGCAGCTGAGTAGAATCTGTTATTTGATTCAAGTCTCAACATATTTTCTTTCGATAGGCCTCTTTGATCGAGGACCATTTTTTTGTAATGTCTGCTGAGTCTCTGTAAATTGCAACTATTTTGGAGTCTAGAAGTTTTTTTTTGAAAGTGTATTAAACGATTAGTTTATGTTCTTTGAATTGTGACTGAATGGAGAATTTAACAGGGATTTCATAAATTTGGAAATGTTGAATTTACAGAGGATACTCTGTCGAAATTTCGAGTAAAAAGTATATATATATTTTTGAAATGGTTAGAGAACAGTTTAGTTGTTTAATTGTTAAGTTAATTGATAGGCTTGTCATGTTAGGAGTATAGCTTGTGCGCCAGTCACGACATTTAAATTTCGAGTCGTGACAACTCCTATGTCCAAAATAGTTAAATCCTTTCTCTTGACTACTCTATTTTTTTGCGAAGATCTTGGAATTGTCAACGAACGAGGAATTTCATTAGTTGAACATAATTCATTAAACTCATTCAACGTGAATTCACCTCCTCAATCAGATCTCAAAGCTTTGATTTCATGACTATTCTCTTTCTTTACAGAAGCTTTAAAATTCTTGAAAGCATCAAAAGCTTTTGATTTTTTATTTAAGAAATAAATCCAATTGTTTCTACTAAAATCATCAATAAAAAGAATAAAATATTTACTCTTACTAAATGAAGATGGATTGATTATCCCACACAAGTCAATATGCACAAGTTGCAGTAGCTTAGTTGCTCTTGATGTGGCTTTTTTATGGAAAAGTTTTCTAGCTTGCTTGCTAAGAAGACAACCTTCACACAATTGATTTTGATGATTGATTGACGGCATCCCTTTCACCATATTCTTTTCTCCCATAATTTTAAGTGCACCAATTTTCAAGTGGTTGTATCTCATATGCCAACACCATGTTTCATCTTGGACACACATCTTCAAACATTTTGCTTCAATGGTTATCATGTTCAAGATAAACATTCTATGTTTCGAAAGAAGAACCTTAGCGATTAAATTGTTATTTTGGTCTCTAAGTTAGATATATCTATTTTTTAGGAGAACTTCATATCCTTTTTCAAGAAGTTGGTCCAAACTCAAAATACTACTCTTTAATTTAGGCAAATAGTAAACATCACTAATCAACTTATGGATCTCATATTTAGAAGATATTAGAATCGTACGTTTCCCTTCAATTTTCACTTTTGATGAGTCTTCAAATGAAACATTTACATTCACATTTTCATTAAACTCCACAAATTTCTCTTTGCATCCACACATATAGTTAGTTGCACCATTGTCCAAGTACTATGAACTATTAAATTTTATCTTCTTTCTTGAGTGTTCGCAACAAAGTTGGCTCTTCATCTCCATCAATAAGATTAGCCTCTTATTCCTATAGATTAGGAGAATTACAACATTCCCAAGAAAAATGGTCAAATTCATGATAGTTATAACATTCAAGTTTAAATTTGTCATACCTCATATCACTTTGATATTATCCGTAACATCTTCCTCTTCTACGAATTCTTGACGGGGAATGACTTCTTTCGTCGTAGTTTGATTTACTAATGATGCCTTTTCCTCTTTCTCCTTGGCCACGACCATGGCCACGCCCTTGTCCTCTTCCTTATTCACGTCCACGTTCGTTTTGACTATTAAATCATTTGTCATCCTTCAAAAAAGCTATGATCTTGAGAACTTGCTATAATGGCTCATCTTTCCTTTTCTTCATTTTTTTTTTCTTTTTGAGCTTGCAAAAAACCTTCTAATTCCTCGATGGACATTGAGTCAACATCTTTTGATTCCTTAATAACACACACCACATAGTAGAGCTTATGAGTAAAGGAATGAAGAAGCTTCTCTGCTAAACGAACATCTTTTATCTTGTCTCCATATCTATTCATTTGATTAACAATTGTCTTCACCATTGAGAAATAATATGAGATTGATTTGGAATCCTTCATCTTCAAAGCTTCCAAAATTCCCCTTAGATATCTTCTTCACTTTGTCAATGCCTTGAAATGGTTTCTCCAAAATTTCTCAAACTTCCTTTGAATTCGTAGCATTAACAACCTTCTCAAACATCGATTCATCCAAACATTAATGATTGAGAGCCAGATCTTGTTAATCTTTCTTCCTTGTCATTTCCAAAATCTCCTTCTCAACTTGAGACAATCCCTCTTCATCTTGTAGCTCATCATATCATTTTTCCACAATCTCCCATACACCTAGAGAGCTAAGCAATGCTTTCATGCAAAGACGAAATTTTTCATAATTCTCTTTTTTAAGAAGAGGAAAGTGGATAGTAGTGTAATCACGAGTCACCGTCTCTCAACTGTCACAACCAAGCTCTAGATACCACTTTGATAGAGGAACAAAAGTATTTATAATAGAAAACTCATAATTTGCTTGATTCTTAATGACAAATAACAATGAGAGTATTTATAGGTACAAATAGATAACTCAAGAAACATTTCTAGGAGCTTCGTAATCAATACCAATTTCAAGATACATCCCACAATTTTCTATAATTAAAGCACTTTTAGATTCTTACATACAAATTTTATATGGTTCTAGACTTATCTAATTTCAAATTATTAATAACACAATCAAGTATCACTAAGAAAGACTCTACTTGTTTGATTTTTCTAACGAATTCCGTTTTAATTGCAAAAACAAGGAAAAGTATTAACTATGTTATGGCCAAAATAATTAAAAGTAAAAATTATGATAGCTATTTTGTTACAATATCTCTTGAGAACTACAAAATCCAAACTATACTTAGTAAAGAATTTCACTATTAAAATAATTCTTTTTAAAATAAGTTTCCGTTGTTCCTTTCGTCTTTGAGATGTTTTATTAATAGTTTGACTATTTTTGAGCATTTAACACAACTCATACCAAGTAGTCATATTTTAACATGACCCATGACTATCCCATGCTCTACAAGTCTTTCGCCATTTTGTGTTCAATCACTAAAAATGTTAATTGGCCTTGATCAATCCTTTTTTGAAAACTTTACAACAAAAGCAAAATACTCTATCAAGCTCTTTCAAATAAACAAGTCAATTCTCTATCACACTTGTCATTATTTGATAAAACTTTGTATACAAATTAGCCATAAAGCGCCTCTTCGAATTATTCTTAGGCCCCTTCATAATAGAAAAATCTATTTTAAGATCTTTCGCAATTAATAAATCAATCATTTTAAAATCAAGAGCATCATAAATTTTTGGATCAAATATATCATAGGAATATTCAAATAGGTTTGTTTGCTCTACATTGTCATTAACATTATTTTCATTATCAAGTGAATTATTCAAATTAAAATCATCACCAACAACATTAACAACAATTTACTTCATCATTTTCAATGGGCACATTAAGAATTTCAACATCATCGTGATAAACATTATGATTTTCAACATAAATTAATGGTTCTTTTATTAAAAATTATCAAGAGCTCCTACTTGAGATTGTGTTAATTCTTCAAGTTTTTTATTTTTCTTACGGTTCTCATATTTAGATTCATACTTTCTAATCTTATGAGGTATAGTAAAAAAAAAAACTGCAATTTCTCACCATTGTGTTCTTACAATTAATTAGTACCAAGGAAAATCAATTAAGTTAAATTTAGGAATTAGCAACACAAAGTTGTTAATATATAGAGTTTAACTACTAATCAGAATCAAATCAAAATCACAAAATCAAATTAAAAATAGAATCAAATCAAATCAGAATTGGATTCAAAAGTGCAATTATTAATTTCAAAATTTAGGTATTCGGGAAAAGTGCAAATATAAAATATTAAAGTAATCGGCATGTAAAAAAATTAAAGATATCAATATAATTTTTATTAATATAATTTTTATCAATATAATTTTTGAAAGTTCAGGTTATACTATAAATAGAACTTGAGGCCCTCTCTAATTGGGGTCATGTGTTGATGGGCTGGAATCTGACTGCCAGTCCTGCATTCTATAAATTTTGAGCTCTGAAATAAGTTTCCCTTTTTACAGTCCACAAATGATAGTTTTTTCCTTTAAATATAGGAGGTGAAGGTAAAGAGTCTTTGCTGGAAGCCATTTATAGTGTTTAAAGGTTTTTTAGCTGATTTTTTCTCACTCACAAGGTTTCTCATTGGTTTTGTTTACTCACAAATTCTTAAGATTAATTAAGCTCTATATACCATGTTAGAAAAACACAAGTTGCTGTAAAATGTAGAGAAAAGAAGAAAAACCAGAAAAAACATCAATATAAAATTTGTAGAAAAAAGAGTTCTTACTACATCACTTGAATAAGGAGTACATAATTATAATTATATAAAGCAAAGCTACATGTTTGCTTGTTTCACTACAATAAAAATTTACAATGTACAATAACTATGATTTTATTTTTGCTCACTCAACTTACCACACATTCAACACTCCAAAAGGTAGAGTCTTTCGCCTAACAATGACAACTACAACATAAAATAAAATAAACATAATACAACATAAAATTATATCAAAAAAGTGTCAAATTCTAACAATTGTAATACATGAATGAATATATGTAATTATTTATCACTAATTAGTCTACGAAGGATTTGTGAATAAATCTCCTCCCAACACTAGTCCTTAAAGCTATGTTTTTTATGTGAATTTAAATTTCTATAGAGACCGTAAACTCCAAAATTTGAGACACGTGTATGATCTTGTTGCTAAATGATGGAGAGTTCTTAAAAGCTGAGAGGATTGCATTTACAGTTTTAAGCATTATATGGTTTGCCAAAATCAAGTTGAAATATATGTCTTTTTGTTTTAGCTCAAATTATGATGTTTCAAGTGCCCATATCTATCTACTTACAGAATTCTTATAAAACGTCAATAGTTGTATTAATGTACTTGTACCTACCATATTGCCTCTTTTAAGAAGTTTTACATTGTTACAATGCCTTATTTCTAAGAATATATTTGGTTATAGTTTATTTTTTATCCCTCTAACACAAAATACCCCCTTCATTTAATGAAGCAAAATCAGAATTTCAAGATGTCCAGTATTAAGATTTAGTAACATAAAAAAAAAGTTTGTTGATTTTCATTGTGTAATGCCTGTACACCTATAATATACTATTGCTTGCTTTTTGTGTGATTTTAAACTTAAATTTGTGGAGTATTATTAACATTGAGATTGGAATACTGATATTGGAAAAAAATGAAAATTAAATTGAAGAATGGAATGCAAAAGCGTGGAGGAAAAAATCAAACTTACCAAATGGCTGCTGCTACAGCTGAACCATATTTACACTTTGAAGCTGTTTACTCTCAAGTTTTATCTGCTGCTAATTCTGATCAATGAAACACAATATAAGATAATTTTTATGACACTGAAATAATTCATACTGTATGACATATTTGTACTCATTTGTCTGATATCTTGCCATAGATTATGATTGAACCAATTAGGATTAATTTTAATATAATTATTGGTAATACAGCCTGCAATATGCAATTAACCTGGACAGAATTGATGTATAGTTATAAAATTTCATATTTATTCCAAATTAAACCCTTTAATAATAAATCAAAATTATATTAATGACAATCAATATGAATGTTGGAACCTAAAAGGCCTGAGGTTAGGTCAGTGATATTGATTTTAAAAGACATTGGAAGCAGATTCTGTCATGCAGTCCTCAAATAACAGAATTATAGTAATGATTTTAAAGCAAGGAACAGTAAGATCAGGGTTTAAAGGATTGGATTGTGCAATTAAGTAGAAATGATCAACAGCAAAACCAAGCAATTAGTGATCGAAAGTGTGTTCCTCCAATGCAGAGAATTTGTTCTGTTTTGAAAAACAGAGGAGAATGCAGAGAGAGAGAGAGAGAGAGAGAGAGAAAGAGTGAGAGACATGCTGTTATATATAATTTCTGAAAGATGCTTATAGTAGCATAATATCATTATGAATCTAATTAACCAGTTAGTAACAAAACTAATTTTTTTTATTTCTCACATTTATTAAGTGTTGTTATATTTGTCATGATCCTTTTATAAATCACCACTTTTATGATTGGAATTTAAAACTGGCTTCTTTCGGTTAAAGGAATAAAATTTTTTTTTTTTTAACTATTAGAAAGTATAACTTTTATGGAGTAGGTTCTCAAAAGGGTCATTTATGGGTCTATTGTTGTTAAAAGGGTAGTTTCGCCTAAGTAAAAAGAGAATGCTATTGTTGATGCCACTTTGAGCCGATTTTATGTTGAACATGGTACTCTTATCAAAGAAACAGGTAGTCTTTGCCTTAACTCTAGATTATGGTCCGTTACTGTGATTGCAACTTTTTTAAAATTTTGTGAACTATAAAATTTTATTTATTATTTTATACTATTAAATTAGTTGTTGTTTTGAGGCTTTTTTTTTTTTAATCTCAGGTGGTTCATAGAATCAAGGAAGGATCCCCAAATAACCTTTTTGCTATAACTAAATACGGAGTGAAAGGCTACTTGAATGTCAGAAGGGCTTTTGGTGCTGGGTTTCTAAAGCAGGTAATGTGATAACATTGTATTAGACTACGGAGTACATGATAAATTGCTTACTATACTACATGAAAGCAAGCTAGTTTCAGGCTTATGTTTTCAAATTTGATAATGGATTTGATTATTCTTTATACTTTATATTCATTATAAATCACTTAACTCGTGTGAGCTTTGTCAAGACTCAATTATATGGACTTGATTTTGTAGCAGCACAAATGCTACAAATGGTCACCACATTTGAAATTTAGAAAATAATAAGTATTAATATAATTTGGATAAATTTTGTTGGATTAAAAGGTATACTATACCATTTACAGTTCCGCGGTTAAATTAAATGTGGATTGTCAGACTAATCGATTGGTTAAACTAAATGTGGATTGTCAGACTGATCGAATAGTTGAAAATGTTATTCGTTCAACCTTTGGATTAAGTTGACAATGAGTTGGACACAAAACTTAATCCAAAGACTAATACGAAACTATTGTATTGCACATTCAGAGGTGATCAATATATAACATGATATTGTCGAAGGAGACGACGTCTCTACAATTCTCCCATGATCTCCATGTGACATTAGCAGATGTCAGAGCATCTATCACCTGTGTGTACTCGAGGATTATGCTTCCCCTATTTATATCTATTTATCCTAGCAATGCACTCCACATGAGTGTCTAGGTCTCATCTTTTACAAATATTTGAAAAATATTCATAAATCTAACATCATTACATAATGATTAAAATAAATTAATGATAATCACAACAATTAATAATTAATAATCATAGAAATTTATATAAAATAATACCTGAATTAGAGACATACATCTACCCGACTGCTTTGTCTCGTATCAGCTGCCATATGAGAGGTAGTCATAAAGACGAGTGCTGTAGGACTCAGGCGTACCTACCAATACCATCCAATTCTCTGAATAGCAGAAGATATTTCGCATCAACTAATGTATGGATCTTATATGCGAAAATAGTACTCCTATCAAATTCAATAGGTACGCCCTAGCAGCACAATCAAATCTCTCTGTAACACATTGTCTTTTAAAAACCTCTTTCAACCAATCCAACATATAATGTGCACCCCTTGTCTTTCTAGTTTCCTCCCATATCTCAACTACAGACACCCCTAATAAATTAATGGAAAGATTACCTACAATAACATTATCTAGGTTGGACGATGGATGATAGAACTCACCCCTAATGCAAATACATGTGAAACGACAAAGTCTTTGGGTGCCACCTCTCCATAAATGCAGAAATAAGGTTGTTGTCAATCACGTTCAGACTACCTTACTATAGTGCGGCTAATCAAAACAAACTCACCAACTTCTCTATATCTCGCGAGAGTACCAGTGATGTAAATTGTTGCAGCTTCTTACCATGGACAACTATCTTCAACGTTGATCACTCTTGCATACAAATAAAATATTTGAAATTAAAATATAATATAAAACAAAAATAATAATTAATTTGTATAAATTAAATGCATCGTAAAAAATTTGAAAATCAAAATAAATTACATACTTAACCAAACAATAGTGTGCCAGCAACATGATACTGATAATGTGTAAGGACAGACATATCATACGGTCCTCCAAGATATATGTAGGCACATCTTCCTGATGTACAACCTACTCTTGATATATATGATCTTCATTCCCCTCTGGTTGTACAACCTCTTACACATGTTCCTCCTCATCCTCTTCTTGTATAGCCTCGAGTACAACCTCTTATACAAATGTTGCTTGTACAGGCTCCTCCTGCATAGCAACATCAGCCTTCAATTGTATAGACTCCTCGATTGTAGGTAAATAATTAATTATGCACTCCTTCGCCATCCTCATCCTGTCACGACTCGAAAATTAAATGTCGTGACCGGCATACAAGCTATACTCCTAGCCTGACAAGTCTATCAACTAACTTAAAATTGAACAACTTAATCGCTCTTTAACCATTTAAAATTATATGTATGATTTTTCTCAAAATTTGGACAGAGTATCCTCTGTAACTTCAACATTCCCATATTTGTAAAATACCTGTTTAGCTTTCAATTCAGTCATAATTCAAATAACATAATCAAATTGCTTAATACACTTCTCAAAAAAAAAAAACTAAATAGACTTTCTAAACTCTAAAATAGCTGCAATTTACATCAGACTCAACAGACGTTACAAAAAAATGGTCCTTAATCAAAAAAGCCTACCAAAAAGAAATATATTGAGACTTGGATCTAATAACAATTTGCTACTCAGCTACCTGCGAATCTGAAAAAATAAGCAACATAAAGGGGTAAATCACAAAGACTTAGTGAGGAGACAATAACCGCCATCAATTAGAAGGGAAATACAAAAAGGCACGAATAACTGTTTTACAATCTATGTTACACAATATTACTTAAAAATCTAAAAAAAATTCTAAATTTAAATATATATACATATATAGTCATTAAACTTATAATTTAATTGCTTGACAAAAATATAAAAAAAATCCTGTTAATATGAAACAAAATCAAAATGAACAACCTTAAAATTATCACAAAAATCAAACAAGTAACAATACAAATTTTTTAGAACCAAGAGGCGGCTTTATCTCATTGATAACCCTTTCCTCTTAAGGGTGGCCTTTCCCGTATGGGGGCTTCATCTAACGGATGACCCTCTCTCTCAATTCCCACAACGCATCATTACGTATCAATTAGGGGGCTTACATCTCGTTGATA
Organism: Cicer bijugum; assembly: GCA_037974875.1. Lineage (NCBI taxonomy): Eukaryota > Viridiplantae > Streptophyta > Magnoliopsida > Fabales > Fabaceae > Cicer > Cicer bijugum. The sequence continues at coordinate 3,690,774 of JBBPBT010000881.1, read as the reverse complement.
GCCCTCTCCTCCTACGGATGACCTTTCTCATAGGGGCGGCTCAATCTAGCGGGTAACTCTCCCTAATCAACATGGGGTAATTAGGTGCAACTAACCTAGTTAACGGTTTAATAATTATAACACTGATTTCCCAAAACACGCATTTAAAATCATTTTATCGTAATTCATGGAAAATATATTCAATTGCATAACAAATCAATATTTAAATACTTTAACTCATACGTAAATCCAACTAATAACATATTATATAACAAAGACCATTAAATTAAATAATTGACGAAATCGAGAAAAATTTCAAAGGTTGTGTTCCCCAAATTTTTCAATAAATACTTTAATATAGAAAATAGTAAAATAATAATAATAGCATTATAAAAATATATGACGATGATCGTTGTCAACTCACAGCTATGGAGAATCGTCTAAGTTTGCTCTTCAACAACTCTAAGAGTAGCCAACAGGGTCTCAGTTGACAAATCTGAGTGTTAAAAATATTTCTAAGACTTTAGAAAAATTATTCTAAAGTTTAGTTAACTCTAAGAAAACATAAAAATCGGTTAAATCTACTCTAAGCATAAAATAAGGTTTTTATTCAAAACTATATTTTTCTATATATTCATACTTGCATTAGAGTTATGCATTTACCTCAATGAGTCTCAATAAACAACTCTCAAGAGATGGGTATCCCTTTTCCTTCCTTAGAACACAAACCCCAACCCAAAAATGCCAACCAAAATAATTTATAGGAGTATGAGAAATTGTGCTTGTGGGGATGTTAAATCCTTTTTAAGGGTTGAGGGTTTGAGTGATAGAGTGAGAAGAAGCAAGGGAAAAGGAAGGAAAAGAAAGAAAAAAAAAAGCAACAAAAATGGGGGAGGGGAGTGTGTGCCGAGAAGGAGAGGGAGAGAGAGAAGAAATAAGAGAAAATGAGGGAGTGAGAGTGAGTGGGGTTAATTTGTTTTTATTTATTATTATTATTATTATTATTATTATTAATTATTATTATTATTGTATTTTAAAAAAAAAAAATTGGTACGGGACGTGTCAATCGAATATAAATCGATGTTTTTCTCAAGGGACGTTGTTTGTCAATTCCTTATTGTAGGAGGATCCATCGAAGATGATGTAATATCAGCATCGTATGTCCAACGTACTATTTTGTCGTCTCATGCTCTAGCACCAGCACCCACTGAAAATAAAAAAAAATCCAAAAAACTTTAAAAAAAATGTTTTTTAGAACTAATGGGAATTTTTTTCAAATTTCTCGGAACAAGTTGTATACCAAGAAATTTCAAAAATAAGTTTTGTGGAGTTTATTTATGTATCACAAAATTTAAAAAAGCTTTTTTTTATCAAAGTACTATTCTTCAATTAATATTTTGAATCACATTGAAAATTGCTTCATATCGATTAAAATTTGATCAGCTTCTAAGATTTGTTTTGTATATGCTCCCTCCAATCATTATTATAAATAAAATACTTAATTATAGTTTTGTTTCTTCAATTTTAGTTTAATCACGAAAATAGTCCCTCTATTTTATTTGTCCTTAGTTTTAATCTCCAAATATTTGTCATTTTTTTTAATGATGTGTAAAAAAATGATGTGGAATGTTGGACATAAGTCCATCTTTGATATTATTGACAAAGATACATTATGAAATAAATCTAACATTGTGAACTGAGAAAAATTTCAGGAACAACAACTCAACCGTACAAACTTGAGACAATAGCTTGGAACTCAAGGAATCAACAAAAGTTTGAAGATTCACTCAGCAAATCGATTAGTGAAATCTATGTTGTAATAGGGTTGTATAAAAATGTGAATTTAGTGATTAAGCAATCGATTGGACAAATCAATTTACACATTTATTGGAAATTAAGTGTGCAAGTCAGTAGCATGCTGTTTTGCAGGCTAATCGATTTGGCAAATCGATTGTTTCTATCACAAGTCTAAACTAATTGTCTTAAATCGATTAGGCAAATCGATTGGCCATTTTATTGGAAATAATTGTGCAAGTCAGTGGCATGTTGTTTTGTAGGCTAATCGATTTGGCAAATCGATTGTTACAATCACAAGGCCATTTGGATTGTTGAAGTTGATTGACACAATCGATTGTGAGAGTTACAGAACCAAGGCAATGTTTCACTAATCGATTAGGCGAATCGATTTAATAAAATAAGTTTCAAAATGAACTTGGTCTGGGACATACACAATCGATTAGCACAATCCATTGATATATTTCTTTTGAAATAAGCTTGGCATCAATCGACTTGGTAAATCGATTGAATGAACCAACTGATAAAATATTCTTCAGACATAAGTCCATAATCGATTAGGCACATCGATTAACTTGATTTAAGCCAACTCTCTGTAACTAGTCAAATCGATTAGGCAAATCGATTTGTGAAAAATCACTGTGTCACTGTAACCAGTGAAATCGATTGACTAAAGCGATTGGTACAAAAGTTTTAGTAACAGAGATGACTTAACGACTATGTAAATGTTTGAATCGATTGAGTACATCAATTGTTTTGATCTCGTTGTTGGAACAAAACACCCCAAATCGATTCTGCAAATCGATTCAAATATGAACATTCATTCAAGTCTGAAGAACTCATTTAAAATAATCGATTAGGTAAATCGATTAGTTTATGTAGTTTCAAGATTCAAGAAAAATAAGATTCGTGAAATCGATTTGGTAAATCGATTGAGCATGCTTTATAACTTTAATGAATCGATAGGGTAAATCGATTCATGTGTTGTTTTTCTTGAAACTATATAAACCGTTTTCATTCTCTTCTTCTCATATAACTGTCGTAACTCATATAAACATCTCTTTTCAGCCATGAACATTCATCAATTTGTGATCGACAAGGACTGAAAAAGATTGCAAAGAGAAAGACCCCTTTGAGAAGTAGACAGCTCAAGAACTTTGTATATTTTTTGTTTCGAATTTCTGTAAACCAATTCTATAATCAAACAACTTTGAGAAAAATCCAGTTGCTACTGGTGGTGATCTTTTGAGTTGAGGGCAATCATCTAGAAGATACTTGACTGAAATCTTGGAAGAGTTTATGGGATTTAAACTCTGGGATTCAGGGAGATAAGAATAGAATAGAGAGACTAGTTTAAGATTGATAGGCAAGGTGCTGGAACATCTGTAAACTGATTATGCGACATTCTAGTGGAAAAGGCTAAGATCATATTCGATCTTTGGACTGGATGTAGGCTGTCTTACAGGCGGCCAAACCAGGATAAAAATCCGCGTACACTTTTCTTTCCCTTATCTCGTTTAAATTTCTGCAATTATTATGTGTTTAATATTGATTGTATGCATGATTAAAATTCTATGTTAATTAACATCACATGAATGATTATCTTGGCATGATTGTATGTTAATCAATATCTTGAATAATAACTGTTTCTGATGCATTTCTCCATTCAAACAATAATAGGTATTGTTTGACTTTCATTAGGATTGATTCTTTGGGACCTTGATTAATCTTTGTTTAACAAACTTTGAATTTGGTAGTTTGTTTAGAATATTGTTAGAATAGGCATTATTCTGCATTATTCCTGTAAAACTAAGGTCATACCCCACATAACATGGAAGGTTTCATGTGAATTAATTACATTTTATTATTATTTCTAATTTATAAAACACATTTCCTATTTTATTATATTATTTAATTGCAAAAACATAAAAAATAAAAAAATCACATTCCTATTCTAATCCCTAATACCTAATTTCATTCCATTTCATCTTCTCATTCTTCGTTTCGTTCTTCTTCAATATGCAGTTTAAACTAAATCCAATATGCAGTTTAAGCATTGCAGTGTTGTGATTGTTGCAATCACATGCTGTATAAATTCATCAAAGGTATTTCAAAAGATGTCCTTACTATGATGTATTCTACACTTACTACTGAAACCAATATCTACTTCAAAAGGTATTTCAAACGCACTGCTATTAGATAATTAATTATGTGATTTGTGGTTCTAAGGAGGAGGATGAGGAGGAGTGGAATGGAATTGAATTAGGGATAAGGAAGAGGAGTGCTTAGGGATTAGAACAGGAATGTGTCTTTTTATTTATTTATGTTTTTGTAATTAAATGCTATAATAAAATATGGAATGTATTTTTAAAAATAGAAAATGTATTTTGTAAATTAAAAATAATAATAATATATAATTAATCCATATGGAATCTTCAACATCATCTTTTTTGTTTTACATATCATTAAAAAATGATATTTTATCAAGTTTTTAACTAAGGGTTTGTTTAGAGACCAAAACTGAAGACAAATAAAATAGGACACTGTTTTTGTGATTCAGCTAAAATAGGGGGATTTTGTTTTGGAACCAAAACTAGAGACAAATAAAGTAGAATACTATTTTTATAATTCAGCTAAAATAAGAATATCAAAATTGCAATTAAGGCTAAATAAAAAAAAAAAGTGATATCTAATGTTCATTATTATTATAAGCAAAAATTAATTACTTACTCATTTAATTTTAGTATTCATAATATACATTTATTTTAATAAAGAAATATTTAATATTGATAGTGAAACGTTTGATATTTAATGAAATAATTTAATAAAATAAATTATATTTTATGTAAAATTTAAAATTTAAATAATTAATTATATTTGATTAATTTTTTAATAAATATTAAAGTATTTATTTTTTCCTATAATAGTGATAGAAGATAGTATATTTGAAGTAATCTATATCCTGTAAATAAAGTAATTAAGAAAATGTCAAATGTCATCATAATATGATATGGTTTTAACTTATTGTTGATATAATACTTTTGAAACAAGACAAAACTTAATGTTTGTTTAGAGACATTTGTTCTGTCTAATTTGTTACCCACCGTAAAATACTAATTATATTCCCATTTTTTAGACTTAAATTCGGAGAGGGAGAGGCCGATTCGATTATTAGATAGATCTAAATAAAGATTTTTGAATAGTTTTCAATTTGACGTGCATTCACTCTACTACTATACTCTTATACGCGGAGTCTAATGTGTTAGTATTTTTTTAAATTAGGTCAACAATATATGTTTATATATTTCCATGCAGAGTCTAATTTGTTTGTTTTTCTTAAATTAGGTCAACAATATATATTTAGTTTAAATAAGATTAATTTTTTTGTTATTTTATTTTTGTTCTTAATATATCAACAATTATATACAATTGCTTCAGTTGTAAAAAATTTCCCTTATTATTATAATTTTCCGTATACATATAACATTCTTAGCTAATATATAAACCAATAACTGCAATTTTACATATACACTACTTTTATTTTTTGTATTAAAATAATTTTTGTTGAACATCTGCAAATTTATTTGTTGGATCATTGTCATAGATTGAATTTTACGTGTTATTGTAATCTCTACTTTCATGCATTAAAATTTATATGTTCTAATTTAGAGGAGACTTTAAA
>JBBPBT010000881.1:3667468-3681535 GCA_037974875.1 Cicer bijugum | reverse complement strand
ACCAATAATATTCTTTAGTAAAAATACATTAAATAATTTGCAACAAAAATAAAATAAGATTTATTTTTAATAAAATCTATATCAATCAATTTAATAATACTTTTTTTTCAACTAATAAATCTCTCAAACTTATATAAAAAATAATCACTAATATTTTTAATTTCTTATTTATTTATAGATTTTTTTACAATTTAATAAAATTATTTTTGAGTTGACATTTATATTTTAAATTATTTATTAAATTAATATAAATAACATGATATAAAATTTATTTTATAATTAATAATAAAATTAATTAATTTAATATTTATTGAGATAATATTAAATTTATATAACATTATATTAGTTTTAGTTGTTAGAATAATAGAATCCGAATGTCTTTTTATTAAATAAAAGCAATTTGAGTTCTTTTTATCAACTAAAACATTTGTCTTGTACGGAGCTTTAGTGGCCATACTAGAGTGACTCTAGTAGAGTCTACCTGAATCCTCTTGCGGTGTTTTCACTTACTACATAAAACTTTTATTTAGATTTTCATTTTTCTCTTATCTAAGAATATGTTTGTTAAACTGTATTTATGCGTATTTGTAAAGTAAAACGACTTCCTCTCTTGTAAGTCTCTTAAATCTTTTTTCGTATTATTTATTTATACGGAAAACTTGTTTATACAACCTCTTAACTTAGTTTTAGATAATAATTTAGTTATTTATATTTATATTTTTTTATTTAATTTTTTTATTTAATTTTACTATGAAAATTAAAAAATATAAATAATAAAAATATGAGTTTATTTAAATATTTGAATTATAAATTTAATGAAATTTGTATTATATTGAATATGATAATTAATTTTATGAGTTTTGTACGAAATTCTTATCAAACTCATCAAAAATAACATGCATGGATTAATCCACAATTTGAATCCTAAGATTATATATTCTATAACCTTTTGACAATGTGGAGTATCCTAGAATACCTTTATCAGATTTTGGGTCAAACTTTCCCAAATTTTCTTTATTATTTAGAATATAGCAATAACATCTAAATATATGAAAATAGGAAATATTTGTTTTTCTTCCTTTCCATAATTCATATGGAGTTTTGTTTAAATTTTTTCTAATGGATGCACAATTAGAAACATAACATGATGTGTTGATAGCTTCGGTCCAAAAGTATTTTTCAATATTGGCTTCATTTAAAATAGTTGTAGCCGTTTTTTGTAAAGTTCTATTTTTCCTTTCAACAACTCCATTTTGTTAGGGAGTTCTTGGGCAAGAAAAATTATGAGAATTTCCATTTTCTTCAAAAAGACTCTTAAAAGATTCATTTTCGAATTCACCTCCATGGTCACTTATCACAAAGATAACTTTTTATCCTTTTTTATTTTGAATCTTTTTGCAAAAATGATGAAATGCCTCAAAAGCTTCATCTTTATGTTTTAAAAATAAAACCCATTTAAAACGTGTGAAATCATCAACAATTACAAATCCATATATTTTCCACTAAGACTTGGAGTTTTGATAGGACCAAAGAGGTCCATGTGAAGAAATTCAAGAGGATGATTTGTTGAAACAATATTTTTAGAGTGAAAGCTACTTTTAACTTGTTTTCCTTTGACACAGGCTTCACATACTTTGTCTTTCTCAAAATTAATTTTCAGAAGACCTTTAACTAATTCTAATTTTGATAATTTAAAAATAGTATTTAAGCTTGTATGACCACCTCGTTTCTGCCATATCCATTTAACATTTTCAATGGATACAAAATAAGTTTCAATAGGTAAATCATCCAGATATAGTTCATATAAATTCTTTTTTCTAAAACTTGAAAAGAAAACTCTACCCGAGGATGAATGTTTAACCTCGCATAGAGTAGACTTAAAAATAACTTCAAAATCATTATCACATAGTTGACTAATACTTAGCAAGTTATGTTTTAAACCATCCACATACTGAACATTTTCAATTTTAGCAGAATTATTTTTACCAATAATACATGTACCTTTTATTTGAGTTTATTCATTGTTACCAAACATGGTTGATCCTCCATCCTTTTTCTTCAAGGAAATAAAGCAGTGCTTATTCCCTGTCATATGCCTTGAGCTGCCACTGTCCAAGTACCAAGGCTTTCTTTTGTTGATCAAAGGATGAACCTGTGTTAGAGTTTAAAAGTAACTTAGGTATCCATATAGAAATGGGTCCTTGCTGGTTAGATTTTCCTCTTGTGATGATTTTCTTTTTATGATAACAAATAAAATCACGGTGCCCACGTTTTTTTCAAAAGGTGCATTTTGGCCTATGTTCTTGTTTTTAAGGCAGAAAATTATTTTCATATAATTTTTGTTTTTGAGAACTTTTGAATGGAATACCAGCTTTGTCAAAGATTCCAGATTGAGATCCCATTATCTTTTGGAATGTTTCAGTGGATTTAAAAATGTTGGTAATGTCATTTTTTAGTTTTTCAACCTCTATTTTCAATATTGAGGTAAACAAAACTTTCATTGGTTCAATTGTTCCTACAACTTAAACATATTACCAAAAAATTAACAATTCATAAGACTAACAAATTACTTCAAAACATATGACAAAATATTTCATAATCTAACTCCCCCTGAATGAAGGCAGCAACAAAAAACATTAAAAAAGGACATAGAGTCACTCAGTGGAGGATGGATCTTCGATGATGATGAAGAGGATGATGAGTCAGGAACAAAGGAAGGTTGGGCTGGTAGCTCTAGAGGAGGATCATCAAGAGCAACAATAGGAACCAGATGTTTGGTAACCTATTCTAGAATGAGGCCAAACTGAGTAATGGTGTTTTGGAAGTGATCAAAATGGACAAACAATTTCTTTTGATCCTTCTGTATGGTCTTAAGAAGCTTTAACTGCTTGTGGTTCAATTTTCCTTTTGTTCTCTTGTCGTGCTTTGATTCTTTGGGTTGACCATTAGCACTCGTACTCTTGTTGTGCGAGCTTCCAGCCTTATCTTTGAACGAATTATCAAATGTTGTAGCCAAGAAGGAGTTAATTGAGCTAAAATGCCCAAGAACCTTTGGGAGAGGTTGGGAAGGTTCAACTATTATTGGAGCAGTAGTGAACGATGCAATTTTTAGAGAAGGAGGAGTAGTTTCCAAACTTACTTGTGTGGGACATGATGGACTCAATGGAGGCATGATGATTTGTTCCTGTAAGTTCATATGACGGCTTTGTGAAGAGAATTGATTGTAGGATAGATTCAGATCAAAGTACAGTTCTTCACCATCCTCTATAAGTTGTTGAGGATCGTCTTCAAAGGCATCCTCAAGTTGAGGAGCTTCATGATGAGGTGAGGGAATGTTGTTGAGTGGTGGAGAGTGAGGCAGTGTGGAATTGACAGAATCAAATGATGGAGTGGGAGTGTGATCAGTAGGAAAAGATGCTTCCTGAACAAGTGGAGAAATAGTAACCTCTAGGGGAGGTTGATCAATGACAGGTTCATATTTAGGATTTGCGGATGGAGAGCAAAGAGACTTCTTTTTCTTGGAAGCTGGTCATGAACTAGATGATGATTTTTTGTGAGTGGGAGCTTTTGTAGTTGTAGTTTTTGAGAGAGTTGGTTTAGGAGGTTTGAGTTGCATCTGTTTGACATTCTTCATGGAAAAAGAATTGTTGAAATGAACTGATTGTTCATCATTAAAAGGGAGTTTGAAAAAATTAAAGATTTTGGTCAGAATCATTTCATAAGGAGCTGATCGACCTAAGACAACAACGTTCAACATGAAACAAAAGATTATGTTCCCCAGATGGAGGGTTGTTCTAGTCATTAGATGATGGATAAGTAAGAGGTCAAGCTCTGTGACCTTCTCAAAACTTCCATTGATTTGAGTAGTCTTGATACTCTTTAATATATGGTTTTGACTGTGGAAAAAGATTTGTTTTAAATTTGTCTTTAAATGAGAATAAACAAAATATTCTTTTTTTAAACCAGAACATTCTTCATTCCTGTTTTGTAAGAGTGCTGAATTTTGGCAGCTGTTGTAAGTCATATTTTTTTGCTTTGTATGTGTGTTACTTTTTGCATAGATGCAATGTTGGTCTTTTTGTCCTTGTTGTACTTTTTAATCATAAATCTGGAGATTGATCTTGTTGTTTGATGTTTTGTTTTGCCTTTGTTGATCCTCTTTGAACGAAAATGTCCAAAACGATCTTGTGTAGATTATTAAATTTCTTTGTAATAAATACTGATGATTTGTAGTGTAGATAGATGTAGTTTCATAGCTCAAATTGATCTTAAGTTACAACATATTTTGCTCTTTGTCAACCAGAACGTTCTAGGATTAAAGCTGTGAAAATCAGAATGTTCTTCATTTCCGTTTTAAGTGATTTGTTGGATTTTGAACTTCTAACAGTTGTTGTATGTCAAGCTTTTATGTTATGTATGTGTGTCAGTGATGCAATGACTTTATCATTTATGTCCAAGTTGTACTTGCTTATCTTAGCCATCAATCTAGAGATTGATCTTGCTTGATAGACTATAAAGCATAGCTTTTGCCCTTGTTCTATGGAGAAATTCTTTTACTGATATAATCCTTATTTATTTCTAAAAAAATTCCGAAAGCAGATTGTATATACTAGGAACAATCTTTTCTTTAAGAACATGAACATTCTTGTTATCTTGGAACTGTGAAGAACATTCTCAGTTTTTCATAATTTTGTCAATAATTTTCTTCGTTTATTTATATGAAATTGCTCCCTTTTAATATGATCTTACCATCAATTTTTATGTCATTTGATGAAGTGGATGACTTCTTACTTGTTCACTTATACAATTCGTGTTCCTTAAATAAAACTCAAGTGCAATCATTAGTAGATCTCCATACGTAAAACTGAATCATATATTTCATAAGATTTGTTGTCATCTAAACATACATCAAAAATGTTTTTACCTCAACAATATGGTCTACATTTCATGAGTTAGTCATTTCATCTTTCCTCATTCTTCCTCCATTATTAACCTTTCTTCAAACACTAGAAAAAACTTGATCTCAAAATAAGACTCGAAATATCAATATTTATGATTCTCAATCATAAAATTCCCCCAAAATAACTTATTTTTAAAGTCTCATATTGGAGTAAATTGTCGATCTTCGATCGATCATCAAGTTATTTGAACAATCACTTTAAATTCTTTTGAAGAAAAAAATCAAAAATTGAAAGATAAAAAAATAGAAAAAAGGTTAGGTTGAAAATTCGAAAGGTCAGCCTAATCAAAAATTGAGGCACAAAGCAAAAGAAAAAATAAACAAGCAAATATATATTTGTTGAGTTTTGAACTCAATTTTTTTATTTTTAAATAAGCCATCATTTATTTGAAATGAAGTTTGACCATTTTTCGAGATCAAAGTCGTTTCTGATTTTACAAGGACTAAATTCAAACTAAGAAGCTTAGACTAAAATCAAAAAGTGGTATATTTGCAGAGACCAAACACATATTTAAACCTATTTTCTTTCTTTCATAACCCTTTAGCCATTGATCACATTACAAACCTAAAAAATTCATTCTGATTAATGATTAATTGCTCCTTTTCTTAAAACTTTAATCTTGGGACAAGATATAAAAATATTCATTTGCAATTTGCTTGCTTAAAGGAAAAAAAAAAAGATAAAAAATCTTCCTAGGACTTGTGTTAATTAATGAACCTTCTTCAAATGGGGAAGAACCTTGGGATAAAATTGTGACCTTGAATGTGTTGAGACTTTTAGTTTGTCATGGCTTTTAAAAGTCATTTAATGATAGATCAATACTTGGGCAAACACTTGAACTCCATTCCAAATCCAAGAGATTCAATTAAATCGATTCAATTGTTCTACATTTCTCCAAAATTTAGATTGTACAATTCTAACTTCCTTCAGCCTATTCACACGACCCCATCATACTTCATACACTGGGGCAAATTTTAATGAGCATTAATGAAGTGACATGCTCTCTCATCATTTTCTTAGGATGGAAAATATTTTTGCTCACTCACCTGTTAAAGTTCAAAAATTGGTCATCCCTAATTATTAATTCCATTTTTATACCATTTCATCGTCATTATGTGATCAAAGAAACTATTTGTTCCACCTTCCTTACTTTTGGAGCATAATTTGGGACAATCTCACTTTCCATTCACTATGAAAATTACTCATCAGAGTCAAAACTGGGGCAATCATATCTTTCATAATTTGAATTAATCTCCTAGTCTTTCACTCCATTTATGTTTCACCATTTCCCATGAAACACATTTCTTGTTGAGACTTCATGTTAACTAGATCGTTAAATGTGCATGATAATTAAACACTGCTTCAGATAGAGAGAATACGAGTTCAACATGATATTATAGTTGAATGTCAATACTCAGTTAACATCTGTGAAGTTTCTAAATCATATAGTCTAGAAAAGGCTAAACATATGAAAGCGTTGTATACATATAATCTTCTTGACTCATAATACTTTCACTTGATAGTTCACATATCGTTAAGGTTAGAATTAGACCTCGTGCTAATTTGCCTTGCAATATTTTACACATATTATAGTATACCTATAGTTGTGGATAGTACATAACAAAGTGATCATGTTTCAATAACAAGCACGTCATCACTAACTTGTGCTTTTGTTGCTATGGAAAGCATAGTGTGAATAAATATGAAGAACTCCGGTCCATCTCACATCTTGAGACACAAGATATTTATTTTGGTTGAAGAACAATATGTTAAAATGATAGTCACATTTGCATACCATGCATCACATATTATCTATTCATGCATCATCCATTGCAAAAAACGTTTTTAACTTTGCATTGACCATAGTATGAGTCAACAAGTAACCCTTACAAATACTATTAATTTTTTTTTATATAAACATATTTTGGGTGAAATGACCGTACTGTCTCAGTCAACAATAAAGAAAACCGTAAACTTACTATATTTTTACAAAGAAATTTACACTTGTCTTCCTCCAATAACACTAATAAATATTAAACATGCAACCTACATATTTAATACTTATCTTTTTATCATCAGATCAAATCCTTAGAATTACTAATTTACTTAAAAAAAATTAACCATAATAGCATACTTTTTATACTTTTTAAACCATTGTAAGGAAATTAAACTACATGCTCGTGGTTTGAAAGCATCCGAAACTTGTACATATAGTTTGTCCTGCCATATCACACAGCTTCTTACAGGTAACTATCTTTAGCATTGGTTACTCTTGCATACAAATAAAATAAAATATAATATAATATAAAAATAATGATTCATATATATATTTTAGTTACATCGTAAAAAATTTCAAAATCAAAATAACTTACATACTTAACCAAACCATAGTTGCCAACAACATGGTACCGATAACACGTAAAAGCAGACATATCATACGGTCCTCCAAAATACATATAAGCTCATCTTTATGATGTACAACCTCCTCTTGATGCATATAGTTCTCATACCCATCTAGTTGTACAACATTTTCCAAATGCTCCTCCTCCTTCTTTTCTTTTATAGCCTCGAGTACAACCTCTTGTACGAATGTCGCTTGTACAGGCTCCTCTCGGAGAGCAACATCAGCCTCCAGTTGTATAGACTCCTCCATCATAAGTAAATAATTATGCTTTATCTCTCTCTCCATCCTCCTCCAATATAAATAGATGTTTTCGTATGGAATATTGTGGGTCGAATCCTTATTGGAGGAGGATCCATCAAAGATGATGTAGCATCAACATTGCGTGTCCAACATACTAATTTTTCGTCTCATCCTCTAGCACCAATACTCGTTGAAAATAAGTAAATTAAAAATATCCGGAAATACTTAAAAAAAAAATTAGAACTAATGAGAATCTTTTTTCAAATTTCTCGGAACAAGTTGTATACCAAGAAACTTCAAAAAAAAAAAAGTTTTCTAGAGTGTTAATTATGTATTGGGAAATTTAAAAAGTTTTCTGATAGTTTAGAAAATTTTGGAACACACTTGTGTATCGAGAAACTTGAATAAAAATGTGAGTGAAAATGAAAGTTTTAAATATTTACATTATTTTTTATAATCTTAGAAAAGATAATAAATTCCACCATAATTAACTTACACAATTGTGACGTCCCGAATTCGAACTTAAAACAAGACGTCCAACCTAACAATATTAGTATTTGCCAATTGAACTAGGATTCTTCCTCCTTTTCTTGTATAGCCTCGAGTACAGCCTCCTGTACAAATGTCGCTTGTATAGGCTCCTCCTGAAGAGCAACATTAACCTTCAATTGTATAGACTCCTCGATCATAGGTAAATAACTATGCTCTCCCTCTATATCCTCCTCCAATATAAATCGATGTTGTAAGTACAGAAGTACGCCTAAGAGGGGGGTTGAATTAGGTGTTAGTAAATCTTCTTGTTTTTAGTGATGCGGTAGTTGAATTTTCTGAGTTTAATAAAGTGTCTACTAATAATAAAGTGCAGTAAATAAATGAACACTTAAGATTTATCCTGGTTCCCCTTATAACCAAGGGTACGTCCAGTCCTCTTGCACACCACAAGAGATTGATCCACTAATTGTCAGAAAATGTACAACTCCCACCCTGAGATTCTTGCTACAAACTTCTAACAACACTTCTAAGATAGCACACCACTATCTTAGATTAAGCTACTTTTAAGAAAGCACAACTTTCCTTTACAAGTGATACAATAAGATTTGAATAAGAATAAAGAGAGGTATATTGATAAACAATCCAATAACAATTCAAGTACTTGAGAACCTTTTTGAATGATATGAAAATGAAATGCAAGTACTTTGTAAAAAATCAGAATTTTGTTCAAAGTTGTTCAAGGTATTGATTCATGGATTCTCTCTCTTTTGATATGAAGTTATGGGGTATTTATACTCCATAAATATCTCTTCAGATTCATGGTCAATAATCCAAGAGGTTTGATGAAGAAATACAATGATTTGGATCCATTCCAAATCTGAAAAATTGTATTGTTTCCAGTTGTATTCGAATACAGGATATGTGTATTCGAATACACCTCTTTGTAACGTTCAAAAATATTCAAAAATTACACCTTGTATTCGAATACACCTTTGTGTAGTCGAATACAAATTAGTGAAAATTTGCCACTGACTTATAGTGTATTCGACTACACATAGTCGTAGTCGAATACACCTTTGAGATTTTTGCTTCTGACTTGCATTGTATTCGAATACAAGATGTTGTATTTGAATACACTTATGTATTTTGTTAAAAATATGATTTTAAATACTTTGTTAATGTTGTTTTGACTTTTGAAAATACTTTAAATGCATGTGTAAATATGACTTGTTCTCATGTAATTGAAATATCGGTTTTTATCATATACCTTTACATTTTATCATCTAATGTATGGATTTGAAGCTTATTAATGAAGATATTTGATCTTCTTTTTGATCTTGTTGCATTGACCATAATTGATGATCTTTGTCTTCATCAAAAACATGTAGTTTACAGATGTCTTCCTCTGGAATGTTGTGGGTCGAATCCTTATTGGAGGAGGATCCATCGAATATGATGTAGTATCAACATCGTGTGTCCTTTAGCACCAAAACCCGCTGAAAATAAACAAATTAAAAAAAAAACTTCTGAAAAACTATAGAATAAAAAAAATTCAGTATTAATGAGAATCTTTTTTCAAATTTTTCAAAACAAGTTGTATACTAAATAACATCAAAAGTAAGTTTTCTAGGGTGTTAATTATGTATCGGGAAATTTGAAAAAGTTTTCTGATAGTTTTGAAAATTTTGACACTCGCTTGTGTACCGAGAAACTTGAATAAAAATATGAGTGAAAATGACAGCTTTAAATATTTACATTATTTTTTCTAATCTTAGAGAAGATGGTAAATTCTACCATATTTAACTCACTCAACTGTAACATCCCAAGTTCGAACCTAAAGCAAGACGTCTGACCTAACAATATCAGTATTTGTCAATTGAACTAGGGCTCCTCCTCCTTTTCTTGTATAGCCTCGAGTACAGGCTCCTCCTAGAGAGCAACATCAGCCTCCAATTGTATAGACTCCTCGATCATAGGTAAATAACTATGCTCTCTCACTCCATCATCCTCCAACGTACTAATTTGTCGACTCATCCTCTAGTACCAATACCCAATGAAAATAAGCAAATTAGAAAAATAGTGAAAAAAGTTTTAAAAAAAATTCAGAACTAATGTGAATCTTTTTTCAAATTTCTCAGAACAAGTTGTATACTAAGCAAATTAGAAAAATACTGAAAAAAGTTTTAAAAAAAATTCAGAACTAATGTGAATCTTTTTTCAAATTTCTCAGAACAAGTTGTATACTAAGAAACTCCAAAAATAATTTTTCTAAATTGTTAATTATGTATCAAGAAATTTGAAAAAGTTTTATGATAGTTTTGAAAATTTTGGCACTCATTTGTATACTGAGAAACTTGAATAAAAATGTGAGTGAAAAAGAAAGTTTTAATTATTTATATTATTTTTTCTAATCTTAGAGAAGATGGTAAATTCCACTATATTTAACTTACACAACTGTAACATCCCGAGTTCAAACATAAAGCAAGGCGTCCAACCTAACAATATTGCTATTTCCAATTTAACTGGGGATCCTCCTCCTCCTCTTCTTGTATAGCCTCTTGTACAAATGTCGCTTGTACACGCTTCTCCTGGAGAGCAGCGTTAGCCTCCAATTGTATAGACTCCTCAAAGATAGGTAAATAACTATGCACTCCCTTTCCGTCCTCCTCTTGTATAAATCGACATTTTTCTCTAAGATATTGTGGGTTGAATCCTTATTGGAGGAGGATCAATCAAAGCTAATGAAACTAATGAAAATCTTTTTCCAAATTTCTCAGAACAAGATGTATACCAAGAAACTTCAAAAATAAGTTTTCTAGATTATTATTTATGTATCGGGAAATCTAAAAAAGTTTTATGATAGTTTAGAAAATTTTGGCACTCACTTTTGTATCGAGAAACATGAATAAAAATGTGAGTGAAAATGAAAGTTTTAAATATTTACATTATTTTTTTTCTAATTTTATAGAAGATGATAAATTTCACTATAGTTAACTCACACAATTGTGACGTCTCGAGTTCGAACCAAAAACAAGACGTCCAACCTAACAATATTGATATTTGTCAATTGAACTAGGGCTTAAGGACAACATCAAACCTTATAATAATAATAATAATAATAATAATAATAATAATAATAATAATAATAATAATAATAATAATAATAATAATAATGACTAATTACTAATAATGTTGCATATTCTATATTATTTCAATGATTTAATTATCAACTGTTTGACTACAACTCGATTCCGATCAAACCATTAAACATTAAATCGATATTTTCAATGGGTCAAAATGTCTGATCGGATTTTAATTACATTGATATTAGATAATAAAATATACAGAGTAAAACATGAAAACCAATGGTTTCTCGGTATCCCTTTCCAAAAAAGGGGGCTAATCCCATGAATATCATACACCGTTTGTACGTAAGTTAGAAAAATCTCAGAGGAAAATTATATGATAATAAATCTCCCATGATTTCAAAGAATTCAACTATAAAAAGCGAGATTTTGAAATGATGGAGTCTATTGTTCGATTCATTATTTTGAATCACATAGAAAATCGCTTCATATGGATCAAAATTTGATCAGCCTCTAAGATTTTGTTTTGTATATACTCCCTTCGATCAATAAAAAAGGGTGACATCAAATGTTAATTATTATTATTATATGTAAAAAATTAATTACTTATTTAATTTTTGTATTCACAATATATATTTATTTTAATAAAAAAAAACATTTAATATTGATAGTGGAATGTTTAATATTCAATGAAATAATTTAATAAAAATAAATTATATTTTATATAAAATCTAAAAAATTAATTATATTTAATTATTTTTTTAATAAATATTGAAGTATTTATTTTTCCTTGTAATAGTGATGGAAGATAGTATATTTGAAATAATGTATATCCTCTAAATAAAATAATTAAGAAAACGTGAAATGTCATAATATGATATGGTCTTAACTGATTGTTGATATAATACTTTTGATTACTGTAACGGTTAACAGATAGAGACCAAAAACTCATATGTTTCAACTCCCAATAGGTGAGTGAGCAATAATTTGTGTAGATGTATACATTTAGGATTAAATGTTTCTGGTTTTCATATTAGTGGTTTGAATTTTGTGAACATTAGAGATGTATGTCAAGCTTACTTAGGACTAGAGTTATCCCACTTGAGGAAGCAACATGGTAATTTTATTAAATTAAAATGGTTTAAGGAAAGATTTGACGATGTCGATGAAAATGTATTTGTAGTAGAAAAGCAAGCATTATGTCGAGCATACATATCATATGTATGATTGGAGGGTTGTTGATGTTAGATAAGTCCAACAATCGTGTACATTTAAAATATCTTGAACTCTTGGCGGATTTAAGTAAAGCATTCCAATATAGTTGGGCAGCAATTTTAGAAATACTTTATAAAGAATTGTGTCTTGCTACGAAACTCAGTGTAATGTCTATAAGAAGATGTGGGTTGTTGTTGCAACAATGGACATGATATCTTTTGTCTTGTGTCGCTCTAGAATCACCCGATGAATTGATATTTCCATTTGCACAAAGGTAACTATTAGAAATAAATTTTATATATTTTTCTTTTTTTAAAACTAACTATTTACCATATTAATAGTTTTACTATATTTTTTATTTTTGATATATTGTACAAATTTAATTCTGGTGGTCTAAATTTCAATAAAGTTCTTCATAATGACATAGAAGCATATCAAAAAACAATCGATCACATAATGGTTGAGGAAGTAATATATTCATTCATATTTAAGTTCACTATTTTAATTATATTGTTTTTATACTTCTTATATCTACTTTAGCATATTTTTTACATATCAATTTTATTGGAGACTGTACCTCGGGTTCTAACACAAAGTTTCTGAAGAAGAGATGAACACATGTACCGCATGTAGCGTTATTATCATATTTTTGAAAAATATCATATAGATAGGGTCGCATATCAATTTAGCTTCCATCAACAAATAGCACAACCACCAGAGGACATCAAAACCTACCATGAGATCAACATGAGACATGACATTGACGAAAATTGGAATTGAGTTTGAAAAAACAATGTTAGAAGAGCTACACGAGTTCGACGACAACTTAGATTAAGAACTGGTTGACATTTTGGTGGACATCATTAATTTAAATTTCATGAATTTTTTTCTTCAATTTGATGTATTTTTTCCTTCAATTTAATGTATTTTGTTTGCTTTTATTAATATAATTTACTTTTTTATTATTTTTTATTTATTAGATTTGGAGAAAAAATAGGAGATAATTGTCAACAAAATAAATTTAAGTTGCTATTTTATCTGCAAAATATGAGAGAATTGTTAAAATGATATATATATATATGTGTGTGTGTGCGCGCGCAAAATAGAAGGGAATAAAAGTGAATTGTTAAAATAATATAACACTTTATTTATTTTGGCACATATATTGATTCTGTGATAGGTCTGAAACTCGAATCAGTGGATTAATCGTTTTACTCATCTGTTAAAACAAAAATATAAAAAAAAAAAAAACTTTTCTAATTTCAACTTTTAATTTAGTTAATATAATTATATCAGAAGTCCTTGCTAAATGACTTGAGTTATTACCTCTATTTACATTCGATCAATCGTATTTCACCCGTATGCGACAATGGATAATCTCTTAACTTAATTTTAGATAACACTTCAGTCATTTATCTTTTTATTTTCTTCGAGTTAGTCCTTTATTTAATTATAAAGAATAAATATGATAATTAATTTTATGAATTTGAGTTTATTTAAAGAATGAATTACTTATAAATTTATATTTTCATCTCCAACAACAACAAATTCATTAAATAAAGAATGAAAATATGAGTTTATTTAAAGATTTAAATTATGAATTTGATGAAATTCGCATTATATTAAATATGATAATTAATTTTATGGATTTTATTTGAAAATTTTGATG
>JBBPBT010000881.1:3637339-3667335 GCA_037974875.1 Cicer bijugum | reverse complement strand
AAACATACAAGATCAAATTACCACTGAAAATTAAAATAAATTATCAAATAAAAAAAAATAAAGGACTAAAGAACTAGTTTAACCTATAATATATTAATTATAATTGTATTTCTATACATTCATTGTTACAAGTTGTTTTTGTGAAAGTGAGTCAATAAGCAAACTATTGGAGTATATAATTCATACACGTAAAAGTATTTACACTAAAGAACTACTTTTCTTTTTTTTTTTTTAAATGTCATTGATGCAAAAATGACAACAAATATAATATATTCACTATAATATTTTAATACATCAATTTTTTAATATTGTTTTTTTAAATTAAGTCACTAAATAAGTCATTGCACCATGCAACTCATATACTGGACAAATATTTGTCACTAACAAATTTGGTGAGAGTGAATCACGAAAATGCCTCCAGAAATTATAGGAGTATTGTATTTATCCTCTTAAAATTTAGAAATAGACAAATAATATCATAAAATTGAAATACGACTGAAAATAGAGTCCCTCCATTAATAAGTTCCATTAATGAGGTTGACGTGAACTTTATTGCTTACTTGACGAGTTTAGCTATTAGCCAACTCATTACCACGTAAGAAAATGGCTAATTTGTCTGATTTTAGAAATATAATGAGCTAATTTGTATGATTTTGGAAATAAAATTGAAACTCAATTTTTTTTTATAAAAAATTGATTTAGTTTTTAAAAACAATTAAAACTCTATCATCATTGCAACAGTAACATCTTCATCTATAAAATTTATTGTTGCTCTTATTTCTTGATTTCATATCTTCTTCTTCCAAGAACCTTAATATATATAATTCATTTTTCTTCTTATTTCATGGTTTTCAAATTGTAAACAATGAAAGAATCAAATATAACTTACTCTTCTTCTTCTCCCATGTTTTATACCTTTATCTCAAGTTTGTTCGCTTATTTATCTAATTTTCTAACCTAAACTAAGGCACAAGACGAACAAAGCCAAATTGAAATACGACTTTCACAATCTGGACCCTCTAATGAAGATTTAGTGTTGTCCCAAAGATACATGTTCAAAGAGATGCATCAGGAGCTAAAAAAATGTAATGATAACTCCAAAAATGTATTGCAATTTTTTTAATATGACTATAGTGACCAAATTGCTAGTATGTGAGCAATTTTTATGGACTGATTTGTGTATATTGATTTTGATTTTTGCAGGTTAAAAATTATAAACTTAGAGGACCAGTTATATAGCCTGATGAGTTTTAGATTAGGCCACCACCCATCAGAGAACCTATACCACCATTTGTTAATGCACAACCATCCATCATGAAACTTACACCACCACTCATGAGTGCACCATCACCTCCACCCATTAGAGCACCCCCACCCATGACATAACTAGCTTCTGGACCACCAGCCATCAAAGTGTCATTTTTTAATTGTAGTTCAAGAACAATGAAACAAATTTATTGTATTTCATTCATAATCCAAGCACGCACTTCCAAATCAAGAGTAATAAACATATTAGTGAACTTTTGAAAAATGAAGTAGTTGAAAAATGAAATATCTTTAATCATGTTTTTTTTTCATGTTCTTATTTTGCTATATTTTGAACATGTAATTGACACTTATTACTCATTAATTTCTATTTTGGAATCAATTAAATGATTTACTTGAAACCTATTTGATTGATGTAATGATATAATTAACACTTATTACTTATTAATTGACACTTATTTAGATTTAAATGGACTTTATTAATGGATTTTGGTATTTAGTTTATTTTGAAAACTAATGTCCCCGAAGCTAATTTGTTTGTAATTGTTATCCTCTAGAGGCTTATTTGCTTATAAGTAGGGGTGCGAATAGGCTATATCAGACTTTGAAATGCCTGAGTCTGGCCTATAGTTACCTTAGTAGGTCTAAGCTTGACCTATGACCTATCATAGACTTTTTTTTCCGGTCTAGTCTGGCATGACATGGAAGCCTATATAAAAGTCTTATTCATATTAAAATATTTAAATTTTATATTTTTAAATAGGCTAAACTATGCATTTATATAAAAGGGAAACTAATAAAATTATAATCAAATCTAATAAAATAATAACTAATAAGTCTGCATTGCAACAATCTTCCAAGAAAAAAAAACAAAAACAAAATGAATCCATAATTAGTCTTTATACACATATCAAGCTAGATGCTCTATCCATACCAATTTACATGATTCTCTACTCATACCATATGATGCTCTCCACATACTAATACCAATGTACATATATATATATATATATATATATATATATATATATTAAACAAAGAAAATAATTTTTCTAAAAAATAATTTTTAAAAAATCTGAAACAAACATTTTTTAAACCTTAAAAAATGATTTTTGGTTTCAAAGAATATATTTTTTTTTCTAAAACAAACGCACTCATTATTACCTCAAACAAAAATGGAATGACTATTGAGTGATTGTCTAATTGAACGACTATCTAATATGGAACGACTACCAAATATAGAATCAATACCGGAACGACTATCAAATATGAAATGATTATTGAATGATTGCCTAATTGATAGAGTTTAAAATAGGAAATAATATTATTAATATAATAATAAAATATATATAGGCCGACATGTCCGACCTAACGGACTTTTTAATAAGCTTGAGTCTGACATATTTAAATAAATAGGCTTTAAAAATAGCCTGAGTCTAGCCTTTTTATTAAATAGGTCAGGCCAGATCATAACATAGACCATTGATGGACGTCCTAGTCTATTCCTATCCTTACTTATAAGTTATCAATTTCAGATATCAAAGTGAATATTTTATATTTCTCAACAACAATATTACATAGCATATTCAAACTAATGCCTTCCATAACAATGGCTCAAAATACAAAATATAAACATTACTTCCAAAATATACTTCAATATTTTGATTGCATTCCCTAGTTACTCAATTTTGTCCATCAACCTTCTCTTCATTACTTCTTCACTTCTACGATCCTTAAATACCAAGACTAGTATGTCCATCAGTCTTCCTTTTCAAACATCATCAGCTCTATTGTCCTTAGTTGATTATATTTTTACCAAATTGTCAACATTGTCCAACAATTTTACCTTCCACACATCTTGGTCTATTTTCTCATTAAACAAGTCTAGTTTCTTAACCCCATCAACTCATATCAAGAAGTTGTAGTTATATATATCATTTGGAAAAAATTAGATAAATTGGAGAAAGGGATTGCAAAAATTCTCTTCCAAAGTTCATTTTAGTTGCAAAAACTCTAAAAACAACATTTTATTCACAATGACATTTGAAAACAATCGAATTCAAGCTTTTACACATGGATCAAGAAGAATAAGTGATTTCTGATTCTTTCATTTTCTAAGATTGGAACACCATGAAAGAGGAAGAAGATTAAAATATATAAATAAATGTTCTTGGAATAAAAAAATATGACATCATGGAAGAAGAACAAGAATGAATTATATATATAGACATTTTACATAAGCTTGAGTCTGACATATTTAAATAAATAGGCTTTAAAAATAGCCTGAGTCTAGCCTTTTTATTAAATAGGTCAGACCAGATCAGAACATAGGCCCTTGACGGACGGCCTAGCCTATTCCCATCCTTACTTATAAGTTATCAATTTCAAATATCAAAGTGAATATTTTATATTTCTCCGCAACAATATTGCATATCATATTCAAACTAATGCCTTCCATAACAATGGCTCAAAATACAAAATATAAACATTACTTCCAAAATATACTTCAATATTTTGATTGCATTCCCTAGCTACTCAATTTTGTCCATCAACCTTCTCTTCCATACTTCTTCACTTCTATGATCCTTAAATACCAAGACTAGTATGTCCACTAGTCTTCCTTTTCAAACATCACCAGCTCTATTGTCCTTAGTTGATGATATTCTTACCAAACTGTCAACATTGTCCAACAATTTTACCTTCCACACATCTTGGTCTATTTTCTCATTAAACAAGTCTAGTTTCTTAACCCCATCAACCCATATAAAGAAGTTGGAGTTATATATATCATTTGGAAAAAATTAGATAAATTGGAGAAAGGGATTGCAAAAATTCTCTTCCAAAGTTCATTTTAGTTGCAACAACTCTAAAAACAACATTTCATTCACAGTGACATTTGAAAACGATCGAATTCATGCTTTTACCCATGGATCTAGAAGAATAAGTGATTTATGATTCTTTCATTTTCTAAGATTTGAACACCATGAAAGAGGAAGAAGAATAAATTATATAAATAAATCATGTTCTTGGAAGAAAAAGATATGAAATCATTGAAGAAGAACAATAATGAATTATATAGATAGACATTTTACAATTGCAATGATAATTGAGTTTCAATTTTCATTTTGTTTTTTTAAATGAGTTTTTATTCTTCTTTCAAAATCAGACAAATTAACCACTTGTATTTTAAAATCAAGCAAATTAACATCTCTCTTACGTGATAATGAGTTGGATAACAACTGAACTCACCACGTAAACCATAAACATCCATATTGTGAGTACATAAGTACGCCTAAGAGGGGGGAGGGTGAATTAGGTGTTAGTAAATTTTCTGTTTTTAGTGATATAGTAGTTGGATTTTTAAGAGTTTTAAGAACAAGGATTAATAATTAATTGCAGTAAGTAAATGGACGCTTTGAGATTTATCCTGGTTCCCCTTATAACCAAGGGTACATCCAGTCCTCTTGCACACCACAAGAGATTAATCCAATACTTGTCTGAAAATGTACAATACCCACCCTGGGATTCTTGTTACAAAACTCTAACAATACTTCTAAGATAGCACACCACTATCTTAGATTAAGCTATCCTTTACAAATGGTACAATAAGGTTTGAATGAGTCTACTATGTGGTATATTGATAAACAACTCAATAGCAATTCAAGTACTTGAGAACTTTTAGAATGATATGAAAATCTAATGCAAGTACTTAGAAAAATCAGAATTTTGTTCAAGGTTGTTTAATGAATTAATTCAAGGATCGTTAATTTTTTGATCTGAAGTTATGGGGTATTTATACTCCATAAAATATCCCTTCAGATTCGTGGCCATTGATCGAAGAGGTTTGATGAAAAATTACAATGTTCTAGAGCCATCCCAGATCTGAAAAATTGTAATGTTTCCAGGTGTCTTCGAATACAGTATATGTGTATTCGAATACATGTCTTTGTAACATTCAAAAAATTCAAATTTTACATCTTGTATTCAAATACACATTGGTGTAGTCGAATATAGATTAGTGAATTTTAGCCTCTGACTTAACTTGTATTCGACTACAGATGTGTGTAGTCGAATACACATATAGGAAATTTGGCCACTGACTTGAAGTGTATTCGACTACACATTGTTGTAGTCGAGTACAACCTTTAAAGTTTTGCCTCTGACTTAAGTTGTATTCGAATACAACATGGTGTATTCGAATACACTTATGTACTTAGTCAAAAATATGATTTTTAAATACATTGTTAATGTGGTTTGGACTTTTGAAACTATTTTTAATGCATGTATAAATGTGACTTGTTCTCATGTACTTGAAGTATTGGTTAGTATCATATACCTTTACATTTTATTATCTATTATTTGGATTTAAAGCTTATTGATCTTCTTTTTGATCTTGTTGCATCGTCCATAATCGGTGGTCTTTGTCGTCATCAAAAATATATAGTTTACATTCTCCCCCTTTTTGATTATGACAAAATTTTGTTGTTGTGAAGAAAGTGTATAGTTGAAATCATTGCCCCCCTGTAATATATGCATACTCCCTCGTTATATGTGATGATTTGGAAAGATTGTTTTTGAGTACCTATAAGATTTGAAATGCAACAACAATACCAAATTTTCTCCCCCTTTTGACATGATCAAAAAGAAGAAAAAAATAGAAAAAGAGACATACAAGTTGCGAGTAGAATCATACAAACGGCATATAAGTGAACAAGGAGAGTATCATAAATAGAAATTAAGTCATAACATCATAAAAGTTAATACATAACACGTCGTAATTAGAACAATACAAAATACACCATAAACCAAGGAGAAATGAGTTCATAACATAAAGATCACATAAGGCAAAATGTTAAAGTAGTACATATCAACTAAGGAACTTGATCAAAATCGGTCGGAATGTGGAAATGATCAATTTTGTCTGATAAACTATTAATGTCTTGAGATAGAGCTTCATGATTGCAAGCAATAGTAGTTTCAATATTGGTGAAGCGAGTGTCGATAGAGGTGGTCAGATTGTCGAATTGAGTTTGGAAGAAGGTTTGGAAAGAATCAACGCGAGTCATGAGCATTTGATTGGAGATATAATCATCATCAGATGCAGTCTCCTCGCCGTCTTCATCTCCTTGAGCAGCAGCGTTTGAAGGTCCAGCATTGTCATCCTGTACATCAGATGGTTGACCATGATCACCTTTATGCACAAATGCTTCAAGCTCCTCATTCCATATTATCCGCATGCTAGGTAAAACACCTAAATCCAACATATTTTTTTTGGTGGGTGTAAACATAACTTCATCAGAGAAGTCCACACCAAAGTGTTCCAGAATCCGTGAAACTTCCTTTGCATAGGGCAAGCCAATTGCCTTACGAGATCCAAACAAAATAGATTTCACAAAAAATGCCCAATTAAGTTGACGACCTTCAAACATGAAATTCATAATTTGCAGTTCAAACTCCGAAATTTGGGAGTAATTTCCAGCCTTCGGAACCAGAATGTAGCTAAGGAAATAGTGTAGAAGCCGATAATCAACAGTAAGATTTCCCACACCATATCGTTGCTGGGCATACTTGGAATCTGCCTGAGCTCTCTTTTGTTCCATGGTGCGTCTGTCAAACCGACAGAGGGAGACATACGCATCATACTTAGAAATATCACCCCATTCACAAAATTTGTTTGGACATAACTTTTCACCATTAAAAGGAATATTCAGAATTTCTCCAATAGTTTTGGTATTTAAACGGATGGTTTTACCCTTAACGCGAGAGATTAGCAATTTTCCCTCTTGGGTAAGATTGCAATAAAAAACCCTAACCAATTTTGGATAAACAAGACCTTTGTAACCTATAAAATCTTCAACATGTTGTGCTTTGAGTAACCTAGGAAAGTTAAAGTCAGAGAAAGAGTCTAAGGTACCGTACTTTGGGATAATAAGGCGCTTGTCAGAGTAGAATGTGCGAAAACGATCAATTTCTTCCGGTGTGTGTAGAAGCCGGGATAGATCTGTGATGTTAGGATTCCTTGTTCATTTTCGTGAAGGACCTACTGCTGCATGCTTGGTTCGTGGTCCTCGTTTGCGAGCATCCATAGTGAGAAAGGAGATTTTTGGGGAAAAATGGGTTTTTAGAAAAAATGGGAGATTTGTGAGAAATCTGAAGAGTAATGACAAGAAAGAAGCAAGGAGGGATTTGGTTTGCTAGGTTAGGTGAATGGGTAAGTGTGAGAAAGGAGGATGGATGAATTTTTTAGAGAAGAGAGAAGGAACTAGGGCTGTATTCGAATACCAAATATAAACTAAACTTTAAAAAACGTGAATCAGCTTTTATATCTGGGCAAAAACGTGAAGGTGTATTCGACTACACCTTCTTGTATTCGAATACACAGTTTTCTGGGAACGTGTATTCGACTACACATCCTTTGTATTCGAATACAGGAAATCTGGGAAAGTTGTATTCGAATACAGATATTTGTATTCAACTACATAAGTACTGTTTTGCTTAAAAACTTAGTTTTTTATGAAAATTGCATCATGTAATACACAAATTCATATATCAACAAGCAATGATCAACAAGACATAAGAGATATGACAAACTATGTATATCATGCAATGGTTAAAGATCATTTTCACTTAAAATACCAAGTTCTCTTCGTATTTTATAAAATGAGTCTTTAGGTAACGGTTTTGTAAATATATCAGCCAATTGATTGTGTGTATCAACAAATGTTACCTCAACATTACCTTTAAGCACATGATCCCGTAGAAAATGATGTCGGATATCGATGTGTTTAGTTCTAGAGTGCATGATTGGATTCTTCGAGATGTTTATTGAGCTTGTGTTGTCACATCTTAAGGGAATGCATCCGAGATCAACTCCATAGTCATGTAATTGCTGTTTGAGCCAGAGAATCTGGGCACAACAGCTTCCTGCTACAATGTATTCAGCTTCAGCAGTACTAAGTGCTACGCAGGCTTGCTTTTTACAAGACCATGAAACTAGTGCATTTCCTAAGACATGACACGTGCCGCTGGTGCTTTTACGGTCTGTTTTGCATCCCGCATAATTCGAATCAGAGTATCCAACTAGGCTACATATGCTACCCTTGGGATACCATAGGCCTACATTTGTCGTTCCTTTCAGATACATCTTAATTCTTTTAACAGCTACTAGATGTGATTCTTTCGGATCTGCCTGAAATCTTGCACACAGACAAACACTAAACATGATATCTGGTCGGCTGGCCGTTAGATATAATAATGACCCAATCATACCTCGATAATTGGATATGTCGATTGAAATTCCTGATGATTCTTTATCAACATATGTTCCGGAGCCCATTGGGGTTGTACTTTCTTTGCATTTTTCCATTTCAAATTTCTTTAGTAACTCTTTACAATATTTTGCTTGATTGATGAAGATGTCGTGCTCAAGTTGCTTGATATGAAGTCCAAGAAAATAGTTTAATTTGCCCATCATGGACATTTCGAATTCTCCTTGCATTATTGAAGAGAATTCTTCACATATGTCCTTGTTGGTTGATCCAAATATTATATCATCGACATAAATTTGAACCAATAATGTATGACCATTTTCTCTTTTGACAAATAAAGTTTTATCAACCTCCCCTTTGTCAAATCCTCGTTCACATAAAAAGGTGCTTAATCTGTCATACCAAGCTCTTGGAGCTTGTTTTAGACCATAAAGAGCCTTTTTCAATTTGTAAACATGTGAGGGATTTTTGGAATCTTCAAACCCAGGGGGCTGCTTGACATAGACTTCTTCATTTATGTATCCATTGAGAAAGGCACTCTTCACGTCCAATTGATATAACTCAAAATTCATGGAACAAGCATATGCTAGTAGTAGACGTATTGCCTCTAATCTTGCTACCGGAGCAAAAGTTTTGTCAAAGTCTATCCCTTCCTCTTGATTGTATCCTTGAGCGACCAATCTAGCTTTGTTGCGAACAACTATGTCATTCTCATCTAGTTTATTTTTAAACACCCATTTTGTACCAATGATGTGTTTGTTTGTAGGATTAGAAACAAGTTCCCATACTTGGCTTCTTTCAAATTGATTGAGTTTTTCTTGCATGGCAAGTATTCATTGACCATCTTTAAGTGCTTCACCAATTTTGGAGGGTTCGATTTGAGAAACCAACGCCATATTTAAGCAAGCATCTTGCAATTTTAATCTTGTTGTGACTCCTTTATTTATATCACCTATGATGTTATCAATAGGGTGATATCTATGAGTTCTCCATTCTTTAGGAAGATGATCAATTTGCCTTGCAATATTGACTCCACTTTCTTGTTCTGGTTGATTAGTTTGAAGTTCTTTGCTTGGATCATCGCTTTCAAAAATATCATCATCACAAGAAATAATATTTTCCTTTTTTATGGGGTTAGTTTCATCAAAAGTTACATGCATTGATTCTTCAACTAATAAAGTTCTTTTATTAAAAATTCTAAATGCTTTAGTAGATAAAGAGTAACCGAGAAATATACCTTCATCAGCTTTTTCATCAAATTTGCCAAGGTTGTCTTTACCGTTATTTAACACAAAAAACTTACATCAAAAAATGTGAAAGTGAGAGATATTGGGTTTTCAACCTTTGTAGAGTTCATACGGAGTTTTCTTAAGAATTGGCCTAATGATTACTCGGTTGGAAACATAGCATGCTGTGTTTACAACATCTGCCCAAAAGTATTTTGGTAGATTTGAGTCGCTTAGCATAGTTCTAGCAAGCTCTAACAAGGATCTATTCTTTCTTTCAACGACCCCATTTTGTTGTGGTGTCCTTGGTGCAGAAAAATTGTGAAAAATGACATTTTCTTCATAAAATTCTTCAAATGAAGTATTTGAAATTCCCTTCCATGATCACTTCTAATTGATACAATTTTGGCAGATTGTTCGTTTTGGACTAGCTTGGCATAGTTTTTAAATGCCTTAAATGTTGGAAAACTATGAGTTCTTTGGTGATTAATAACAAGAGAATTAAGATCAACTCCAACTAGTTAGACATAATTCCCATATCTATCATGCAACAATCATACAATTTACACACACAGCGGAA
The DNA here is from genome assembly GCA_037974875.1 of Cicer bijugum. Lineage (NCBI taxonomy): Eukaryota > Viridiplantae > Streptophyta > Magnoliopsida > Fabales > Fabaceae > Cicer > Cicer bijugum. The sequence continues at coordinate 3,656,995 of JBBPBT010000881.1, read as the reverse complement.
ACTTAAAATCACATACAAGATTATTCAAGGAGCATACAAGAATAAGCAATTAAACAATGCTGAATATTAAAGAGAAGGGATAGGAAAGATTGCACCAAGATTTATCCTGGTTCAGCCGTTGATCCAACAACCTACATCCAGTCCTGAAATCATAATCATGATTCCAGCCTTTTTCACTATAGAATGAATTCGAGTACTTTTACAGATTTTCCAGTCTTTTACAAGACCTATCAATCTAACTCCCTTCACTTCTATCTTGTCACCCCTTTGATCCTTGTAGTTTATCCTCAAACTCACACAAGATCAAAGTAGACTTCCTCTTGATGATACCACACCAACAAGGATAGCCACCGGTTTCTAAACTGGATTTGTTACAGCATCAATTACAAAGAATTGTCTTTTTCACGAACAAAGAAAAGTAGTATCAAGAAATGTGTTCAATCACTCTAGCATCACACAAAAGATTTGATTTGCCAATGAATATTTTTGTGTGTTAGGAAACTTTTCTTTCAAAGTATTTTCAGAGATATGCAAGATTGAGAGCAAGAGATTCTGAAAAGATGTGAAAAGTTTTTATGCAAGAGTTATACAAGTTGTTCCAAAAGTTCTTGTTTAAAATGATTTGAAGCATCATATATATATTCAAGGAAAACACCAGGACAATCGATTGCCCAATCGAGTTTGTAAGGATACAATCGATTGCTGCATCGAGTGTCGTATTTTCTGTGTTTCTGGAAACTTGAATTATATAAGCTTCACTTGATTGGTCAATCGATTGATTCAGTTTCTGAATCAGACCTGATGCTCTAATTTTCTTTCAATCGAGTGAGCAATCGAGTTGGCCAAAACTGGGTGCTCACTGTGACTTGAAAAATAGCATCACTTGATTGGTCAATCGAGTGTCGTGATCAAAGTGATTCAGACCTGATGCTATAATTTCCTTTCAATCGAGTGAGCAATCGAGTTGTTCAAAACTGGGTGCTCACTGTGACTTGAAATATAGCATCAATCGATGTGTTAATCGAGTATCGTGGTCAAAGTGACTCAGATACTGCAAACAATCAAGTTGCCAATCGAGTGGACAATCGAGTGGGCACAAACTGAGTGCTCTCTGTAACTTAAACTTCAACGTCAATCGAATTGTCAATCTATTGTGCAATCGACTTGACAATCGAGTGATCTTGTTACAGACCTCAGTTGTTTATGACAGTTTATGTGCCATTCAATTGATGACCCATTCAATCGATTGTTCAATCGAGTTTTTCAGAGTTAAGTTTCATAACACATGAATGAATGATAAAGGTTCATTGGCAATGGCTTATGTGAGACTCTAGTGATTGTTTACTTAACTTGATACCTAGACACCTAATACCACTATACAAAATTGCATCTTCCTCAAGTGTATCCTCCAGCTTTGGTTGATTCCTTGAGTTGCAAACTATTGTTCCATGTGTGTGGTGTCTTCATGTTTGCCTGAAATGTTTCTTGATTCAAAACATTAGATAAAGCAAATATTTCATGTGCACTTGTATGTTTGGGACTTAAATCAAAAACTAGATCAGGGAAGCTTATGGCTTACAATCTCCCCCTTTTTGATTTAATGACAAACATACAATTAATATTGAGATTATTAAAAGAATCTCTCCCTGAGTTTTGGAATGCATGATACAAGACATTTTTAGTGCATAACCAGGGTGTGAATCAAATCAGTATAACATGTATTAGATTCAGATGAATATAAAACACCAGATCTTAGTATCAGACCATGAATATGCATTAATCAGGACATATGCAATGCAATATCAGCAATGTTTAGCAGCATTTAGCATTTACATAATATCAAAGATATAACACCAGAGTGTTAATATCAGCATATACAATCTCATCAGATTAGGTATGATACAAAACAACACATAATCTCAAATATTAATAAAAAACAATATACCATCTCCCCCTTTTTGTCATTAATACAAAAAGACATAAGACAAAAAATACAAGAGGAAATTAATAAACAACATTAGTAAGAACAAGACAACAAACAGCAACAATCAAACAGCAAAAACTCTAAACCTAAACAACCAAAAACCTTAGGCTTGATCCTCATTATCACCAGCAGGAGGAGGAGAGACCGCTGTATTACCCTCAGCAGGTGTCTTCTCCCCATGAGAATCTGAACCAATTTCATTGTCCTGGTTTGGTTCTGCAGTTGATTGCCTCCCAATCTCTGCAATGTCTTCAAAAGACATCTTGAGACCCAAGTGCTCCTGGATGTCTGAAACATCCTTCTGAACTGATTCCAAGGAAGCTTGAAGCTTTAGAAGAGAAGATTCCACTCTCTCACTGTGTTCAGCTTGAAGTTTCAAGACCTCCATCAGCTTTGCCATGATCTCAGAAGATCCTTCAGCTGGTGTAGGTGCTTGGGCACTTGACTGGGCTTGATCCGCACTAGGTTGTGCATGATGAGCAGTTGTTGGAGTTCTTGTCCAAACATTGTTGATGCGTCTGATCTACATTTGGTTGACAATGGCTTCACCAAATGTATGAGTAGTTGTGAGTGATTCTTCATTGGCTAGAGACACCTTGAAATGCCTCAAAATCCTCATAACTAGTTGGGGGTAGGGCAAGATGTGCTTCCCTTGTGCTGATTCATGCATGTTCAGCAGCACAATCCATGCCCAACTCATTTTCAGTTCTTTGTACAGTCCCCATAGCAAGACAACGTCTAGCCGCTGTACAACAACATGATTTCCGGCCTTAGGTACTAACATTCGTGTTAGCTCGTACATGAGCAACCTGTGCTCAACTTTCATCTGTCTAGCTTGAATAGTCCCTTTCTCAACAAAACCTTCCATCATTAATTCCTGTAAAGCAGCATGCTTGTTGATGGAGTTTTCCCAACCTTCGTCTTCTGGAGCATCCTGTGCTCGTCCATCAGTGGTGTATCCACAAAAAGGCAAACCAGTTAGCTTAGAAAATTATTCAAAGGTCATAGCCATTCTTTTGCCTTTCACTTCAGCTGCGAACCCGGTCTTGGTTAGGATGAAGGTGGAATAGAAAGCTCTCACCAGCCTTGGATAGACATCCAAAGAACAGGTAAGAAGGTTTTCCAAACCATGGAACCTTAAATGGTTTTGAAAAGAAAAACCATTTTGATCAAAGTAGGGAAAATCCAAGGTTCTAGCATCTTGGATTTTTCTTTTGACGAAAGATTCTAGAACAGCCTTGCCTTCAGTAGTCTTCTCTTTTGAAGGCTTAACCTTCTTAGGAGGGGATGAAGGCTTCTTCTTCTTCTTAGTTAACTCCTTCATGGCATCTCCCAGCAACTTCTCAGATGGAGGAACTTTCCTCTTTTTGCTGATTTCAGGAGTAGTGGCAACTGCTTTGCCCTTGTCCTTTGCCAGTACCTTGTGTGTAGGGATTGAAACTCTTTTAGCTGGAGGTGAAGGAGGTGGAGGAGGTGATGGTGAAGGGGTTCTTCCACTAGAGGTAGAAGAAAAAGAGGATGAGCTGGACTGTTGAATAACTTTGGAGGAGGGGCCAGCAGAGGTAATGATTAGTTTTCTACCAGTTCGTTTAACACGAGCCATTGAATAATGTAGATTAGAGGTTGATTGGATGAAGAAAAGATTACAGTTGGATGAAGAAGATGATAGCAGAATGAAGTATTTGATTGAGAAATCGAATTGTGAAGTCCAGGTTTATATAGCACTGTTGAAATCCGATTGCCCAATAGACTGGTTACATTTCTGGGTTAAAAAAAAATGACCGTTACACTCATCCAACAGCTATAATTTTCTCAACGGATACATGCCAATCGATTACCCAATCGATGCTCGGGTTTTTGATTTATAAAGGTTCTCAGACTTGTGATTTACTTATCCTAAATAGTCGCTTGTCCAATCACATTTTAACCATATTTCAGTACATCATTCGATTGCCCAATCAAATATCGAAACAAAAAATTTCAAAAATCTGGTTCCAGAGACATGAACACTCGATTTGCCATCCGATTGACGTGATGAAAACTTCAACAGTCAGGCTTCTGAGATACTAGCAGTCGAATGCCCATCCGATTGAAACAAAAATAAACAGAACATACATAAACAAAATAAAAACCGAGACCCATCCATTCGACGTTGCAATCGAATATCGTGTTTCCAGTTTGACACAATGAGGCAATGTTCATCAATCAGTCGATTTTACAATCGAATTTTGAGTGAATTAATGCTTATTTGGCCACAGGACACTCGATTATGCAGTCGAATTGGGTATAAGGATCAGATTTCATTGGGATCAATGATGCCCAGTTTCATTCTTATAAAGAAGAAACTGTCCTTAGGCAAGGCCTTGGTGAAAATGTCAGCCAATTGCTCAGTTGTATTGACATATTCCAACTTAATCTTGCCCTGTTGATATTGATCTCGAATGAAGTGATGCCTTATTTCAATGTGCTTGGTCCTAGAATGCATGACAAGATTCTTAGTAATGTTAATAGCACTAGTATTATCACACAAAATAGGCACAGTCCCTAGGTCCACCCCAAAATCAGAGAGGTGTTGCTGCATCCAAAGAATTTGAGCGCAACAACTACCAGCAGCAACATACTCAGCTTCAGCAGTTGAGAGTGCTACACTGTTTTGTTTCTTGCTATGCCAAGAAACAAGAGAGTTTCCTAAAAGTTGGCAAGTACCAGAGGTACTTTTTCTGTCTAATTTGCATCCAGCAAAGTCAGAATCAGAATAACCAACTAGAGTGCAAGTGGATCCCTTAGGATACCACAAACCAAGATCTTTGGTTCCTAAGAGATATCTGAAGATTCTCTTGACAGCACTGAGGTGAGATTCCTTAGGATTGGCCTGGTATCTAGCACACATACACGCACTAAACATGATGTCCGATCTGCTAGCGGTTAGGTAGAGTAGGGATCCTATTAGGCTCCTAAACACAGTCACATCTACAGCTTTACTTGATTCATCCTTATCTAAGTAGCAGGATTGACTCATAGGCGTGTCAATGGATTTAAGTTTTTCAAAATTAAATTTCTTTAAAAGATCACTGCAATATTTTGATTGACTGAGGAAAATTCCAATTTTGCTTTGTTTGATTTGAAATCCCAGGAAGTAAGTCTATTCTCCCATCATGGACATTTCAAATCTGCCTTTCATAGTATTTTCAAAATCTTTACAAAGCTTATCATTTGTTGATCCAAATATTATGTCATCAACATAAATTTGTACCAGCAAAATGTCTTTTCCTTGTCTTTTGATAAAAAGTGTTTTATCTACATTTCCCCTTGAAAAATTTTCTTGTAAAAGGAAATTGCTCAGCTTATCATACCAAGCTCTTGGAGCTTGTTTCAAGCCATAGAGGGCTTTTGTAAGTTTAAACACATGATTTGGAAGCTTAGGATCTTCAAAACCAGGAGTTTGACTTACAAAGACTTCCTCCTGAATGTCTCCATTTAAAAAAGCACTTTTAACATCCATTTGAAATAATTTGAAATCCATTATACAAGCATATGCCAATAAAATCCTGATAGCTTCTAGTCTGGCTACTGTGGCATAAGTCTCATCATAGTCTATTCCCTCTTCCTGGTTGTAACCCTTGGCCACTAACCTAGCCTTGTTCCTGGTAATCACACCATTCTCATCCATTTTGTTTCTGAAAACCCACCTAGTTCCTATGACATGCTTACCCTCTGGTCTAGAAACAATAGTCCACACTTGGTTTCTCTCAAACTGACTGAGCTCTTCTTGCATGGCTACTATCCAGTCAGGGTCCATAAGAGCTTCCTTAATGTTTTTGTGTTCTACTTGGGAAACAAAAGCTGTAAGGTTGCAAAACTCTCTAAGGGATTTTCTGGTTGAAACACCTTTTGAAATCTCTCCAATAATGTTATCTATGGGATGGTTTTTGGCAAACTTCCACTCTTTGGGTAGATCAAATTCCCTAATAGGTTCCACACAGTCAAGGTTGGTTGGAGGTTCAGGCTCACTGGTTTCTACAGGTTCAGAATCCACACCATCATCCAAAGACTTATCAACTATAGAAAGAGTGTTGTTCAAGTTTTCATCAAATTTGACATATACAGACTCCTCTATAGTTTTGGTCCTTTTATTATAGATTCTATAGGCCTTAATAACTTGGGAATACCCTAGAAAGATACCCTCATCTGCCTTAGGATCAAACTTACCTAAAGGTCCCTTGCCATTGTTTAACACAAAGCACTTACACCCAAAAAGTAGGAGATGTTAGGCTTTCTCCCTTTGTATAACTCATAGGGAGTCTTTCTAAGAAAAGGTCTAATGAGAACCCTATTCACTACATGAGCAGCAGTGTTAATGGCATCAGCCCAAAAGTACTTAGGAAGAATAGAATCTTTAAGCATTGTCCTAGCAAGCTCTTCTAAGGATCTATTCTTCCTTTCTACTACTCCATTCTGCTATGGAGTTCTAGGGGCTGAAAAGATATGTTTGATACCATGATTTTCACAGAAGGCTTGAAAAGCATCATTTTGGAATTCACCTCCATGATCACTTTTTATGGATATGATTTTATCATTATTCTCATTTTGAGCCAAAGCAACAAATTTCTTGAAAGTTGAGAATGCCTCACTCTTGTGATTCAGAAAATATGTCCATGTAAACCTGGTGTAATCATCTACCAAAACATAGCCATATAGGTTCCCTCCAAAACTCCTAACCTGAGATGGACCAAAGAGGTCCATATGCACCAACTCTAAAACCTTCTTGGTTTGAACCAAGTCTATAGGGGGGAAAGAGGATTTGACCAGCTTACTCCTCTCGCAGGAGTCACATAGTCTGTCCTTAGAGAACTTCCTATTGGGGAGACCTAAGACTAGTTGCTTGCTGACAAGCCTGTTCAAGTGGTCCATATGAATATGAGCCACTCGTTTGTGCCACAGCCAGCTCTCATCAGCACTAGACAACAAGCAACAGATATCATTTGCAGGTAACGAATCAAAATCTATCATATAAATATTATTAATTCTTTTACCTGTCAGTTTCATACCTTCAACTTCCTTATGCTCAAGCGTGCAGGATATGGAAGTAAAGTTTACCTTAAACCCTTTGTCACACAGCTGACTAATGCTTAGTAAGTTGTGTTTCAAGCCTTCAACAAATAAAACATCCTTGATAAAAGCAGTTGAGTTATTTCCTATATCTCCAATGCCTAGGATCTTTCCTTTGTTGTTGTCACCGTATTTGACAAAGCCACCACTTTTTAAGTTCAGAGACAAGAACTTGGACTTGTCTCCAGTCATATGCTTGGAGCATCCACTGTCCAGATACCATGATTAATTTCTGGATGCCAAGCATATCTGCATAAAAAGAGTCAAGTTTTGAATTTAGGTACCCAATTCAAATTGGGTCCTGGGGGGTTAGTTCCAAATGATGGTTCCTTAACTTTCCAAATTTGTTTTCATCCTCTGTTGGCACGTTTTTTCAGTTTGCAATTGAACACCTTATGTCCCTTTTTGCAACAAAAGTGACATACAACAGCAGGGGATGGCTTCTGATTTGGTCTAGTAAAGTTATCATACATTTGTTTAGATTGAACAAATTTCTGATGCCTTTTCATATGCATGTTTTGTTTATAACCAAGTCCAGTTTTAACATCTAGATTTCTCTGATTTCTAAGAAGTCTTTCTAAGTTGTTTTTACCATTGTTGAACTTAGCTACATCACATTTCAGTTCATGAGTTTCTCTTTTCAGTTTTTCATTTATGTCTATAAGAGACTCAAGCATCAAATTAACTTCATCAAATTGCATGCATTTTTCTTCTAGCTGTTTCTTAGTACTAATCAGTTGTTTAAGTACACTAACATATTCAGTATGCAATTCATTAAAGGCATCATGAAGCTCATCATAAGATGGATTAGATGTAGTACTTACCTCACTGTCAGATTCTGAATCAGTATTAGCCATAATACACAAGTTAGCTTCTTCATTCTCTGATTCTTCAGATGAATCTTCATCATTGTCATTCCAGGCAATGTAGGCTTTCCTGTTTGAAGGTTGCTGATCCTTGCCCTTAGTCTTCGTAGGCTTGTTTCTGTTTTGCAGCTTGTAACACTCAGATCTGATGTGGCCTGTTTTCCCACATTCATAGCAAGTTATGACTTTGCTATCACTGGTATCACCCTTGCTGGAGCCTTTTGTTTTGGAATTCTGTGGTTTCCTTGACTGGCCTCCTTTCTTTTTCAGAAACTTCTTAAATTTTCTGACTAACATACCTATCTCAGGTTCTTCACTTGATTCACTTTCTGAGCTTTCTGAATCTTGTTCAGTTTTTGCTTTGTGAGTTTGAGTCTTCAGTGCAATTCCTTTGCTTTTTCTGTTTGATTGCTCTGTCTCATTTAATCTATGTAGTTCCATCTCATGTTCACGAAGCTTTCCAAATAGTGTTGCTATAGTCATGTTGGCAAGATCTTTAGACTCAGCAATGGCAGTTATCTTGGGTTGCCATTCCCTTGACAAACACCTCATGACTTTTCCTATCTGCTGTTCATTATCCACAACTTTTCCCAAGGCATGTAGATTGTTGATAATGTGAGTGAATCTTGTTTGTAGATCATTTATAGATTCATCTTTCTTCATGCAGAAAAGTTCATACTCATGCATAAGTGTATTTGTTCTTGCCCGTTTGACATCTGTAGTACCTTCATGTGTTTCTTGCAAAGTGTCCCACATTTCCTTTGCAGTCTTGCAGTTTGACACTCTGAAGAATTCTTCTGCACTTAAGGCTGATGTTATGATATTCTTTGCTTTAGCATTGTAACCAACTTTCTTTTTGTCATCATCAGACCAATCAGCTCTTGGTTTGATAATGCATGATGATCCTTCAGTACCTGCAATTTTAGGAACGTAAGGACCATTTTCCACTGCATCTAAAATGTCCAGCCCACATGCTTCCAGAAAGATGAGCATTCTTTCTTTCCAGTACATGTACGTTGTACCATTAAAGGCAGGGGGTCTGGTTAGAGATGCTGCTTCTCCTAGGAAATCCAAAGAAGTCATTTTCTTTTATGAGTTTTTCTCTAAAAAAGTCAGGCTCTTGATGCCAATTGTTGGAAAACTATGAGTTCTTTGGTGATTAATAAAAAGAGAATTAAGATCAACTCCAACTAGTTAGACATAATTCCCATATCTATCATGCAACAATCATACAATTTACACACACAGCGGAAACTTAAAATCACATACAAGATTATTCAAGGAGCATACAAGAATAAGCAATTAAACAATGCTGAATATTAAAGAGAAGGGATAGGAAAGATTGCACCAAGATTTATCCTGGTTCAGCCGTTGATCCAACGACCTACATCCAGTCCTGAAATCATAATCATGATTCCAGCCTTTTTCACTATAGAATGAATTCGAGTACTTTTACAGATTTTCCAGTCTTCTACACGACCTATCAATCTAACTCCCTTCACTTCTATCTTGTCACCCCTTTGATCCTTGTAGTTTATCCTCAAACTCACACAAGATCAAAGTAGACTTCCTCTTGATGACACCACACCAACAAGGATAGCCACCAGTTTCTAAACTGGATTTGTTACAGCATCAATTACAAAGAATTGTCTTTTTCATGAACAAAGAAAAGTAGTATCAAGAAATGTGTTCAATCACTCTAGCATCACACAAAAGATTTGATTTGCCAATGAATATTTTTGTGTGGTGTCTTCATGTTTGCCTGAAATGTTTCTTGATTCAAAACATTAGATAAAGCAAATATTTCATGTGCACTTGTATGTTTGGGACTTAAATCAAAAACTAGATCAGGGAAGCTTATGGCTTACATTAAAAGCTTCATTTTTATTTGCCAAAAATAAAGTCCAAGTGAACCTTGAGTAATCATCAACCATAACTAGTCCATATGAGTTTCCACCAAGACTCTTGGTTCTTGATGGACCAAACAAGTCCATATGTATCAATTGTAGTGGTCTAGAGGTTGAAATGACATTTTTAGGTTTGAAAGAGCTTTTTGTTTGTTTGCCTTTTTGACATGCGTCACATAATTTATCCTTTATAAATTTCATTTTTGGTAAGCCTACAACAAGATCATGCTTGACCAATTTGTTTAAATGATCCATGTGAATATGAGCAAATCTCTTATGCCATAGCCAAGCCTCATTATTGTCGCTTACCAAAAGACATTTCATTTTTAAGGATAAATCTTCAAAATTATGTATGAAAATGTTTTTGAAACGCTTACCGACAAACTAAGTTTCATTTGTAGCTTCATTTTGGATGATGCACTCATCTTTGTTAAAAACTATCTTGTATCCTTTGTCACAAAGCTGGATGATGCTTATGAGATTATGTTTTAGACCTTCAACATATAATACATCTTCAATCGAGGGGGATGGTGCTGCACCAACTTTTCCAATGCCTAAAATTTTTCCTTTGTTGTTGTCTCCATATACTACATGTCCCTTTGACTCAAGTGTTAAGGCTGAAAATTTTGTTACATCACCCGTCATATGTTTGGAGCAACCACTATCTAAGTACCACATGTTTGAAGTTTCTTGTTTGCATACCTACAAAATTGAAATCAAACTTTATTAGGTACCCAATGTGCTTTGGGTCCTTGATGGTTAGTACCTTTCTTTACCCATATGTAATGCCCCCTTGGAACACTAATGTTTCTAATATGACATGTATTAGGTGTATGACCATGAAGACTACAATAAGAACAAGTAGGATTAAATATACTATTAGTAGCATATGTATGAAATTTGTTTTGAATAATTTACTTTTTATAAAGATCATCCTTTTTCATAACTATAGTCTTTTCTTGATTAGATTGACTACTAGCTTTAACAAAAATAGTCTTGTTCATAACTATAGTCTTTTTATAAAGATCATTCTTCACTTTCTGTTTCTGAAGATGAACTAACTTCATTGTCTTCCCAAGCTATGTATGCCTTCTTGAAGTCATTCTTTTTGTTGACATTCTTCTTAGCAAGATTTGGACAATCTGCTTTAATATGTCATTGTTTTCCACATTCAAAGCAAGTGAAGTTTTGATTTGATGTAGAATTATCTTTCGTCTTGAAGCTTTTCTTTTTGAATGTTCTATCATTTCTAAGAAACTTACCGAATTTATTAACAAGAAGGATAATATTTTCATCTTCATCTGAATCATTGTCTTTGATTTGTTCTCTTGATTCGGTCTTTAAAGCAATATTTTTGGTCTTATTTTCTTGACTTTCATTTTGTTCTAGCCTTCCAAGTTCGATTTCGTGCTCTTGAAGTTTTCCAAATAGTGCAGAAAGAGACATTTTGGAAAGGCTTTTCTTTTCGGATATTGCTGTAACTTTTGGTTGCCAGGCCCTTGTCAATGACCTTAGTACTTTTAGATTTAGTTCATCATTGGTGAAGATTTTCCCAAGTGCTGTCAAGTGATTTGTTAAGTGGGAGAACCTTTTCTGCAAGTCTAGAATAGACTCTCCGGGTTGCATTCGAAACAACTCATATTCTTGTGATAATGTGTTGAGTTTAGATCTTTTTACCTCAATGGTGCCTTCATGAGTTATTTCCAGCGTATCCCATATTTCTTTTGCTGTTTTGCAGTGAGATATCCGGAAAAATTCATCCATTCCTAGTGCAGTTTGCAATATATTTTTAGCCTTCTTATCAAACAACACGTTTCTTTTATCATCATCAGTCCAAGAGTTTTTTATCTTAATTTCTTCTTTGTTATTAATGACAGTTTTGGGAATGTGAGGTCCATTTTCAACTGCATCCCATATGTCATCTCCTTGTGCTTCAAGAGATGCTTGCATACGTATTTTCCAGAAATCGTAGTGCTCTCCAACAAAACATGGTGGCTTGGTATTGCTACCACCATCTCTAAAAACAGGTTGTGCGGAAGCCATGTATATTTGATCGAGGAGTAAGTTTCCTTAATCCGCTCTGATGCCAATTGTGAGTACAGAAGTACTCCTAAGAGGGGGGGGGGGGTGAATTAGGTGTTAGTAAATTTTCTGTTTTTAGTGATATAGTAGTTGGATTTTTAAGAGTTTTAAGAACAAGGATTAATAATTAATTGCAGTAAGTAAATGGACGCTTTGAGATTTATCCTGGTTCCCTTATAACCAAGGGTACATCCAGTCCTCTTGCACGCCACAAGAGATTAATCCAATACTTGTCAGAAAATGTACAATACCCACCCTGGAATTCTTGTTACAAAACTCTAACAATACTTCTAAGATAGCACACCACTATCTTAGATTAAGCTATCCTTTACAAATGGTACAATAAGGTTTGAATGAGTCTAATATGTGGTATATTGATAAACAACTCAATAGCAATTCAAGTACTTGAGAACTTTTAGAATGATATGAAAATCTAATGCAAGTACTTAGAAAAATCAGAATTTTGTACTTAGTTAGTGAATTTTGTATAGATTAGTGAATTTTAGCCTCTAACTTATCTGGTATTCGACTACAGATGTTTGTAGTCGAATACACATATAGGAAATTTGGCTACTGACTTGAAGTGTATTCGACTACACATTGTTGTAGTCGAATACAACCTTTAAAGTTTTGCCTCTGACTTAAGTTGTATTCGAATACAACATGGTGTATTCGAATACACTTATGTACTTAGTCAAAAATATGATTTTTAAATACTTTGTTAATATGGTTTGGACTTTTGAACCTATTTTTAATGCATGTATAAATGTAACTTGTTCTCATGTACTTGAAGTATTGGTTAGTATTATATATCTTTACATTTTATTATCTATTGTTTGGATTTGAAGCTTATTATGAAGCTTATTATTGATCTTCTTTTTGATCTTGTTGCATCGTCCATAAACGGTGGTCTTTGTCGTCATCAAAAATATGTAGTTTACACATATCAAGTTTATTAACAAAGCAAACTAAGGGATGGACCATATTATCGGACACCCTTCAATTTCATGGTTTTATTTTCCTATTTTCAAATTTCAGGGTGATAAATGTCCGATCTCTTCAATTTTAAGAGGCACTTTGGTGATTTACTCAATTAGTTAAACTTAATATTTTGTATTGCTTCTAAAGAAAACGAGAATAATTATAATATACTAGTTATAATGTATCTAAAAAATTAGACATTATACATGAGAATAGTGTTTCTAAATATCGTTGACATAAACATCAGAATAATTATTATACATTAACTATAATTCTTTTATGCTATTTTTTTTCGAAATAAGTCATTAAGGAAATTTGAATTTTCTGATTTAAATGTGCAGGAGATATTATCTGATTTAAATTTGTCTAAAAGATCCCTCACAATTTGTGTTGTATCTTTAAAATTTGCTTTTTATCATCCAATTCAACTTCATGGGTACTCTTAACCGTTTCTGGTGTAATTTAAAACAATGGCACTCATTCATTTAAATTGAAAAAAATATATCATTCAAAAATAAAACAAATTGAAAGTTGCTAAAACGGAAAAATAATGAATTTATGAATAAACTTACAACATCAAAATTAATCGCATAAAATAAAAAAATATCTACAAATATGATAAAATGAAAGATATTTATTAAGACTCTTTGAGGTAAATACATAACTCTAATGCTGATAATAAACTTCTATAAAATGCAGTTTTGTTTAAAAATCTTATTTTGGTGTTTAGAGTAGATTTAAAGAATTGTTATGGTTTCTATAGTTAGCTCAACATTAGAATAACATATCTAAAGTCATGAGAATATTTTTGATACTCAAATTTTTTAACTGAGGTCATGCTTGCAACTCTGAGAGTTGTTGATTATTAAACATAGTTGATTGTCTATAGTTGTGAGTAGCCGAAAATCATTGTCACATATTATAATAATAATAATAATAATAATAATTATTATTATTATTATTATTATTACTATTATTTTACTCGTTTTCTATGTTAAATTATTTATTTAAAAATTGGGGAAAACACATCCTTTGAATTTATCTCGATTTCGCCCTTTATTTATTTTCATGGTCTTTCTTATAGAATATTTTTGTAGTTTGATTTATTAATGAGTTATAAAGCATTTAAATATTGAATTGATGTACAATTGAATATGTTTTCCTTGAGTTACGATGAAATGATTTTTAAATATGTATTTTGGAACACATTATAATTATGAAATCATGACGGTAGATGGAGCCGCTCTTAGGAGAGATGTCATCCTTTGGAGGAGAGGTATATCAACAAGATGTAATCTCCCTAATTGATGCATTGCGAGATTGAGAGGAGATGGCTATCCATTAGATGAAGCCACCCATAAGAGAAAATCCACCCTTAGGAGGAAAGGACTATCAATGAAATGAAATTGTCTCTCGGTTCCCAATTATTTAAGGTTTCTCATTTTGATTTTACTTATGTATGAATTGGATTTAAAAAGCTCTACCTGAACAACTAAATTATACGGTTAATGATTTTATCATGTGTATACTTTACTTGAGAAGTATCTATATTTTAGAAAGTATTGTTTAACATAATTACCACAAGTTGTAAAACAATTATTCGTACCTTTTTGTATTTTCCTTCTAATTGGTGCTAGTTGTTATCACATCACTAAGTCTTTGTAACTTACTCCTTCATGTTGGTCATTTTTTTTAGATTAATAGGCAGCTGAGTAGCAACCTGTTAGTTGATTTATGTCTCAATCACTTTTTTTTACAAACCTATTTGATCGAGGCCCCTTTTATAAAGTTTGTTGAGTCGTGATGTATTTTGTATCTATTTTGAGTCTGGAAAGTCTTTTGGGAAATGTATTAAATATTTCGATTGTGCGCTTTAAAATATGTCTGAGTTAAATTGAAATATGAAATTTATGAATTTGGAAACGTTGAAGTTATAGAGGATACTCTGACGAAACCTCGAGAAAAATTATATATTTTATTTGAAATGGTTATTAAGAACTATTTAATTGCTTAATTATTAAGTTAGTTGATAGGTTTGCCAGACTAGGAGTATAGTTGGTGCGCCGATCTCAACGTTTAGTTTTTGGGTCGTGATATAACAAATCTTAGAAGAAGAGATAAAAAAAAGTTACAATCTGCTTTAAAAAAAAACTAACCGCACAATGAAGAATTTTCTTAAATAATTTTAATCTAAAATAACATCTTTCATATTGATATGAATTTTATATGTTTACTTTGTTTTAAGGGACACACTAAAAATTATTTTTCACGCCTATTCTTCTCTAAGTATTTACTTATCACAAAACATCAATTTTCTTTTTTTTTTTTTACTCAAGATGTCATTTAATAATGATTTTTATAAGAACAACTTTAACACGAATACTCTTCCTCTTAAGCAGATAAAATATCTGTAAAAAAAACTTTGGGAAATGAAATTGACATTATAGAAATAGATGTTCTGTTAAAGCGTTTTATCTATTTTCCAAATAACAATTACTGTCCTTGCAAATTGTCGTTGTCAATCTAGGTTTGGAAGGAAATTAAAATAAACTTCTAAGAAATAGAACACATGATTGGTCCAAAAATATACACTAGTTCAGAGCATTTCTCTAGTATTTCTGTAGTAAGTGTAAGATCTCCAATGTTCAAAACCTTAATTAATGTATTTTGTACTAAACGCTTTGCGGAGTCTGTCGGTAACATTTGTATTTTATGAAATTAAGTACCAAAATTATATTTTCAAGAATGAAATATTTTTAATTTTCTTAAGTGTAAAACTTTTAGAAATCGAAAACAATTTTTTTTTTACAAATTTCAATACAGCAAATAATCAACTTTGTCTGTGCGAAACTTTTATCCTAGTTCTTGAGAGGATCATGATTAATAATATGTCTGGGAAAATATTTTTGGAGACCCCGAATAAAATTATTCATCGGAGAATAATTTAATCAAATTACGGAGAATTTATGAGCGACAAATATTTTACGATGTCACACATTACTGTTAAATTCATCTGTCAATTGGATTGCTACGACACTATATATTTTTACTAAAGTAAATCTAGAAGTGAGTGATGTTATGTGTGTGAGAGTGTTGTGATGTGTATAATATTCATTAGATGGTGTAATGATGTGTTTTAGCAAAATATCTATATTTTGTGTTGGTGGTAGTGTAAGACCAATATTGTTTGGTTGGGAAGGGAAGTAAAGAAAAAAAATTACTAAGATATTTAAGCATAATGAGAGGGGAGAAAACTCACCTACTGCCACTCATCTCTTCACTTTATTTTTCATTTATCTCACTAAAGAAAAAAAAACCTCGTCCTTCTCTTTCACTCATATATAGAGTTAGTAGAAAGAACTAAACAAAGGTTTGTAATTCAATCTTCTTCCATTCATTCTTCTTTTTCTATTGGTCTAAGTTTTGTCATTAAAAATTGTATTTCCTCTCCTTTTGATCCTCAAGGCTGAGATGCCATCTTGATCATGAGAGGTGGGTTTTTTCATTTTTCTTTCACAAAAGTTATAGATCCAAGTCTTGTAGTAGGTAATCTAAAATAAAATTTAAAATAAAATTTTGGTTTGATAGACTTTGAGATTTTGAAAAAGAAATATAGTTGGTGTTTTAAAAATTTCTTTTGTTAATATTGTAGTTTTATGACTTGAGATAATATATCTAAAAAAATAGTTTTTATTTTGAACATTTTTAGCTTTTTCAAAAAAATGAACTATATTAAAATGGTGTTTTTCTTTTACTAACGTTACAGATTTACTTGTGGTAGCAATCGATTTAAAAGAAAATTTTGTTTTAGAATATTTTAGAGTTTTACAAAAAGATTTGGGTTTTTACTTAGATGATTTTTCTTTCACAAATATGATAGATCCATGACTTGTAATAGTAGATCTAAAGTAAAATTTAAATTGGAAACACTTTGGACTTTTGCTCAAAAACTTGAATTTATGTTAGAAATTTTAATCTTTAGGTTTTTATAATTTTCTATGGTTGAAAACGTTCTAAAAATGTGAATTTAAAACTAAGGATGAAAGAAAATTTTGAATATAAATTTTTTCCTCTCTAAACAAGGGTGGCCGAACCCAAATTTGAATTTTCGAGTTTGGGATTTCAAAATTTTTCTTGTTTACAAAAAGTTGTGATCTTGGTTTTAAAAATGGGGGAAAACCTATAGAGTTGTTATTTAAAATGTTGTTGAAAATTTTATAGTTTTGAAAATGTAATAAAAAAAAATTACTGTAGAAGTTGAAACTTTGGAAACCATTTTTCAAGTGATTGGTTTTGTAAATGAGAGTTAAATATGTAGGAGGTTGTGCAGAAAACAAAGTATAAGTAAAGAAAATGTTTGAAAAAAAGTAAATTAATAATAATAATTATGACAAGTGGTTTTTTTTAAAATGAAAAAAGAAAACATGTTTGTTGGATTTATTAAAAATGAAAAAATTTGACTTTGCAGACTTTTTGTGAAGGTTAAAGTTTTGAATGAATTTTTGAAATAAACCTTTTAGTGAATAAATTGGAAATATCCTAGAATATATATGAGGTTGATAGTTGATTAGATTCATATCTTAAAGTTTTGAGCGTTAATTTTAACTTAAGATGATTCTTGATTTAAGGTGCGAGAGACTTTAGAGGAACGAACACTTGTATATTTGGACGATTGCAAGGTAAGCTCATTCTAAATTTTAAGTTCGCGTATAGAGACCTATTTGTGTGACTGATGTTTGAATCTATGATAATGTTGTTGATGTGGTTATGTGTATTTATAATTGATAATATGTGCTTACTATATGTTATGAATTTTTTTTTATTATAATATGTCAGAGGTATGCTATGAAAAAAAACTATTAGGAAAATTACTACTGATGAATGAGTATTGAAAATAGAGTATTTTAATAGTTGTATTTACAAAATAATTGTTATGCAACAGTCAGAGTATGCTCATACATTTCATAGTTAATGGTGATCGTGATGGACCACGAAGTGGTATCACAAGATTGGATGGTCCGCCTTATCCTTACAAAGAATATTAAGTCGTGTTGGTCCGTGATAGACTGCATTATAGGTTTGTGATAAACTATGCTATAGTAAATCGTGTTGGCTCGTGATAGACTTCACCTCAGCAAATAGTATAGGTCTGTGAGAGGTTGTACATTTGTGATTTACGCCCCTTGAATAGGGTTTTGAAATTCTGGAATCATGTGCATTGACATATAAGCATTGCATTAGGATGCTTCGTCATACGAGTCATGTTTGTTATGTAATAATATATGCATATATATGCTTTTTATCACTTGATACCATGTCTTGGTAAATGTTATTTGTTAATTTTGGTTGATGATCCTTAACAATTATTGTAGAAATTAGGTTTTGCTTTCAAACAATGGAGAGTTACGTACTACCGACAGTTACTCTAACAGAAACGTTGTTGGACTTCCATAATTGATATTCACCGACTGATTGAGCATACAAACTCATCTAAAGTTGGGCTACTTATTTGATGAGAGTGTTGACGTCCAATAGTAGGGTCGGTGCAATATTACATGTGGCACTCACACACAAGAGGATTGACTACCTAGTAAATTCAGGTTTAGTACTCGGGACTGGTGGTGCGTGGACAAATGTAAGGGATGCTTCAACTAGAGGTGACATAGAGACCACAATAAGAGTACCTAATCTCACTACAGGAGTAATGGACGTTGTGTTTGGACTGAGATATGATGATAACGGCAAGGGATCGATTCGAGAGACTTAGAATATTGTAGAACCATCTAGATTGGTTGGAGTTCAGGGTTTCATTAATGGACCATAGATACCTTATTTTTGTACAACACATTGCCTCGTTGCTAATTTCATTCAAATCATACAACGTTGCCAAGTTCGAATTGAAACTAGTATTAAATATATTTTTTTCAAAAAGAAATAAAAATAAATATCCTTTGTAACTTGGAAAACAACAAACAAGAGGCACATTTCAATGGTAATAGACATGTGGCCATCGCATATAGAAAAAAATAGTCAAAAGTAAACAACAAGTTGCTAGAATATTCAAACAAAACATAAATTTTTTTTTTTTTTTTCTTCTCAGAAAGACATAATTGTAAATCAAAAGTTGAAAACAAATAACTACACATAAACCACTCGGATAATGATATTTCCCATATAATCAAGCTAATCAAGATTTTCTATCAGAAAAGCTGCAACTAGTTAGAAATAAAAAAAATGATCCAATTTAACAAACGTTTTTAAAATCATAGAGTGAAGCACCTGCACCTAATTTAATCATATGTATTGATAGAGAAAAGATGATCAAAATATTGAATTCCACTAAACAAAATCAACAACTCCATGAAAGTAAACTCAAAATAAGCTTAAAACCGTATGAAATTGTGACCATTTGACCATCATCAAGCAACAAATAGGAACAAATGTTGAAATAAAAAATATACGGCTAGAAAAATCAAAAAATCTAACATGTGTCAAATACATTATTTTTTTGGGGTAACTTTTGAAATAAAAATAACTCTAAATATACAACATAATCTACTTAGTAAGTTAGTAGCTACAGAAATGTAATAATCTTGCGACTAATGTTGTACTGATATATCATTATAATAAACTAAAAAATAACCCACTCAATGAAATCTACAAAGAAATTTTGAAATAGTCTTGTAAATTGATTAATTATTTGTTATATATGAGTATTATCTCATCT
>JBBPBT010000881.1:3623622-3634671 GCA_037974875.1 Cicer bijugum | reverse complement strand
TATATATATAATTGGTTCACTTGTTAAAATTTCCTCCCTTATTCTCTTTTCTTGTCTATATGTTTTTACTTTTTCCTTTCGTATACCAAATTGTTCTTCTTTTCACATCTTTTATGATTTAATCGTGGTCAATGTATCAAAATGTATAAATTAATTATCAAAGTAATTAGTTATCATTAATGAGATACCTATTGATGGTGCAGATGAACATGCTAGTGTGTTTGTTTTTTTAGGTCAACAATATTTGTTTATATCTTCAGAGTTTAAAGAAGGGTTTTTTTCTTTCTTTCCTTTTTATCAAGTGATTATATCTATACACAGAAAAAGATTCACTTTCCTCACGTTTATGTTATATGTTGAATTATAAGGGCTGAGTCTTAGTGTATAGCTATGCACTTGATATTTTAATACACACTTTGTTTGTGGGAGTATTTTCTTGTATATATAATATAAAAGGGTAATGATAATAGAAGGATGAGTAATGAAAGGATCATCGAAGGGTTTTGGCCAAGAATTGCTTTGGTGTAGTATGGTTTGACACATCTAGTGTTAATTGTGGACTTTGTATGCATGATTACATAAATAACTGCTAACTGACTATATGTCTAGTACTGGTTGGTGCCTAGTGTTTGAATAGCTTTAGTGGTATTTTTGTAGTTTATTGTTCATCTGTAACATTGCTGATTTCTGGTTGTTACACAGATAATTTCCTCTGATTTAAATGAAAGCTTCCTAGAATTTAATGCTCTTTGCATTTCCTTATATTCAACATTTACTTGATTTATTGAGTAATTGTTGATAATTCAATCGTTGATTTCAAATATAAAAAGTTAAAAACAGATCAAAATATGTCTTGCTTCTTCTTGAATGATATATTATACAGATCTTTCTTAATTGTGGTATATAGTAAGAAAGCCTGCATACATAATTCAGCCTCCATTGCATTATTTTAAAGAGCATGATAACTAAACAACTGTTAACTTAAAAGTTAGTTTTATTTTTCTAATATTTGAGTGTACAATTCATACACTGAAAAATATTTGCACTAAAGAATTAGGTTTTTTTTTTCTTTTTAATATCATTGATGTAAAAATGAGAACAATTATAATATATTAATTATGATATTTTAATACATCAAACCTTTTCATGTTGTTTTTTTTTAAATTAGTTACTAAATAAATTATGTGCGAGTGAATCACTAAATTTTACTGTGAAAATTGTAGGAGTATTGCATTATCTCCTTGAAATTTAGAAATAGACAAATAAGATCATGATAGTCTGAAAATATACTCTCCATTAATAAGCTCCGTTAATATGGTTGACGTGAACGTTAATTGCTTATTTGACGAGTCTAGTTGTTAGTCAACTCATTACCACATAAAAAAAGGATAATTTGTTCGATTTTAGAAATACAATAAGCTAACTTGTCTGATTTTGAAAACGAAATTAAAACTCAATATTTTTACAAAAGTTTGACTCAATTTAAAAAAAAAATTGAAACTCTATCATCATTGCAACGGTAACATCTCCATCTATATAATTTATTCTTGCTCTTCTACCATGATTTCATATATTTTTCTTCAAATAACCTTCATTTGTATAATTTGTTGTTGTTGTTCTTCTTCTTCTTATTTCATGATTTTCAAACCGTAGAAAATGAAAGAACCAAAAACTATTTACTCTTCTTTTTCTATGGGTGAAAGCTTGAAACAAATGATTTTTAAATGTTATTGCGAAAGAAAAGTTGTTGTTAGAATTGTTGCAACTAAAAAGAATTTTTGAAGATACTTTTTTTTTTCATTTTCTAAAGATAATTTCTCTATTTTCGTTTTCCATTTTCCCCATTTTTCGTTTTCCCTTTTTCCTCACTTTTCTCTCCCGTTTTTTCTACTTTTATCTCAAAAAAGCTTGCTCACTGATTTCTCTAATTTTCTAACTCGAATTGAGGCACAATAGGGACAAAGCCAAATTGAAATACAACTTTCACAATCTGAACGCACTCATGAAGATCAAGTGTTGTCTCAAGAGATACATGCCCAAGGGGATGCATAAGAAACTAAAAAAGGAACGATAACTCAAATACAGTATTGCAGTTTTTAATATGACTATAGTGACCAAATTGCTAGTATTTGAGCAATTTTCAGGGACTGATTTGTGTATATTGATTTTGATTTTTACAGGTTAAAACTTACAGACTTAAAGGAAAAATTATATGGATTTTGTATAAGGCCGCCACCTATTAGGGGACCTACACTACCATTCATTAATGCACAACTATCCATCATGAGACTTACACCGCCACTCATGAGTGCACCATCACCTCTACCCATTAGAGCACCACCACCAATGACAATACTAGCTCCTAAACAACCAACCATCAAAGGGTCATTTTTTAATTCAATTTCAAGAACAAATGAACCAGATTTAACATATGTCATTCTTAATCCAGAGATGCGACTTTCAAATCAAGAGTAGTAAACATATGAGTGAACATTTGAAGAATGAAGTAGTTGGAAAATGAAATATCTTGAATCATATTTTATTTTTCATGTTCATATTTGGCTATATTTTGAACATGTAGTTACTACAAGAAAAACACCATTTTGTGGCCAACTTTATAAATATTTTGTAGCCGAATAAAACCCTCACAAATTAGTGACCGAAAAAGCCCTCACAAATGCCAAAATTGAAATTGGTCTTTATTTGTGGCTGAAAAAGCCCTCACAAATCCTTAAATATTTAACTGGATTTTGTGGCAGTCTAAGCCCTCACAAAATCACAACATTGTGATTTTGTGAGGGCTTAGGCAGCCACAAAATCCAGTTAAATATTTAAGGATTTTGTTAGGGCTTTTACAGCCACAAAAAATTAATTTGTGAGGGCCAAATCCGTCACAAAGAACTGACGTGACCAGTGGCATTTGTGGCTGCAAAGGCCGCCACAAAGGAATGCGCACGTGGACTTTGTGGCTGGAAAGGCCGCCACACAATTTTAAACTTACGTGAACTTTGTGGCTGCTTTGGCCACCACAAATGCTCAAGGTAACACTATATATATTTTTCTCCCCTCCTCCTTCATTTTTTCACATCAAACTTCTCTCTAAAATCTTATTCTAACTATTCTCTCCTCCTTCTCTCTACACAAAATATTTTGTTATTAATTTAAATATTTTATTATTAATATTTTATTATTTAAATTAATCTTTAATTTAATTATTAATCTTTAATTTTAATTTAAATATTTTATTTTAAGTTTTTAATTAAATTAAGATTAGTTTATTATATATTAAATTTAATTTATAATTACATTATATTTTAAATTTAATTTAAATTTTAATTTAATTATAATTATAATTTTAATATTATATTTATATTAATTTATTATATATAATATTATAATAAACTATTAATTTTGAATTTAAAAATAAATTTATTAAATACGTATTATTTTGTGGCGGCCTAAACCCTCACAAAATATATTATTTTTTAATCAGGATGGCATTTGTGGCGGCCAAAAGCCCTCACAAAGGAGGGAGGGAATTTGTGGCGGCCTGGACCCTCATAAAGGTCCAATCAGAAAAATTCAGCCTGTCCTTTGTGGCGGCTTATGCCCTCACAAAAGCAGATTTTTGTGGCTGCAAAAGCCCTCACAAATGTCTGTCTTTTGTGGCTGCAAAAACCCTCACAAATGCCAACCTGTTTCAGGCACTTTGTGGCTGCATAAGCCCTCACAAAATTTTGTGACCAGCTTCTTTGTGGCTGCCGAAAGCCCTCACAAAATCCACCTTTGTGACTGCTATTTGCCCTTTGTGAGGGCTTTTGGCCCTCACAAAATCCATCATTTTTTGTAGTGTTAACACTTATTACTCATTAATTTCTTTTTTGGAATCATTTAGATGATTTACTTGACACCTATATGGTTGATGTTATGATTGAAGTAGCAATGTCAATTTAGAAGGAAGGGGGTTTGAATTATAAATTCGCCTATATAAAATTTCCTATTAAAAACTTAAGAAAATAAATCAAGAATGGTGTTGGTTGTGATAACAGAAAACGAAGAATGTTATTGGTTCTAGATACAAAAAATAGTTTGATTCTTTCTATTTCTACGATTTGAACACCATCAAAGAACAAGAAGAAGAAATTATATAAATAAAGCTTCTTAGAAGAAAAAGACATGAAATCATAGAAAAAGAACAAGAATAAATTATAGATGGACATTTTACAATTGCAATTAAAATTGAGTTTCAAATTTTTTTAAATGAGTTTCATTTTTATTTTCAAAATCAGCTAAATTAACCACTCGTATTTTAAAATCAGAAAAATTAGCATCTCGTTTGCGTAGTAATGAGTTTGCTAACAACTAGACTCACCACCTAAGCCATAAACATCCACATCAAGTTTATTAACAAAGCAAACTAACAGATGGAGAATATTGTGGGACACCATTCAATTTCAAGGTGTTATTTGCCTATTTCTAAATTTCAGAGAGATAAATGTCCGATCTCTACAATTTTTGGGGTCAATTTGGTGATTTATTTAATTAATTGAACTTAATATTTTATATGTCTTCAAAAGAAAATAGAAATAATTATAATATACTAATTGTAAAATTAGACATGGTACAAATGTTTTTAGTCACTAAAGAATTCATTAAAATTAGTGTTATATATATATATATATATATATATATATATATATATATATATGACATAAACATGAGAATAATTGTTATACATTAACTATAATTTTTTAACACTGTTTTACTAGATGAAATTAGTATTTTAAGTTGAGTTTACTAGATGAAATATGCAGGAGATATTATCTGATTTAAATTTGTCTAAGAGAATCCTCATAATTTGTGTTGTGTCTTTAAAATTTATTCTTTATCATCCAATGCAACTTCATGGGTTTGAATTGTCTTTATTCTTAATTGTTTGTGGTATAATTTTAAAAAATGACACTCATTCATTCAAATTGATAAAAAAGAATAATAATATCATTCTAGAATAAAACAAATTGAAAGTTGTTAAAACTAAAAATAATAAATTTACGAACAAACTTACACCATCCAAACTAATCGTATAAAATGAAAAAATACGTATACAAACATGACAAATTAAAAGATTTTTATTAAGACTTTTTGAGACTAATACACAACTCTAATGCTAAAAATGAACCTCTAAAAAAATGTAATTTTGTTTAAATATCTTATTTTGGTGCTTAGAATAAATTTAAAGAATTGTTATGGTTTCCTAGAGTTAGCTAAACTTTAGAATAATTTTTCTAAAGTTTTGAGAATATTTTTGATACTCAGATTTGTTAGCTGAGGTCATGGTTGCAACTCTGAGAGTTGTTGGAGAATAAACTTAGTTGATTCTCCATAGTTGTGAGTAGCCGACAATCATTGTCACATATTATTATTATGTTATAATGATTATTTTACTCGTTTTATATGTTAAAGTAATTATTTAAAAATTGGGGAAAACACATCCTTTGAATTTATCTCGATTTCATCCTTTATTTATTTTCATGGTCTTTGTTATATTATACGTTTGTAGTTTGATTTATTTATGATATATAAAACATTTAAATATTGAAATGATGTACTATTGAATCTATTTTCTATGAGTTACGATGAAATAATTTTTAAATATGGATTTTGGAAATCTTTGTTATCATTGTGATATAGTGATGGTAGATGGAGCCATCCCTATAAGATATGTCATCCTTTGGAGGAAAGAGTTATCAATGAGATGTAAGCTCCTTAATTGATGTGTTGTAGGATTGAGAGAAGAGGGTTATCCGTTTGATGGAGCCTCTCCTAAGAAAAATGTCACCCTTAGGAGGAGAGGGCTATCAATTAGATAAAGCCGCCTCTTGGTTCCCAAATATTTATGTTTTTACTTTTTTGATTTTTTATTGATATTTTTAAGGTAGCTCATTTTGATTTCACTTATGTATGAATTGGATTTTAAATAGATCTACTTGAACGACTAAATTATAAATTTAATGATTTTATCATGTGTATACTTTACTTGGGAAGAATCTATATTTCCAGAATTATTGTTTAACATAAATATCACAAGTTGTAAAACAATTATTCGTGCATTTTTATGTTTTTCAATTAGTTAGTGGTGGTGGTTGTCTCCTCACCAAGTCTTATGACTTACTCCTTGATGTTGGTCTTTTTCTTCTTCTAGATTAACAAGTAGCTGAGTAGCAAACTATTAGTAGATTTAAGTATCAATCACATTTTTTTGATAGGCCTATTTGATCGAGACCCTTTTTGTAAAGTTTGTTGAGTTGTGTTGTATTTTGCAGCTATTTTGAGTTTGTAAAGTGTTTTGGGAAATGTATTAAATAATTAAATTGTGCTCTTTAAAATACGATTAAGTTAAAAGTTTGAAACATGAATTATATGAATTTGGAAACATTGAAGTTGTAGAGGATGTTCTAGCAAAATCTCGAGAAAAATTATCATGTGTATACTTTACTTGGGAAGAGTCTATATCTTGATAGGGTTAAGATTAATAATATGCGTGAGAAGATATTTTAGGAGACCCGAATAATATTATTCATCGAAGAATAATTTAATTAAATTACGGAGAATTTATGAAAATTACGATTGCGAGGTAATGGCTCCTTCCAAATTTTAAGTTTGCATATAGGGACCTATTTGTGTGACTGATGTTTGAATCTATGAAAATATTGTTGATGTGGTTATGTATTCATAATTGATGGTATGTGTTACTATATGTTGTGAATTTTTTGATCATATGTCATAGGTTTGCTATGTGAAAAAGTATTCAGAAAATTACTAGTGTTGAATGAGTATTAAAAATACAATATTTTAATAGTTGTATTTACATAATAACTGTTGTGAAAGAGTTAGAGTATGCTCATAGATTTAATAGTTAGTGGTGATCGTGATGGACCACGATGTGGTATCACATGATTGGATGATCTACCTTATGCTTACAAGGAACATTGAGTCGTATTGGTCAGTGATAGACTGCACTATATGTATGTAATAAACTACACTATAGTAAATTGTATTGACCCATGATAGACTTCACCTCGGTAAATAGTATAGGTCTGTGAGGTGTTGAACATTTATGATTTACGCCCCTTGAGGAGGATTTTAAAATTTCAGAATCATGTGCCCTCACATATAAGCATTGCATTAGGGTGCTTGATCACACTAGTAATATATGCAAATCCTGCGCTTGGGGCACGTGACGCACATGAGCATTCATAAAAACGAAATTTTTCATTGTTTAGGCATCTTTTTGACTCTTGGGAAGTTGGGAGACTTGTGCCCTAGTACACAAACTCAAAGACAGCCGTTTCTAACGCCATTGGAGCAGTTTTATCAAGAATCATTCATGAATCCTTCTTGAAATTCTTCTCTAATCTCTATCTTTTTATCTCTGTCATGGGTAACTAAACCCTATTTGTTAGGGATGAGTGTAACTAGATGAAACCCTTATTTTTCTGATTTGATTTCTAGTTATATTAATGAGTTTATTGAATTATTTTTCTCATCTCTATGTTTAATGCTTTTTATTGCTTGATCAACATTAAAATATTCTACGATTTGTATTTTGAAACGGAAGTGGACTTTACGAATGCTTGAGATGAGAAATTTATGAATTTGTAGTCTAGGAATAGATGTAGGTCATGAAACCAATTAAATTAGTTGCAAAGGCAATAGTTTAACAAGAGAATTCCTATACGATAATGCTTAATTCTAATCTTAAATCTACTAAGGAAATAGGGGTTACTTTGGAATTAAAGGTTCTGTCGTTAAGATATTAGGGCAAGAATAATAAAGAGAATTCGGTAATAATTCAATAAAGATTCAATAACTAGGATTAAATTAGAACCAAGGTTGGATTCTAAGTGAAACTCATCCCTGACATTTTTCTCATTATAAAGGATCAATTTTATTACCATTGTTAATTTCAATTATTATTTCAATCTACTTGGGAACCTTTTGTTCAATTGTAGTAACTAAATATAATTCAATAGTAAAACGCAATCCTTGAGTTCGACACTTGGTACTACCGTTTTATAATTACTTGCAACGATTCAGTACACTTGCTGAAACGCTATCAAGTTTTTGCAATGACTCAATAATTGTTGTGGGTATGCTCATTGATTTAACAGTTAGTGGTGATCGTGATGGACCACGAGGTGGTATCACATGATTGGATGATCCACCTTAGGCTTATAAGGAATATTGAGTCGTATTGGTTTGTGATAGACTGCACTATATGTATGTGATAAACTACACTATAGTAAATTGTATTGACCCTTGATAGACTTCACCTTGATAAATAGTATAGGTCTGTGAGATGTTGTACATTTATGATTTACGCCCCTTGATGAGGGTTTTGAAATTTCAGAATCATCTGCGCTCACATATAAGCATTGCATTATGGTGCTTCATCACACGAGTTATATTTGCTATGTAATAATTAATATATGCATATACTTGCTCTTTATCGCTTGCTATCATGACATACTTGTTAAACGTAATTTGTTAATTTCGGTTGATAAACCTTTACAACTATTCTAGAAATTAGGCTTTGATTTCAAACAATTGAAGTAGCTAAATATCACTAGAAGGGGGTTGAATAGAGATTTTGCTTTTAAAAAGGTTTTTCACGTGTTTTGAGAAGCTATCCTATAAGGGAGGATGCGAGTTGCCAGGATAAGAATTTAAACCTTTAAATTTAAGAAGAATAAAAGATAGAGGGAATAGACAGTGACACACACAACTTTTATACTAGTTCACCCAATGAAGGCTACATCCATTCTTCACACACTTGTGAAATTTTACTAATGATCAAACTGATTAACCTCTCTCAGATGTTGATTACACTTTGAGTATTCTTTAGGCTCCCCAAGCTTACAATCTTGCTTCTTCCAAGTTCCAACTATTTCCAAGTGTAACTCACATGGAAATTTAAAGTGATATGAGTAAGATTATTTCTCTTTACATAAACACTTTCTAAAAAGATATTTCGAAGTTCTAGTGTAGGAATATAGAAAGTATAAAGAGATGATCAAAACTTCTCTTTATAGCTTTAAGATACTTGATCTTTTTAGGCAATGTTGTTTTGTATTTGATAATGGAGAGCTCCCTACCTTTTATAGAGATCTTGTGGTGCTCTTTTCATGTGACAAACATCTTATGACCGTTGGGGACTTGATCAAAAAGTTCAAGGTCTTTGATCTTAATTACAAAACTGCCATCCAGATGTTCTTGGACAGATGCAGTCCATCCTCGTGCAGGAAATTCAAACCTCCTAGGTACTTGGTCATGAGATGTCATTTTCAATCTCAAGTTAAACATCATATTCTAGATTCACAAGTTAAACATCATATTCTAGATTCAATCTCAAGACTTTAAAGTTGTAAGTTTTTATCATCTTATTTATAGAATAAATAAAATAATTCTATGAATACAATCTAATTAATTACTGTAAAAATATTAAAAAATAAAGACATAGATTTAAAATTAAGATTGTCTACTCTTCCATGTTCAAAGTGTATAATTATAATAACTAAATTACTAGACGTAACTAAATTAGTAACTAAATTACTACAAATATATAATTGTCACAAGAGATTTAAAATATTTTTTGATAAAATATATAATTGGTTCAATCAATAATCTCTATCGGAACACATGTATGAAATTGTAACTTCAAATTTTCATCAAAATTTACTTATAAACATGGGCGAACCCCAATTTCTAGGTATATTAAATGTTAAACATACTTCTTAGAAAATTCTGGTTGTTTTTATCATGTAAAATAAATATTTCAATGCAATAACCGTAAATTATATTTTAACTAAATAAAAATGAAAAAAAGTTGTTTGTTCACAAATATTAATGTAATATAAAAATATATCATAATATATTAATATTAACATTTTTATAGATTTTATATATAAATTAAAGTAATAGAGATAAGTGGTTATGATGTGTTATTTACATTATCAACGCATATAGAAGTATCAAATTTAAGTTTTTAAAAATAAAAATAAATAAATCTTTTTCAAATTAATAATTATAAATTTTCTGAATTAGAGTCTGAATATTTCTTCAAAAATTTTATAATAGAATAAATAAAAATAAAGTAATTATATTATATAAACAATGAGAAAATAACAAGAACAGAACCCTATAGAAAAATACCGAAAAAAAGGGAAAAACATACGAAACCGTTTTGATATAAATAAAGTTGGGTTAACGGTTCACTCACTCTAACACATCAACATCAATAAATATCGTTTGCAATTGCATTTCTGTGCTGAGCATAGAGAGAAGATCGATCATCATCATGGAGAGTTATTGTGATTCTTTTGACAAACCAAAGAAGAACCATGATTATGCAAACGAAATAAAAAAGGATGGATCAAGGATGTTCTTTTGTGATTTGTGCGACAGATCGTTCAGCTCCGGCAATGCCCTTGGTGGCCACAAAGCATCCCACAACCGCTCCGATCTTCTTCAACCTCCAATCAAGAAACAGAAACTCATGACCCTCGATTCTTGCTCTTTATATTCTCCTCATGATCATGATCATGATCATGTCAAACACAAACATGCATGTGTTGTATGTCACAAAGTTTTTCCTTCAAACAAAGCTTTGTATGGGCACATGCGATCACACTCTCAAAAAGATTCAAAGGCTATTCAACCGCCACCAATAACAACAACATCCCCTGATTCCAAGAAACAGAGTAATAATACTGATGATCAACAAATACTACCAACTATTGATCTAGAGAAACATTTTCCGCCAAGATCACATAAAACCAAGAAACGAGGCAGTAAAAATATAATTGATCCTCAACTTATTAATGTTGCTCAAATACTCTGCGATATGTCTCGCAGTGACCCTAAAAGGTTGAAATTTACTACCAATGACGATAATCAAAAGAACAAGGAACATGTTACAATAGTGAAAAATGATAACACCGAAAAGAATTTATTAGTGTTGAGATTTAAGATTCCTAAACACAAGGAAGA
>JBBPBT010000881.1:3607271-3623612 GCA_037974875.1 Cicer bijugum | reverse complement strand
AATCCCTCCTGCTTCAATTCTTAGTCAGTGATATAAGTAAAAGTTAACTACTCTTGATTTATTTAATTCTAGTATTTCTAATATACCTTTATTTTAATAAAAAATATTTAATATCGTAGTTGAGTTTTTGACATTTAAACGGGCAGTTTAAAAAATTTGGATTATATTTTACATAAAAATTAGATAATTAATTGCGCTTAATTAATTTTTTTAATAATTGTAAAAGTAATTATTTTTACATAAAATAGTGACCGTAGGGAATACTAATCATATATCACACCTCTAAACAATTTTGATGCAACAAGCATTATATAGATATTAGTATACTTTTTTTTTTTTTTGGACTATGCCACTTTGTTTAAAGCCTTATCCAAAATTGTGCAAGACAAATGATCAATCACGAGATTTCTACGATAAAACAACTAAGATATACCATATTGGTTTTTTACTTCATATTAGGAAAGGGACAAAAAGAAAATATGAAATGAAACAAAAAAGGTAGAATAGAAAAAACTCGCGAAATCACTTAGTTTAGGTGCATTTTGTAAACTGAGTGAAGTCCTCTTTAGATAGAGGAATTCTTCAACCGATATGAGCAAAATCCATGCGAGCAATTTTTGACCATTTGAAGGAAAATGGACCAGTTCACAAAAAATAGACATGCGAAATTGGATTTAAGTAGAGGAAGAATCACTGAAACTGTTGAAGGACTCGTTCAACCAAAAAACAATGTGTGTTAAAAACTTGGAGAGAGAAAACTACATGGAACTCAAGTGTAGCCCAGTCAGCCGAACAACAGCAACGTGCTTTTGGGTACAATTTAACACACACCCAAATATCATACATCTACCTTATAATCATTATTATTGTGTGATATCTCTCCTATGTGGGACTTCTTTCATTTTTTCAATTCACACAACACCAGTTCCAAGTCAAGTTCCATCCCTGACTCAAATTTAAAAAAGTGTTTATCAAGTATTTTCAAACGCTTCTATAAGATTGTGCATAAATAGAGGTGTCTTGCGATTTGAACTTTGCGTAGTAAGTAAGATTTAGATTCAACAATAGTAATTCATAGTCTTAAACTTTATATCTAACAACAAACCCACACAAGATTTTCATAGGGTGTATTCACAAATGCACGTGCATAATAACCGTGCATGTCTATCCCAATATAGTGAACGCTCTAGGAATTCAACCTCAAAATTTCGTAGGAAACGATTCCACTTCCATATTCACATAGGAAAGTCTATCAAGAGTACTCATGTAACTAAGAACTTCACTCCACATAAAGTATAGATTTCATTAAAAGTTTATATTTTCTCATGTTTTCATCGCTTCAAGAATCATACTTCTCTAATTTATAATAGCTTGTTCATCTAATATCACTTCATGACTTGTTATTACTCATTTAACCTAATTCTTGGGATATAAGGTCTTTTAGGTTGGGTTACCATCATGAGCGACTCATTGATCTATAAACAATAATCCAGTCATTTTCAAGATCTTTAGGACTTTAACGATAGCTAATCCTTTCTTTGAAGGATCTGCTAAATTTTCATTGGTGCATACATGATCCACTATAGCAATTTCCTTTAGAAAGTAACTCTCTAACTATGTTGTGCTTACAACGTATTTGTTGTCTCTTACCGTTGTAATAATGTTTCTAAATCTTTGCAATAGACGTAGTATTATCGCAGTTAATCAACACATCTAGCATTGGTTGTTCTATAAAGGTATATCGGCTAAGAGGCATCTCAACCAACTCTCTTCTTTACTAGCGGTTGATAGTGCTATCATTTAAGACTCCATGGTGGAATGAGCCAATATCGTTTATTTATTTGTTTTCCAAGATACAACTCCTCCAACTATGCTAAATTTATAACCATCAATTGCTTTGGAGTGATATAATAAAGTGTTCAAGTCAGCATCATTGTATCCTTCAAGGATAGCTGAAAATCTTTGATAATGTAATTCGAGAGTCATGTTCCTTTTAAGGTATCTTACGAATCTTTCAATAGCGAGCCAATGTCGTATACTAGGTCTTCGTGTAAACATGCACAATAGTCCCACGACATAGGCTATGTCGAGCATAGTACAATCAGTGGCATACTCGAGGTTGCCATTAGTGCTCGCATATATTGTTTGTCTAACTTCTTCACTAATATTTTTGAAAAGTTTTACACTCAGATCCTACGGTGTGTAATTAGGTTTAGTGTCAAATTAATTGTACTTCTTTAAGATATTTCAACATAGTGAGACTTATCCAAATAAATTCCCTTTTCTAAATTTTAATTCAACGGATTACAATCGCAAAATGTAGTTATGGATTTAACTTCTTATGATAAATAAGAGACACTGGTTCTAACTTCTTATGATAAAATGTAGTTATGGATTTAACTTGGTAATAATTAAGTTTGAATGCACTAGTATCTTTGTAACAATCATGAGACTAGAGTGACATTTGGGGTTTTCCTAGTCAATCGTTATGATGATTAATGGATTATAATTTCATCCCTAGTTTCATGCACTATACATCATATGATGCTACACTTTATTTTAGCAAATTATCTTCCCGATCAACTTAAATTTCATTCCTAATCATTTAACAAGATTAACTTAATCCATATTAAATAAAGCACTTTCCATCTTTATCCTTTTCAAAGATCAAAAGACTAACAATAAAACTTAAGTGATCAATTTAAATTTTAAAGATTGGATTAACAATAGCTTGTTTAAGAGGAATCTAATCACACTACAATATATTAAAATGCAAAATTCAATAGAACCTCGTTAGCTACAAAGAGTTATAGCTCATATTGAGCTTAAACATCAAAAAGTAAAAATAGAAAAATAATAAGGAGTTCATTACAATACAAATAAGTGTAGAAAATGGTGGTTATAAAGAGAAAATACGATATACAATATTGTTGGCAGCAAGAACAACCAACATCAACAATAGTACAACCTCGCTTAAGATTCAAATCTTCAAGAATTAATGTGAGTGACATCAACATGAGTTGGTAATGGAAGCTGACAATGGATTGTAGTGAGAGACAGTAGAATATTAGAATTTGTGTTGACAAAAACGAGACTAATACTTTATTAATTAATTAGAAAAATATGTTAGGTAGTCTTATTGATAAATGTCATAACTTTTAACATCAATTCAAGAATGTCACAACTTAGAACTAAAAGAGGTTCCATAACTCATATTTTTAAGACTTATCACACCCCAAACATGAAGATTCCATAACTCATATTTCTAAGAGTTATCACATCCCCAAACATGAATCATTAATCAAGTCCTCGAGTTATTCAAATAGAAATAAACACATAACCAAAAAAAAGTTATTAAACTACCACCATTGGATTTTAAATTTGAGCAAACATCCTTCTGAATTGTTAAGAGTAAATCAAGCAATTTCTACACTAAGCTAGCTAAGTAAAGATATTTCCATATTTCAAAGTGTTTGTGTGTATTTAGCCTTATTAATTCTAAGTATTTAGCATCTAAAGATTTTTCTCAATCAAACATTTAATCGTTCTTAACCACAACTGTGGTCTGAAAAGCAAGAAAAATTGTGGAATAGAGCTCCTTCAAAAAGTTCTCAAAAAGGTCCTTCAAGTTGAGCTTATCAATAATGGAAACAAGCTCTTAGGCATACCATAAGGGGAAACTCCAACGACTAAGAAGCCTTTCTAGCAAAGATATGCTTGACATTTTCTTCATAGTTCTTGAGTGTGTTCTCCTTCACACCTCTTTTTCTGTTTCTTTATCTTTATGTGATGAGATTTAAAAAATGGAAGAGATATTATATTTGTTGAAATTTCTTTTGATAACCATTTTGCACAGCAAAAGTTTCACACAAAGTAGACTTTGGAAACTGGAGGATGTTGAGGAAGCTATTTGGAAAATAAAATGGGATCTTTTTATTACAAAACTATTTCTTATTTTTATAGGTCGACTGGAAACGTTATTTAAATAACATTATAAGGTGATTGTTAACTATGACTAAAAGTTATTAATGTCAGAATATTTTTAGTAATTTACTTAAAATTTTAAAAACTGGATGGGAGATTGAAACTGAATCTAATTACACATCAATATCAACAATACCACATTTATTTAGTAAGTGATGATCCAAACAAAATATTTTTCTTCCTTATGCACTTTTTTCTAATTTTAAATACTTTTTTTCTTCTAAATGTTTCAATCATTCTTCAACATGTGACGGCTCATAGTTGATTGACATTCTTCAACACTTGTTTGGAGTTTTATCTTAAGAGTTGAAAACTGGTATTGTGCACATTCATCTCCAAATCCCTTAACGATCCCTCCTTTTAGTGCGACCACTATCATAAGTGATCAGAACAAATGAGATTTCTTATTAAATATTTGGTTTCTTATTTGTTTATTTCAAGTCTTTTTATCTTCTCTTCACATTTCCCTTTATTTACATTGAAACATCGATAGTTACGTGAAGATAAGGACATTCTTGTTTTAAGTTCTAAAATATGATATACAATAAAACATAAAAAGTGATCATCAAACCTTTAATATACAATTCATTTATACATTACACATACTTCATGCTTTGGTTATTAACCATTTTTCATTCTATATAGGTTTACTCTAATGGCACATTATGTGCTAAGATTGTCTCAATCATGAGAATATTCATTGCATGTTCTAAATAGAGATCTTAGTCCCATATGGCCATGCTAAAAGGTACTTTAGCAACACAGATACAAAATTTTTTCCAGTTTGATAAGTCATATTTTGTAGTTTTATAAATTTATTTGAAAATTTTATAGGTATTTTTTAGTAATATAACATTAAAAACTTTACAATGTGATTAGTGCTAAGTGAGTGATAAATAAATAGAGATAAGGGATAGAAAGATCACACATTAAAAGTATATTGGTTCGCCCAACTCGGGATAGTCTAGTCATCACAATCGTGAGATTTTGACTATGTACTTTAGAATCAAGAATGTTCTCCTTCACACATTTTCTCTTGATCACAATTGGATTAATTACAATATTCACCTTTTAACCTAGAATTGATTTTTACAATCATCTTTCAGTTTTGAAAGGATTTTTACAAACACACTCAATCTAACATACAAGATAAACTTGAGTTACAAATGATGTGTATGATAAAAATATTTGGGATCTTTGAAACTTTTCAACACTTATTTGAGATAAATAAAGACAAACTCTGTAAATGATGATCTAAATATATAATGAAGAGAGTTGGAGTTTCCTTGATGATTTTTTGACTTGTTATTACTTGAACAAGTGTTGGTTTATTTGTAAATTGAACTCTTGCATTCATCTTGCAATTGATCTTCAATTTATTGATGATAAAAGGCTTTGAATACTCATTTTAAAATGAATATAATCGTTGGGCATACTTCCCAAATTTTAGATATACTTTAAAGCAATTATACATGTGTTTATATTGTTGTCCAGA
The DNA here is from genome assembly GCA_037974875.1 of Cicer bijugum. Lineage (NCBI taxonomy): Eukaryota > Viridiplantae > Streptophyta > Magnoliopsida > Fabales > Fabaceae > Cicer > Cicer bijugum. The sequence goes on along the minus strand of JBBPBT010000881.1, from coordinate 3,618,133 downwards.
ACGTACTTTACAATTGAAGAACATTCTTGATTGTGGGCTTGATGGAAAACGTGAATGGGTGAGTGAATGAGCTGTCAAATATTAGTTTGGTACTATTTCCAATCAGAATTATGCAGAGCTTTCTGCAGAATATTGCAAGTACAACGTACTTGTGTCCTTGCTCACAACTCATAAATTTGGAGATCATTCTTGAGGTTATTTTCCTTATTTGGGCATTCAACTCGAGTTATGGTCTTGACCATTGATTTGAGCAGTCTTAATACTCTTTAATATATGGTTTGGACGGTTGAAAATTATATGTTTTAATTATGCCTTTATCAGAGAATAATTAGAATGTTCTTTTGTAAAATAAGAATATTCTTCATTTCTGTTTGGTATGATTGCTGGATTTTGACAGTTGTTATGTGTCATGCTTTTATTCTCTTTGCACAAGTTGCTTTTTACAGTGTCTTATCGTTTTTGTCCTTGTTGTAGTTATTAACCATCAATATGGAGATTGATCTTGTTTGTTCTTGATGCTTTGTTTTACCTTTTGTTGATCTTATAGAAAAAATTTGTCCAAAATGATCTTGAGTATACAATTTTGTTTCTTTGTAATGAATATTGGGGATTTGCAATATAGAATGATATATTTTCATAGCCCAGATCGATCTTAAATTACAACGGATTTTGTTCTTTGAAAACTAGAACATTCTTTGATTAAAGCTATGAAAACCAGAACATTCTTCGTTTTTCTATTTAATAACTAGAACAATCTTCGTTTATCATATTTCTGTTTTTAATAAACTATAATGATTTTCGATTTTCCAGAATGATCTTGTCATCAATTTTATGCATTTTGATGAAATGATTGTTTTGTTCTTTGTTCATATAGGCAACTCATGTTCCTTTAATAAAATTCAAGAAAATCAATATAAAATCAAGCAAACTTAATTTTTTTTTATACACTATAAAATCAAGCAAACTTAATTTGTTTTTATATATACTTGATTTTAAATATATTGTGGTATAAATTTGTAAACTTATATGTTTTTCCATGAACAACTGCCATCACGCAAATCTAAATCTTGTTTTTATCTTAATTCAAAACAAATATTTTATACATCTAGTACTTCTCTTATAGAGAGATTTTACCACAGTACAATAAAAAATTTAAATTCACTAAAATAAAATAGCAAACACCCTTTTATAGAGAACTTTTGAGTTTATGATTGATGTCCTGATTGTCAGAAGTCAACTTTATCTTGAAGTTTTGTATCAAATTTTTAGAGATCGATTCGCCGTTAAACCTTGTCCAAAAATTATCCTTTTAATTAATTATGTGTAGCTTAAAACAGAGAGAGAGAGAGAGAGAGAGAGAGAGAGAGAGAGAGAGAGAGAGCAAAGTATATCATGATCAGAGTACGTCACATAGACCTTCAAACATATAATAGTATGTCACAAATTTGATGCAATTATTAGAGGCAGACAATATTTGCTTGTCATACTTATTAGCGGCACACAATCACTTGCTTTTTTAGAGGTAAAGTGATTACATTCTTGTTGTAGTAATTAGAGCCAAACTAATTAGAGCCTTACTACATAAAATTATCACAAAAGGCGTTTTTAGACCGCATTCATCAAACTCAATTATTTTCTTTTGATGTTTTCAAGGCTTTTTCAAATGTATTTTTTAATTGAACATTGTCTTTTTCTTTTGATATTCAAGACATTACTAAGAATGTTTTCTTTGAATCTTTTTAAATAATCAATGATCAAGAATATTAAAGACGGTAGACATTGGTTCATTAATGAGTGACTACAAAACCTTTTTGGATTATCTTTTTATCATTAATCACGATTATTATCGTCAACTTTTTCAATTGAATTAATTTAATATTAGGTACTAAAGAATATATCTATTGAGAATAGAGTTGTTGAATATTTTGACACATTGAAGTAGTACAAGGAATCGTTGATAGAAATGTACTATTCTAGATTTAGAGGAAGGTCAATCTTTCTTGATGCTTCAACCAAATCATCAAAATTAATTCTTCAGAAAATTTTGCATCTAAACGCTTAAATAATTTCTTCACTGTTGACTTTATTCTTGACTTATTCTACTATACAGAGTTGTTTTGACTTGATTATCTACAAGCATTGACTTCTTCTAGATAAAAGCTTTACCAAAATGCTTGTTTCATTTGAATATTATTGACTTTACTCTAGAGGATCTTGATCAACACTAGTTAGTGAACCATCAAATTTTTGAATGATAGTTGACTTTTACTAGAGGCATGTGAATGTTGTTATACTCTTTTCTTCATGTTAAGACGAACAAATTTTGACTTTTCACAAGAGACTTCTAATTATTGACTCGTAATTTATTTATCAAACGCTTGTTACAAAACTTTTGTTCATACTACTTCATTTCAAATTTTTGTTCACATTTTTTTTTGGGTTCTTAATTTAGTGTAAGGATAAAAAGAGAACTATGTTTTTTTTGGGTACATATTCAACCATAAGGACCAACAATTATAAATTTAGAATTTCGGAATTTTAGACGTAACGTTTAAGAGGAAAAAAGATTGAACCACTCAATATTTTTTAGACAATATTTTTTATTATAAATTTTTTTACACTATGTTCCAAAGACAAAACTTTGATAAGATTGTATGTGCTCCAACCTTTCTTTGTTATTTCTTTCAAATTTTCATCCAATCTAGAAGTTTCATTATTAATTCATTGTGCATTATAGAAGCTTACGAGTTTTGTCCAATTTGTTAGTTGAGGTCATGCCTGCAACAACGATGTTGTTGTTGGAGAACAAACTTAGTTGATTCTCCGTAGTTGTGAGTACCCGACAATCATTGCCACATCTTATTATTATCTTATAATTATAATTTTCTATTTTTCTATGTTAAAGTTTTTATTTGAAAATTGGGAAAAACACATCCTTCGATTTTTTTCTCAATTTTGTCTATTATTTATTTTTGATGATCTTTGTTATATAATACGTTTATAGTTTGATTTATTTATGAGTTATAAACCATTTAAATATCAACTTGGTGTACAATTGAATATCTTTTCCATGAGTTGTAATGAAATGATTTTTAATCATGTATGTTAGAAATCATTGTTATAATTATGAAATTGTGGCGGTATATGGAGCCGCCCATATGAAAGATGTCATCCTTAGTAGGAGAGGGCTATCAACGAGATATAAGCTCCTTAATTGACGCGTTGTGGGATTGAGAGAAGAGAGTTATCTGTTAGATGGAGATGCATCTAAGGGGAATGCCACTCTTAGGAGGAGACGACTATCAATGAGATGTGTTAAGACAAAATCTCTATCAAATGTTTCAACTATAACAAAATTATTTCAAATATTATGATTATACTTATTGTCTAAGATGTGCTCTTGAGTGTATCTAAGTTAGAAAACAAGTTACACATCACTTTGATCAAAAGAAGTATATTTAAAACAATTTGTCCTTTAATCTAGACGATTAACAAGTAGAGGATGAAACTTTAACCTCTAAGACAACAGATAAATAATACCATAAAAAAGATGAATCTAAGGTAAATAAAAAGAAGATGAATTTGCATCTGAAGACAAGTAGTACTAAAGTAAAAGGATAAGCAATTCATGAGAAGAGGATTCACGCCAGAGGATAACTAATGAAAGGATAAATTTCTGATTCCATTCATCCTCATACATAGGAAATACCCAAAAGTACCATAGTACGAAAAAGTGTTGTCTTTGACAAGAAAAGGAAGACATTACAGTTCTTGGAAAAGGAAAGAGTCAAAAGTACAAGTCATATCGTAATTTAAGGAATTATGAAACCTCCTGTCAGAGGACGAACTGTAAACTCGTCCTCTTAAGATTATGTATTAAAAGGACAGTTGAATGACACTTTTATAGATCAGATTAATGACCATGGATATTTAATCAAGTCTCCAACAGTCACTTGATGTTTTTTCTCATGAAAGAAGTTTTATCATCTCTATAAAAGAAAGGTAACTCATCATCATTCTATACAACAACTAATTATATAAAAGAGAAAGACTCACTGCTATGAAGAACAATCTCATCATCTCTTTGCACTTTCTACAATCTTTAACTATCTATATCTTTAAGAGTATCCTCTAAGAAAGTTTTGTAAATAGAAAGAATAATATTTTTATCACTATTCACTAAATTTGTTTATTCCAAGTTCATATAAACTTGGTAATAGGTTTAAATCAAGAATAATGATAGTGTAAGCCTTGTGAGGCTGGAAAACAAACACAGAGAAAAAGGACCCCTTTAGAGGACACGTCATTTTGAATTTTTGATTAAAGTGTGTACATTCCAAGTTCCCTTCTAGTTGGTGGTGTTGTCTACTCACTAAGTCTTTGTGACTTACCCCTTCATGTCGGTCATTTTTTCCAGATTAATAGGCAACTGAGTAGCAAGTTGTTAGTAAATTAAAGTCTCAATCACTTTTTCTTGGTAGACCTATTTGATTGAGACCCCTTTTGTAAAGTTTATTGAGTTGTGATGTATTTTGTAGCTGTTTTGAGTCTGAAAAATCTTTTGGGAAACATATTAAATATTTCGATTGTGCTCTTTGAAATATGACTGAGTTAAACATTTGAAATATGAGTTTTATGAATTTGGAAACATTGAAGTTATAGAGGATACCTTGGCAAAATATCGAGAAAAATTATATATTTTATTTGAAATGGTTATTAAGAACTATGTAATTGCTTAATTATAAAGTTAGTTGATAGGCTTGCTAAGCTAGGAGTATAGCTTGTGCGCCGATCATGATGTTCAGTTTTTGGATCGAGACAAAATAGATCTTAGAAGAAGAGATACAAAAAAGTTTCAATCTGCTTTTCAAAAAAAATAAAAAAAACTTAATCACATGATGAAGTATTTCCTTAGATAATTTTAATCGAAGAAAATATCTTTCTTAATGATATGACTTTGAGATATTTACCTTATTTCAAAAGACACAGTAAAAATCATTTTTCCCGTATATTCTTCTTAGAGTATTCACTTATATCTAAACAAGAGATTTTTGTTTTGCTACTCATAATGTCATTGAATAATGGTTTTCATAATAACAACTTTAACATGAATACCCTTCCCATTAAGTAAGTAAAAAACCTTTAAAAAAAACTTTGAAAGATAAAATTGACATTATAGAAATAGATGTTTCAATAAAGCGTTTAATCTATTTTTCATATATCAATTATAGTCCTTGCGAATAGCTGTTGTCAATCCATGTTTTGAAGGAAATTTAAAAAAACTTTTACGAAAGAGAATGGATTGGTCTAATTCAGAGCATTTCACAATTATTTCTTGCAGTAGTGTAAGATGCGTAATGTTCAAAACCTTATTTAATGTATTTTGTACTAAACATTTTGCAGAGTATGTTAGCTACATTTGTATTTTATAAAAAGTATTAAAGTGATATTTTTATGACTGAAATATTTTTATTTTTCTTATGTGTAACAATTATAGAAATCATAAACTAATTTTTTTTACAAATTTCAAATACAACAGTTTTATCGTTTGCAAAATTTTAAAACAGCTTTGTTTGTGACAAAACTTTTGCCCTAGTTCTTGAGAGGGTCAGGATTAATAATTTGTTTGAGAAAGTATTTTTGAAGACCCGAGAAAAATTATTCATCAGAGAATAATTTAATCAAACTACATGGAATTTATGACTGACAAATATTTTACAATGTCACATGTTACTGTCAAATTCATCTGTCAATTGGATTGTCACGAGACTAGATATTTATACTAAATTAGATTTAGAAGTGAGTAGTGTCATGTGTGTCAGAGTGTATTGATGTGTGTAAAAGTGTAAGAGTGATTAGATGGTGTAATGATGTATTTTAGCAAAATATCTAGATATTTTGTGTTGGTGGTAATGTAGGACCAATTGTTTGGCTGTGAAGGGAAGGAAAGAAAAAAATTACTAGGACATTTAAACATATCGAGAGGGGAGAAAACTCACCTACTATGACTAATCTCTTCACTTTATTTTTCATTTAACTCACTAAAGAAGAAAAAAAAACCCGTTTTTCTCTTTTGTTCTTACTAGAGTTAGTATAAAGAACTTAACAAATGTTTGTGAATCAATCTTTTCATTTTATTTTACTCTTTCTATTGATCTAAGTTTTGTCATAATAAATTGTATTTCTTCTCTTTTTCATTATGAAGGCTACGATGTCATGTTGATCATGAGAGGTGGGTTTTTTCATAATTTTCTTTCACAAAAGTTATAGATCCAAGTCTTGTAGTAGGTAATCTAAAATAAAATTTTGGTTTGGTAGACTTTGAGCTTTTGAAAAAGAAATATAGTTGGTGTTTTAAAAATTTATTTTGTTAATATTGTAGAACTATGACTTGAGATAATAGAACTAACAAAAAGTTTTTATTTTGAATATTTTTAGCTTTTTTTATAAAAAATGAACTATATTAAAATGGTGTTTTTCTTTTGTTAATGTTATTGGTCCACTTGTGGTAGCAATAGATCTAAAAGAAAATTTTGTTTTAGAATATTATAGAATTTAACAAAAAAAAAAAAAATTTATACTAAGACGATTTTTCTTTCACAATTATGATAGATATCCATGACTTATAATAGGAGATCTAAAGTAAAAATAAAATTTGAAACACTTTGAATTTTTTCTCAAAAAATTGAATTTATGTTAGAAATTTTCATCCTTAAGTTTTTGTATTTTTTAAGGTTGAAGAAGTTCTAAGAATGTGTATTTAAAACTAAGGATGAAAGAAAATTTCAAAGATAAATTGCTCTATAAGTCTGTGATAGATTGCACTATAGTAAATCGTGTTGGCTTGTGATAGACTTCCCCTCGGTAAATAGTATTAGTACTGCGAAAGGTTGTACATTTGTGATTTACGTCCCTTGAAGAAGGTTTTGAAATTACAGAGTCATGTGCACTAACATATAAGCAGTGCTTTGTCACAAGAGTCATGTTTGTTATGGAATAATATATGCATTGACATGCTTTTTATCTTTGAAATATATGTGTCAAATTGTTTATTGTTTCATTATTTACTACTTTTGAATCCAAGTGTTTCTTATTTAAGTAATTCATAAAAACCAACCAACCTTCATCAAATTAGCATAAAGTTATCAACTTTATCAAACACAATTCAACCCCCATTCTCGTGTTTGCACCTTCAATTGGCATCAGAAATCGATCTCAAGGCAGAGCACTTTACATGGTTTGAGAAAAGATCCAAGGGTTCAATATGTTTGGATTCAGTGAAGAAGCTGCTAGAGCAAAAATCAACATACTACCTTTTTTGATGGAGAACGTTTTGAGTATTGGAAAGATAGACTAACAAGTTTATATATTTTACAAGATCATGAACTTTGAGACGTGGTGGAAGATGGGTATATAGCTCTGAAGAATACTCGTGGTATTGAAATTCCATAAAAGGAGATGAATGTTGATCAGAAGAATATGTACAAGATGCATCATAAGTCTAGAACATTCATGATAAATGATATCACCTTCAAGGAGTTTGATAAGTGCACTAACAAGGAGACAACAAAGAATATTTATGTAAAATATTTGTTTAGCAAGAGAGGTCCAACTTGCCAAGCGATCGTATATGATTTATGATGGGTTTCAGCTTCATTTCAATAAGGCTGTTTATTTATAAAAATGCCATATTTTCTCTCTTATCTCAGATTATTGTATTATACACTTTAGTTTCTTTGATATCAACTCTTGTGTCTGTCAATCATTTCTCAAAAACATGATTATGTTTTAGTTTTACTAATTAAAGACAAAACAAGTAAAGGTTCATTCTAATTCAAATTCCTTCTTTTGGACCCAAGGCTTAAAATTTGACACAAATACTAGTCTCATGAAATTACATCTATGTCATTAGGTGGCGCATGACTTTAGGGAAATTTAAATAGACATAAAGGAATAATAAAAAGTATCAAATATTACTAATACTTAGAAACAAAGCTACTTTTTTTTTTTTAGATAGATTCAATGTTCTAACAATTTGAGTCATTAGAAAAAAAAATTCACAAGTTAAACATCATATTCTAGATTCAATCTCAAGACTTTAAAGTTGTTAGTTTTTATCATCTTATTTATAGAATAAATAAAATAATTCTATAAATACAATCTAATTAATTACTGTAAAAATATTAAAAAATAAAAACATAGATTTAAAATTAAGATTGTCTACTCTTCCACGTTCAAAGTGTATAATTATAATAACTAAATTATTAGACGTAACTAAATTAGTAACTAAATTACTACAAATATATAATTGTCACAAGAGATTTAAAATATTTTTTGATAAAATATATAATTGGTTCAATCAATAATCTCTATCGGAACACATGTATGAAATTGTAACTTCAAATTTTCATCAAAATTTACTTATAAACATGGGCGAACCCCAATTTCTAGGTATATTAAATGTTAAACATACTTCTTAGAAAATTCTGGTTGTTTTTATCATGTAAAATAAATATTTCAATGCAATAACCGTAAATTATATTTTAACTAAATAAAAATGAAAAAAAGTTGTTTGTTCACAAATATTAATGTAATATAAAAATATATCATAATATATTAATATTAACATTTTTATAGATTTTATATATAAATTAAAGTAATAGAGATAAGTGGTTATGATGTGTTATTTACATTATCAACGCATATAGAAGTATCAAATTTAAGTTTTTAAAAATAAAAATAAATAAATCTTTTTCAAATTAATAATTATAAATTTTCTGAATTAGAGTCTGAATATTTCTTCAAAAATTTTATAATAGAATAAATAAAAATAAAGTAATTATATTATATAAACAATGAGAAAATAACAAGAACAGAACCCTATAGAAAAATACCGAAAAAAAGGGAAAAACATACGAAACCGTTTTGATATAAATAAAGTTGGGTTAACGGTTCACTCACTCTAACACATCAACATCAATAAATATCGTTTGCAATTGCATTTCTGTGCTGAGCATAGAGAGAAGATCGATCATCATCATGGAGAGTTATTGTGATTCTTTTGACAAACCAAAGAAGAACCATGATTATGCAAACGAAATAAAAAAGGATGGATCAAGGATGTTCTTTTGTGATTTGTGCGACAGATCGTTCAGCTCCGGCAATGCCCTTGGTGGCCACAAAGCATCCCACAACCGCTCCGATCTTCTTCAACCTCCAATCAAGAAACAGAAACTCATGACCCTCGATTCTTGCTCTTTATATTCTCCTCATGATCATGATCATGATCATGTCAAACACAAACATGCATGTGTTGTATGTCACAAAGTTTTTCCTTCAAACAAAGCTTTGTATGGGCACATGCGATCACACTCTCAAAAAGATTCAAAGGCTATTCAACCGCCACCAATAACAACAACATCCCCTGATTCCAAGAAACAGAGTAATAATACTGATGATCAACAAATACTACCAACTATTGATCTAGAGAAACATTTTCCGCCAAGATCACATAAAACCAAGAAACGAGGCAGTAAAAATATAATTGATCCTCAACTTATTAATGTTGCTCAAATACTCTGCGATATGTCTCGCAGTGACCCTAAAAGGTTGAAATTTACTACCAATGACGATAATCAAAAGAACAAGGAACATGTTACAATAGTGAAAAATGATAACACCGAAAAGAATTTATTAGTGTTGAGATTTAAGATTCCTAAACACAAGGAAGAGAAGAACAAAGAAGAAAATAAGTTATTAACGGTCAGATTCAAAATTCCTAAAGACAAGGAAGAGAAGAACAAGGAAGGTGAAACAGAAAAGGAATCAAGTCATCAATTGGGGTCAAGAAGAGTGGTTAAAGATTTTGATTTGAATGAGATACCAGTTGATGTTGCAGATGAACAACCACACTAGTGTGTTTTTCTTTCTTTTCATTAGGTCAACAATATTAATTGTTTTACCATTCTTTGTTGTATTTTATGAGGCTTTTGTTCTATTCAAGGATAATGAATCAGTTTCCTCTTGATTTCCATACGATTCATGGGATATAGTTTTATACATTCGATGTTATATAGCTACGTAGCAATTATATGTATACAATTGGTTCAGTTGTTAAAATTTCCTCCATTATTCTTATTTCTTGTCTTTTGTCTTTATGCTTATAATTTTCCTTTCGTGTAACATTTGTTCTTCTTTTCCCATCTTTTGTGCTTTGATCTTGGTCAATGTAACAAAATGTATAAATTAATTATCAAAGTAATAATTAATTTTAAGTAACAAAATGTAGTTAGTGGAATGTACCTAGCAAATAGATTTGTTAAAAAATTACTCAACTCTTGGACTCTTTAATTTTGTTTTATTAAACCCCTATTATTAGGTTTTCTATTAAAATAATTATTTTTTAAATTTCGGCTCATTGTTTTATGAGGCTTAAGAGGGAGGGCTTAGGAGGCTTATAAGTTCCAATATTTTGTTAATTTTGAGATTTTTTCTTGAAAAATTTTTGAAATTTAATTCACTAATACAATTACACCTTATTAGATTGTTAATTTTAGATCGGCTGATTTAGTAGAAAAGACACTAGCAAATTTATCATTATCATACTTTGTTTAATGTGATATAATAAACTGTTCTAAGAAACATCTTTTTAAAAGACACTAAATTAACCACAAAACTAAAAAACGCACGAACCAACATCTTTTAAATACTTTGTCAAAAAAGTATCCAAAAATATTAAAAAAAATATTTTTTATTCTAAAAAATTATTGTGAGAAAAATAAATAAAAAATTCTTGAAATAAATCAATTTTTTCCTGGAATAAAAAAAACTTGAAAAACAAATTGTAAATAATTTTTTATTAA